>CAKNYM010051957.1:17362-133791 GCA_932195095.1 Andricus curvator
TATGTGCAATGTAGAAAACTAGACGTAACCTTGGTGATAATGGTGAACATTCGACTACAACCATTGCTTTAAATATGAGTATAAAAAAGAGGTTAATTAGTATTTATTGAGCTACAGTCATATCAATATAGGTTTCAGCAAGCAAAATAATCTTTCACGTCGAATTGTTAAAACCAGCAATGCGATTCAACAGAAGCATCGAATGCGAAAAAGTAGTAAAGCCGACGGCAAAAGTATGTTGAATGAAACGTTCAAGCCTATAGTGACACCACTGCCGATACAAGTCGACATTAATAAAGAATCTACCAATGGAGATTTTAATCAACTGTTGCCTGCATCGAAGGCTGAAATTAAGCAATCACCATTTTGAGTAAAAGATGAAATACAACAATCACCTGAAATTATTGAGCAAGAGGATGATGATAGTGACGATGATGATGTGAAAACATCATTTATGACTGCTAATGCTGCTGAAGAAATGGCTTCAGGACATTCAGATATAACAATCGTTGAAGACGATACTGTAACAGAGCCTGTTGATAATTGTTATGAGTGTCTTACCAATCTACTAATTTGCTTTGAACATTTTTCTTGTAGGACAGGCATTTTTTTAAATTATAAAAACGTGACGATGACTATACGTCCGTTTCAGTATCAATGCTGCGAATAAAGAATAATGCCAAATAAGGAACAAATATTAAATTAATAATAACAAAAATTTGTATGTATAATAATATGATATAGTTAAACATAATACAGAAAAGTGCGCATTTCGGAAAAATTTTAATCGAGCGCGAAGCGTGAGATACTATAGAGAATGTGTTTGTTATAGGCGACAATCATCAAATTACAGTTGATGATTGTTTGACCTTTAATTTTAAAGGGTCAATGCTCAAATGTGGGAGAGGTTCAAAGACTGAGCGCGAGATAAATATATTATCAAGCGCGAGATCCAAAAATGCGCGAATGTACCCACGCAGCGGCCAGATTTTTTTATTGGTATTAACAGAGTTATGAATCATCAAAAATAACTGAAAAATAAATTAATTATTTTTGGTTCAAAAGTAATCTTTTTCAGTTGAAAATTCATTTTTTTCTGATCAAGTTCATCTGTTTTGTTGGAATGTAATATTTTTATTTGCAATGATGAAATTTTTTCTGAACTTTCCTGAATATTATAATATCTTCTGTCAATAATAGCAAAAAAATATGAAAAATTGTACTTTAAAACGTTCTTTCAGTGTAATAATGTCATATTTGTGAAATTCAGAACTACGCAAGAAAAACTGACCAGTAATTTAAAAAATAAATTGTTTCATTAAACCAAATGATTCATAAAGAAAACGTGCTATTAAAAGTGGAGCTTATCAGTCTGTTGGTAGCGCTAGCTGTTCTAGGTTTTCTTTCGTTTTTCTGAATTTAACAAATATAATATTATTATACTGTGAGAACGATTCTGAGTGCGCGTTTTCATATTTTTTGTTTTGTTTATTTGTTTGTACTGAAAACTGTGGAATTTTCAAGCAAAACGACAAATTTCCTACGAAATATTTAAATTCGAAACCCGGAAATATGAATTTAAAACAAAAAATGAATTAATAAAAAGGTGGATTTTCTATCAAGAAGATTGACTTTTTACCAAAAAAAGACATTTTTCAAAAAATACATGAATTTTCAATAACCTAGATAAAGTTTCAAGAAAGAAGTTAAATTTTTATTCAAAGGGATGAATCTTTATGCAAAATAGTTAATAATTCACAAATCAATATAGGAACCAAAAAATCGAAAAAACGTTTTATCAACCTAAAACTATACTTCAACCAAGAAAGAAAAAATAAAGTTGCAACAAAATTGTTGAATTTTCATGCTGAAAAGATGAATGAGATGAAGTGATCAGTTCGGATTGAATATTTTTTTTTTTTAAATTCGTCTTATGGTTGAAATATCAACCATAACATTTTTCGTCGAGAATCCATCTTTTTTTATTCAAAATTTAACTAATTGATGGGAAGTTGAACTAGTTTTTTGAAAATTGATTTTTGTTCGGTTGAAGTTTCATCTCTTGGTTAAAAGTGCAACTCTTTTGATTGAAAAATAATCTGTAGTGGTTGAAGATTCAACTCTTTTATTGAAAATTCATTTTTTTTTTCAATTAAACTGTTTTTTATTAAGGATTAAAATGTTATTTATTTGAAATATCAATTATTACATTTTTCGTTGATAAATTAATCGTTTTTGTTTGAAAATTCAACCAAATGGTAGGAATTGAAACACTTTTAACAGCACATTGTTGTCAGAATGCGGGTAGTATCTGACGCTAGGAAAAATCTATAGCGAAGGAAGAGGTGGCTTAAAAAAATGAACAATTTTCCCCTGACCCATCTCGATTGAACATAAATAGCTTCAAGAAGCTGTGCAGTGCCCTCATAATACCTGAGAAGGAATTACCACCTACTACTACGGAGGAGCTGAAGAAAGTATTTAAAGGCATGTAAAACTATTCCGCTTCGGTAGCAGATGATATCAAGAGTTTCGGGTGGAAGAAGTTTCCCTCAAACCACCAGCATCTGGGCCACATTTTGACCTCATACCCAAAGTCGATATATAGCCTATTCTGGAGAGTTGTCCGAGGCTAAGAATTACAGGTCTGAACATGCTGTATAAGATCTACGCAGCTATCCTTCATGATAGGATCATTCGGACTATCGAACGTGTATGGCGAGAAATGTACGAACAACGCAGCTCAAAGAAATGCATATCAGGATATCGGGAGAACCTGCGCATCGATAGATGCATCTGTAAAGACGTATCATCCTAGCAGTGCTGCTCATCGACGGCCTGGTGTGAGATTGGAATGGAGTTTGGGTTAGAAAAATTCGCCAAGATTCATTTGAAGTAAGTACAAATTACCGGCATATCCTAGGACCTTAAGCTCGTCGACAAAAGCGCTGTATGACACCTTGGAGCTGTAGAGACTTACACATACCTGGACGTACCACAGAACCGCATTTAGGACACAACATCTATAAGGGATGCTCTTTGATGCAGATGCAAACATTGTATCCAATAGATTTGGTTCTCCAAACTGTCTGCGAGAAATAAAGTATCTGCAACGAACATGCTTTTTTTAGTGATTCCATGACTTTGCATCTCACTCCGTCATGGCGCTTGCGGAATACAGTAAATATAGTCGCAAATGGACGAGACTCTCTTTTTCAAATGTTCGGAAAACGTAAAAAAGTGGGCAAAGAAGCGTGTCTGTACAAAGCAGCGGAGGAGGCTGGTAAGACACTTGGCCTTGGCTTCAATACCGGGGGTGAGCGAAATCCATCAAAGATTCTCCATTTCCAGTACTCACTCCTAAATGCCCGGATCAAGAAAACATAGGAGAAAAGCTTCCGCGAACAGTTCCTCTGCGAAAGGATGCACGGCATCCTCCGAAATGTGAAGGATCAGTCGATGTCATTCGAGCTAACGTTTGCTTCTCTCAAATCACCGGGAGTGAAGTCGGGCACATTGAAAGGTTGCGTTTCAGCCTGTCAAGCCGGTGCCATTTCTACTCCAGCATACCTTTACTATATTTTAAGCCAAGACATTCCCGATGATAGCTGCAGAGCGTGTCATGCACACCCCGAGCACTTAGGACACATACTATCTGGTTGTTCAGCTCATTTGGAAACGACGTACTCTGCCAAAAACTCCTCTGTGGGGCCGAATCGAGAAAAGCTGGCCAAAAGCGTGGATTTTGAAACTTAGATTTTTTCCTTCAAAAACCTATATCTTCCGATTTTGTTTCCATCGCGCATTCGAGGTCCGACATAGTTCTCTTTAACTTCGAGAAACGAAACATGTTCGTTATCGAATTGTCGGCGCCAGTTGACTAGAACATCACAGCCAAAGGAAATGTGAAAAGAAATAGAGGCTATACCCAGAATATTCTGCTAAACTAGTCGTCCTGATCATCGGTGCTCTTAGAAGTGCCACGCTTTTACCGGTTAATAGACTGAAAAGCATCCCTACTTATCAACGAAATGCTAAGGCACATGCTTCGTGTCCTTAAGGTGCATGCCACTTTTGCTGGACCATCATATTGAGTTCTTCACTTGGCGCTCTGAAAAATGCTTTCCGTGCCGCGTCGTGGCGGCGCAGATGTAAATCATTTTTTCAATTCAAAGTTTTGCAAATGATCAGGACTGTCAATTACTTCAGCCAAATAGAATTAACTTAGTAAAAGCAAGCTTTTTCTCAGTGTATAAGTATTGCATTTTATATTCTTTCTTAATCATTTCAACTGTTATTACAACGTTTATTCGATTTTTCTTCTTTAAATTTCAACTATTTGGTTGCTAATGACACTAATCGGTTAGAAATCAATTTTTTGTTGAAAATTCAAATATTTGATTGAAAATTTGACTTTTTGGGTTAAAAATTTACCTCTTCTGGTAGAAAATCTTTCATGGTTAAAAATTAAGCTTTTTTGTTGGTAATGCAACATATTGTGACATGAAATCTCAAGAATTTAAAGCGGTTCATATTGAATTGCATATGGTATCAACATTAGTGGTGTTTAAAAGAATCTATTTCACTACTATCTCCCTATTTTTGTGAAAAATTACCCCATTCTCTTTCAAGAGCATTTTGAGCTCAAAAGTGTAACATTTTATTATTTTTCATTATTCTTAATTCATTACTGTAATTTAAAAATACGAAAAAACGCAGAATAAACGTAAAATCCGCATTTAGCCAACGGCTACGTTACTTTCGAGGGGAGTACAAATTGACGTCGGGTCGGGTATCAGGTTGGCAACCCGGCCTACAAACAGAAAAGTCTAGAATGGGTTGAAAACACCAACCAGTCCGAAAGTTTAATTTGTAAATTATAAAAACTTCTATGACATCAGGAAAATTACAAACAATTTTATCTTCTACCCAATATATGCATTGTGGGTTGACAAAAACGAAACGTGTTCATACTGTATCGCTTGAAATCTATTCATTAATAGTTTTTAAATTTTTTAAATATATTCAGTGAATAAATTTTAAATTATCCATAAGAGCTGCTCTATCTACGAACGTTTTTTTAAATAATTGGTACAGAGCTATTTTTCAATGAAAAAATTTTAAATTATGGGAATTGTAATTACATTCTAAAGATTTCTTCACTTTTCAAATATTTTTTCCATAATTAAACCGTAGTGCATGCGAAATTAAAATAGTTTATAAAAAATCCATATTTGGTTCATCAGAAAAAAATCGTTAAACGATATCACATGAATTCATCATATTAATTTGTGCAATTATGAAGCCTTGGAAGAAATAAAATTGGACAACTATAGATCTGTTTTCTGAAACCTTTCTTCAAACTATGAGCGTTAGGGCTTATCGAAAAAAAAGTTTTTGCGCGTCGTAGATATAGCTAAAAATCACAAAAACGAAGCACTTCTTCAAATTTTAACAGCGAAAAATTTTTTTTTGAGATTTAAATTACCAATAAAAATAGTTTAAAGCAAGTCGATTTATACCCGTTTAGCAATAATTCCATTAAAATATTGTTTACCCTCCCTAATTGACTTTGAAGTTTCCAAAAATCGAAAAAAGTCGACTTTTTCGCTATTTTCTTTGATTCATGATAAATTTCTCGACTATTTGACCATATAGTGTGTGATATACGTTAATGAGAATGTATTTTCAATACGGCGCAACAATAATAGATAAGAAATGTTGACATTAAAAAAAAATTTTATTGACTTTGAATTACAAAAAAATATTTAAAAGTGATTATATTGCTCTTTATTTGACAATAAAATTAATTTTCGGTATATAAATTATCAGAAAAATTAGTTCGAATGAAATGGATTTGTACCTACATAGGAAAAAATGATTCAAATATTTTTTAACCTACCTAAGTGACCTTAAAATTTCCAAATATCGAAAAAATCGACTTTTTCGCTATTTTCTTAGAATTACGGCAATTTTTTCGACTATTTGACCACGAAATGTCTGATATACGTTAAGAAGAATGTATTTTCAATATGTTACACCAATGATATATGCAGAATGTCGATATTAAAATCATTTTTATTGATTTTGGAGTACAAGAAAATATCTAAGTGATATATTGCTCTTTATTTCACAGCAACATTAATTTTCGGTGTCTAAATAAGGTAAAAGTGTTTTCAAATGTATATAATATTGTTGGAACATACTGCAAATACATTCTGATTAACGTATATCACACATTATATGGTGAAATAGTCGAGAAATTTACCATGAATCTAAGAAAATAGTGAAAAAGTCGACTTCTTTCGATTTTTTGAAACTTCAAAGACCATAAGGGAGCGTAACAAATATTGTAATGGATTTATCGCTATACAGGTATAAATCGTCTTGCTTTGAACTATTTTTATTGATAATTTAAATCTCAAAAAAAAAAATTTTTGTTCTTCAAATTTGAAGAAGTGCTTCGTTTTTTGTGATTTTTAGCTATATCTACGATGCGGAGACAGAAGGATTTTTTTTTATTAGAACTTCTTACTATTAGAACTTCGCGCAAACAACCTTTTTTGTCTGATACGCCCTAATGAGCGTATGTCGATATAATTGCTCAGATAACGCTATTTGTTCTATAACATACAGGTATGCGAGATCATAGACCAGAAAATGTCTATGAAACTTCATTGTGCGAGTGAGGCAGTGAGGCAGGAGGCCAGAAAAGGGAAGTCAGCAAATCAAAATTGGCTACGTGGAAAACGAAAAGCCCACTAGTATATATATATATATATATATATATATATATATGGAAACATTTCAATAAAAATTCCTTTTCTCGCTGAATCAGTATCATCTACTGCCATTTACTCTCATCTACTCGATTAGTAAAAAATGAGGATCACTGTGGGCACTCTATTCCTTGCTTTTGCCGTTTTCCTTGATTCTATTGGTAAATATATAATAATATAACAGCTTTACTTCTCTTACTTCTCCCTCCTCTACCTCACAACCCCTAACATTCTTCACATCGCTCACTTCTCATACTTCCCTCACTTTTCCATCTTTTACTTTCCCTGATTCCACTCACATACTTCTACTTCTCCTCCCTTCCCTTACTTCTTCCTCATCCATAAAAGTTCCATTTATAAGAATGATATAGATTGAAATCAGATTATTTAATGAGATGATTTCTTCGAAAGTTGTGGTGTTGACTGAAATTTTACATAAAACCTTTCACCTTCCATTTGAGATGAAAATGTCTTAATTAAAATGATCGTAATAAAAAATGTCAAATGATATTATTTGCAAGTCACAATCTTGACACTGATAAGGTCGTTGTTTCACATATATGTGAGATAACGGTTACTTATGTATATATTTTTACTCTTATGATGCAGTGGAATATTCCTCAGATACAGTTGTTAACCATATTATTCATTGAAACATTAATCCGTTTTTTCTCTACTTTGCGAAAATGCGGATGGTCTGTACTTTTGTTTTCACTTTGGCGGGAATCGTTAATTCTATTGGTGAATATAATAATATAATATATCTGTAATTTTTAGCATAATAATCCATTTTCGACCAGATAGTAGAAACTAATCAAGTTAATTTTGTAATTTATCACCAAACAGTTCGACTTATGAATAAAGAGTTAAATTTTCAATTCAAACAGAGGAATTTCCAAAAAAATAGCTACTTTTTTCTTGAAATTGTTGAATTTTCAAGCAAAGAAGATGAATCTTAGAAAAAATAGTTTTTAAAGTCGAATTTCAAAAAATTTCAAAAAATATAAAACAAGAAAGAAAAAATTATGAATTTCCTTAAAAATGGATTTAAAAATGGCAACTAAATTATTTACAATGATGTTAATATAGAAGTGGATAATTGTAGATGTATATATGTATTATTATATTATATATTATTATCTAATATATAAAATAACGTGGCCTAGAACGTACGATGCTTATGCAAATCCATAGTTTTCGACCAATTGGCATCAAATTATGCACACATATTCTTTGGGCTCTCACACAGTCGTTAAAGTTTTGGTGGCGGGGGGCAAATGGGAAGGGGACACAGCGGCTCATATAAACTTCTGAGAAACTCATACACGTTTAAACGGTAGCATTTTCACCCCTGAGATAACCCTACATGTTTATACGGTAGTCTCTGATGAGGTGGGGGGGGGGGCAGACAGGGGAATCAAATGCGAATGACCGCTGGTGACAGCTAGTATATTGTATATTATGTATCATTATTATTATTATATATGAATATTAATACATGCATTTTTAATATATTCATATACTGAAAGTAAAAGTAAATAAAGAGACAAAACTAAAATAAAGTCCAAACGTTATTTGCAAATGAGATTTTGTTTTTAAATACAGTTCCTTAACATAATAATTTTTAAACAAAAATGTGACTAAAACTAACTAAAAATGACTAGCGTATATTAATAATATGTCTAATGTACTTTAGAATTCAAAAGAGTTCGATGAAGTTTATAAGAATTCCAGGAGAATTTTAACGAATTCAGAATAAACGCCAAAAATAAAACAATGAGTTAAGTTAAATTCGAACACGGTGAACCTTAATCATTTTCAACTTCAAAGTTTTAAAGCTCAGCTCTTCTTAATGGAATTTTGAAATAATTGCAAATCAACTCTTTATTTGGCTTATTTGAAATGATTGTTTGTTAAGTGTTAATTGATAGTAAAAACTGAGTAAAAACATATTTGCCAAAGAGTTGGATATATTAAAAACCGTTTCCTTTATGTAGGTTTTTTATAACAGAAAATCGTTTATTGGCATTAAGGTTATTAAAGCGTTTATGCACTCGTCTTCTACAAAAAATATGTTTATTTAACAAGAAAAGTGTACGGTGGGGACTTTTTATAATAAAAAATTATTTCTCATAATTTGTATTGAATCACCAGAAAGATGCTTTCTGCCGTTGAATTCAGCCAAAGGTATTAGACATGAATGTGCTGAAAAAAAAAGAATCTTCTATTTCTTCTTGCAGAATGCAGTTCACAGCCCGACGAGAAACCTAATAGCGGACGTGATCCTGACCCTTCTTCTTCTTCTGCTGTTCGACAACAACATTTGCCTGACCAGATTTCTCCAGAGAAGGCTCCTTTTCGTGGCAGGTCCAGGTTTCCTGCTAGCAGGAGTCCAACTGGCGAACACAATCCTGGTTCTTCTTCTGCCAGACAATATTCACCTGACCGGACATCTCCTCAGGAGCATCTTCGAGCCAGATCCATTTCTCCTCTGGGCAGGGTTCCTTCAGATCGAGTACTTGGATGTACAATAGAAGAACTTGGATATATTCGGCTTATTCCTCGCAAAAATCGGAACCGTCAATTTGAATTTCGAAGATACGTTATTCCTGCCGGTATGCCAATCAAATTTCGGGTAGAACCAAGTAGATATGAGCCCGTGCCAACCCGAGAATATATTGTATTATCAACATCCAATGACGAAATTTTTGCAATATTGGATTATAGTGGGACTCTTCGTGGAATTTATAGGAAAGATATATATAGTTCGCGAATAAAAATAAATATGATAAGCGGCGCAGTTGATAATTTGACTCCAGATGAGAAAAAGGATTGTCCAGTAGGCAAAAGTCAAGCAATCTTCTCAAGAAGTTTTATTAAAGCTTCTGCAAATTACGATTCACTAGAGTCTGAACGGAATCCCAATGTCGAACGTAATCCTAGTTCTTCTTCTTCTGCCAGAGAACATTCACCTGACCGGACATTTCCTCAGGAGCCTCCACTTCGTGCCAGATCCATTTCTCCTCTGCGCAGGCCTCCCTCAGATCGAGTACTTGGATGTAAAAAAGAAGAACTTGGATATGTTCGGCTTATCCCCCGCACAAATCCAAGCCAGCAATTTGAATTTCGAAGTTACGTTTTTCCTGCCGGTATGCCAATTAGATTTCGAGTAGAACGAAATAGATATGAGCCAGTGCCAACCCGAGAGTATATTGTATTATCAACATCCAATGATGACATTTTTGCAATATTGGATGATAGTGGGACTCTTCGTGGAATTTATAGGACAGATAGAAGGCATTCGCGAATAAAAATAAATATGATAAGCAGCGCATTTGATAATTTGACTCCAGATGAACAAAGGGATTGTCCAGTAGGCAAAAGTCAAGTAGTCTTCTTAAGTAGTTTTATTAAAGCTTCTGCAAATTACGATTCACTACAGTCTGAACGGAATCCCAATGTCGAACGTAATCCTAGTTCTTCTTCTTCCGCCAGACAGTCTAGGTCTTCTCCGGGCAGACCTTTTCCTCATGAAGTACTTGGATATGCACTTGCAAAACTTGGATATATTCGGCTTGTTCCCCAGACAAATCAGAACCGGCAATTCGAATTTCGGAGATATGTTATTCCTGCCGGTTTACCAATTAAATTGCGAGCAGAACAGAATAGATATGTGCCCGTGCCAACCCGAGAACATATCGTTTTATCAACATCCAATGGTGACGTTTTTGCAATACTGGAGTATACTGGAATTCTTCTTGGAATATATAAGGCAGATGGATATAGTTCGAGAATAAAAATAAACATGATAAGCGGTGCGGTTGACGATATGACCGTAATTGAAATGAGGGAATGTCCTGTAGGCAGACAGAACCCAATCTTTCCACGTTGGTTCAAAGAAGTTGCTTCCAATGAAAATACTCTACAGCATGTGTATCATTAATTCAATAGAAAAAAGATAAACTAAAATGTAATATTCTTTGTAATCCGTAGTCGGATCAAAATTAAATAAAGATTTAGATGAAAATGTATTATGGTTATCAAGTAGGCTGGGGCGAAAAACCAACATTGTGCGTCGAGGAAACGCCTGGGTGCGGAAAAGTGGCCCAGTCCAATCCGAAACTCAGCGCACTTTGAAATTTTGAAATCGGATAATATCTTCAGTCTGTTATTTGAGGGTGCAATCTCGAAATTTCACCAATAAACACTAAAATTTAAGGTTTTGCAAAAATGGGCTTAAAATCTATACCGATGCCTTCCAAGGGTGACTTGACGATGAAAAGTCATCAGAGGGTACTTAGAAGTCCGTACGGAGTCGCCAAAGTCACCCCATGCCAATCCTCATGGAGAGGGAAATGGCTCAAAATTGTAAAACGCTTAAATACTTGTGCAGCTCCTAGCTCACCGAGTTCTACTACTTCGAGTGACCCAGAGCCCACCACGTGGAGGTGGCTGCACATCGGGCTCCACCCACGCCCTACCCAACCAACCAACCATATGTAGAACGTGCTTATTTAAGTCTCAGAGTCATTAATTACACCCACAAAGTCTTTCTTAGTTTCAAATAAGTTGACAGTCTTTCGAGAAAGAAGTGTGGCGCGTATCTGTCCGTCCCGAGCGTCGGGACCGATGCCTTGTCTGGACACCTCTGTTACCAGTCCAACAGTTCTTTCCACCTTTACTGTGTGACAAGGGAAAGATGTAAAGTCCCAGTCTGGTACCAAGCCATCGGTCATAGATAGCTTAACGGTAAGTTCATCCTCTGTTATAGGAATTAAAAGTGGAGGTACGGTAAGTGAAACATCTGTCTGTTCCCAATCAATCATTTCTGTGTAATCATTAGCTCCAAAATTAATTTTTGGCACAATATTGTATCTGACAGTTGTCTGTTGCTTATGTTTTGCTTCCAGGATTTTGGTGAGTGCGTCTTGGCGAACGGTAAGCCTAGGGTCGGTTACCATTCCAAGAAGTATATTTTCTGGCATGGCAGAGAAGCCGTTTGCCTGAATGGAAGTGTTTACCACATTTCGGTACTTCAGAGGAAGAAACCTTGACAATTTGATTGCTCGCAAGAGGTGCCGACTCACATGAGCGATATACTTATCCCGTCTGATGTGGAACCACTGAGGTACGTATACTGTGAGTAAGTATTCAACTAATAATATCCAGCGAGCAATGTTGATCGGGCCTATCTTCCGGGAGGCCAGCTCAGGAGAACATGCTCCGGACCGTATGGCATCTGATATCTCATAAAGATACCTTTGATCTGAGCTGAGATCAGTTGGCTCAATCTCAGGTAAGTCACACTCAACTTGTTTAAGCTTTACAACATCGAGGGTCTTACAAGTTGGAAGTTTTCCCCCTATTGGCCCTGAGTATTTCTTCGGACCACAGGTAGGTCCGTCAATAAATACGAAAAGACTTCTGAACGGTAGCTCATTGAAATGTAATAGACAGACAACCCATTACAAGGGACGATCAAGTCGTTCCTCTAGTAGACGAATAATTAATCCCTTCCAGCCCGTATTCGTATTTGTACCGTCCCAGCCCACGAATACCACTGCATCGAAACCTCCATTCAGTTCTGTTGTTACGTAATTATAAATAGAATCACACTCATCTTGAGCATGGCTCGATGGTGTGACGACATGGCCTACGTATTTAGAACCTGGTTCGGCCACCAAAGATATGTGTTCCTCCTTAATAAATCCGGAGGCTGTCAATGTTTCGTCTTTCCGACTATCAAAGTATAAGCCACGAATAGAATCCTCATGGCGTGATTCCTCCTTCAACTTGGAGCCTGTTTTAATTTTCTCGCGCCTTATCTTACTTTTATCTATGACTAGACACTCAGGTACTTCTTGAGAAATATCCCGGGAGTCTTTTACCTCTTTGGTCAAGATAGAAGTCATGCTCTATGACTAGAACCTTCTTTTCCTTGAAACAGGAGCACCTAGACAAGTCAACGCACTTACAAGCGGCTATGTTAAATAATTCACAGCAGTACTCTTTGAAGGCGGCGATTTTCTCATCGTTATTACTTTGAGAAGTTGTTTTACTCTTCAATAAACTTGGGGCGGGTATTTATATGGAACAGACATTATTCACGTGCGAAATGCGTCTAGGTTTGTTGTACTTCTGACGCCTGCTCGTACGCTGAGGTAATAAATCTTTCGCACCCGTACCTTAATATAGCGACCTACAAGCAGAGGCAGAGCTTGATGTTAAGCCTAAAAGAACAGCTCAAAGCTGAAATACATTCCATAGAAAAAAATATCCTAGCAAGCACCTCCGCAGGATTGCAGAGATGTGAAGCCAAAATTGATGCTGTAGAAAAGGAGAATGCCGAGCTCAAGATGGAAATCGCAAAGCAGGCTCAACACCCAGATAGGCTTACAAGCAGAAACAACCTGATACTTTTTGACATGTATGATGAGCCAACGGAAGCACCACTTGCGCTTGACAAAAAAGTGCAAAATCTGCTGGGAACCAAGAATGGGTATAACTCCTAACCCAGAATCGATTAATGGAGTTCGCCGCCTTGGTAAATTTAACTTTGACTAAATGAGACCTGTTTTCTTCCACTCTGTTGAGGGTCGATGAAGCACGCTATCCTTCAAAATCTTCCGAAACTTAGAGGAAAAAACATTTTCATCGAGCATGAATTGGACCCAGACTCTATTAAAATCCGCAAAGTTCTGAGCCAAGAAGCAGCTATACTAAAAAATGCAGGGATGAAAACTCGTATAGGTGGCAACCGCCTGCGAGTTAACAATTTCATCTACACCTTAGATGATTTAAGAAGAATAAGCCTAGAGAAAATAATCGATTTTAAATATTGAAGTACTTACCGGTATGTAAATAGGAAACCGGAATTTTTGTATAGAAAATACACGTTTATTGTATAATAAGTGAGTTTTCTTGAGCAGTTTTGCTGCGTGTGATGGTTAATTATCATGAAGCAAAATCACTTTGTGTTGCCTTTTTTGATATTTCCATGGCATCATCCTCATACAACAGTGCTTGCAATTCGCTGCCTTCAAAATTTTTCGGCGGTCCATACTGTTGTATGAAACTTGTATTGTTGTGAGTTGAAAATCTTTGTCAGAGATGTCAACAAGGAGATGGGGCCAGTGAAGCGGTTTGACGGTAACTACATTGACAGCTATTGCCATCTATGGGCGAATTCGGTTTTCATATTCACAGACCTGGTACAAGTAAGGTTACATAATAATGAGTAAGCCTCATTTGTAAATATAAATACAGCTGCTGTACCCAACACACAGCTGGGTAATATGCCGGCTGAGAGGAAGATAGCCATCACCAATCTTTCTCAACCTAATCAACTCGTTTCTTCAAGGAAAAGGAGGGGTGATTCTCAAGACGCAGGCTCTCTTGACCCGTATGTGAACAGGGCAACTCCTGCAGGATCTGGGCAGCGTACAGACTGACTGGATGGATCTTTTATGAGAAGGGCAGGAGTTTGAAGCTTTGGTTCTGAGGGTGTTTCATCAAATACATAAATATGTAAGTCAGTGGTTATAATAATTTGTGTAACTTGGATGTAAAGCAGAAAGCCTAATTAACTAGTCATTGTGTGATTTGCATAGGTGAGTCATTGCTCACAAACGCATCGGTGAAACTACCGAAATTTTTAGATGGTTACGCCCCTTATTAATCCGTGTCTGTCAAAGAAAAACGTAAGGGCCGTGGCAGTGGAGGGCTAATTACATTAGTCCAAAACTGCGTTGACTATTCGCATTGTAAACTGGAAATCAGTAATTTATGGTTATTTGTGAAATTGACCTTTGAAAATTCGTTCACTCTGCATATGGGTAATATATATTTTCTCCCATCAGCAAACTCGGACTGCTGTATTGATGCGCTCCAAAATGTTTTATTCTCCTCAGTCAACGTGAAAAAACATTTCTTATTAATTGGTGATTTCAATGCTCGTGTACGAACCCCAAATAGTTAAAGATAATAAAAGATGCAAAAAATTGGTGGAGTCCCTTGAATTGTGCGACCTAGCGTTCTGCAATGGTCGTACATTTTCGATTTTAATTTTGTGCTTAAGGGTTCTAGGGATAGAGAGCCTAACATATTTGGCGGCGTATCAATGTCTGTAAAATGAATTACGAGGGAGCGAACACCTTTTATACTGCTTTGTCAAATTTACCGCTTATATTCAATAATGACGTTAAGGCTGATTTTTTGTATAATAAATTAATTTCCTCTATAAGGCATGCTGCCAGCGAATCAAATATGCTAGTATGGAGGGGCGCTCTCAGTACCTCCGGCCCTTACACTCAAAAAAATGTCTGGTTAAATCAACCAGAATTCTGGTTAAATATGCACTTACTATTTTTTCTGGTTAGACTAACCAGAATTATGGTTGAATTAACCAGAATTCCGGTTGAATTAACCAGAAATTCTGGTTAATTCAACCATAATTCTGGTTAGTCTAACCAGAAAAAATAGTAAGGGCATATTTAACCAGAATTCTGATTGATTTAACCAGACATTTTTTTGGTTTGGGCCAAACTAAATGACCTTGGTTTAAGTGGGAAAATTACTATAATTTTGGTCTCATTTTATATCAACGCCGGTCTAAGGGTCATATGTGGTGAGACCTACTCGAAAATAGTTAACGTGACGCTGGGGGTCCTACAGGGTGACAGCTCCAGTCCTCTCCTCTTCATTCTCTTCATTCTCTTTGCGGCTCTTTGCTCGCAACAAACTAAAAGTTCTGGAGGAGTATTGCGATCAGATTGTCCTTCAGCTAAACGCCCCCCCACCCCAAAAAAAAAACAAAGATCGTACCTTTTCATAATGCCGGTAATTAGAAAAAACTTCGCCCACTCATGCGGAAAAATTAATCTATTATTGATTTATTAAAACCTGCACATACCTCGGAACCCCGTTCTCGTCAACGGGTATATTTCAAGTGGCCAAAGACCATTTTGGCAGGAAAGGGACGACACCAATTTATAGAGTGTGCAGTATTATAAATAAGTCTAAACATAATTATCGGGAAACCATGGACCAATGGAGGGAGGGCTGGCGTGTCGCCAGACCCCTCCACACTTAACACCTGCTATAACTCCTAGAGTTTCGTGGCACAACATTTTTTATTGGTGGCACATATGAGCGCATTTGCGGCTCAATTCAGTGGGCTACAGAAAAAACGAAAATTAAGAGTGGGGGGGCTTGTTTTATAATCGGATTATATTTCCATATAAAACAACATTGCTTTTTTACAACAATTTTTAATTGACACTAATTCAAATCAATTGAAGCAAATAGTGAACTCATAAAATGAATTGCGAAAGCGATTCATCTAATCTCTGGGTAATAAAGTTTATTCGAAAAATTGTGCTAAAAAAAAAACATATTGTTTTTAATGAAAATATAATCACAATATACACTTACGCCCTATTCTTTTGGTGTACATTTGTTTGTCCTGGGGTAAACGGTCATGTGAGGTCACTTTCCTTCTGGAGGATTTTGAGGGCTACAGCAGGGCCTAATCAGAAGACTTAGGGGGACCTATAGGGCGCTAGATTTTTATTAAATTAGGCTCTCATTCATCCCTGAAAGTGGAAAAAATGGACTCTTGTGCCATTTTGAAGGACTAAAAGAGCTTCTTATCTAATACGAATTAAGACCTCTATAAAAGCTCCAAAGTCCTATTAGGTCCTACAATTTGGAGGTCCAAAAGAGGACTAAGATATTTTAAAATCAATTGCAACCCAATTGAGCAATTAGGTAAATTGGTTTATTGCACGTTCCAAGGACGTATCATAATATTCAATTTTTAGTCCTTTTTAATTCCTCCAGAAGAATAATATATTGGTAAATATGCAACAACCGCACTTAATTTAAGAATTCTTATTTATATGTTTTAAAAATTTAAAGATTTCAAGGAATCTGTATTATCATTAGAGAATCACATAAATTTTTAACGTCTTTTTCAGACTAGATGTAGCTATAAATTAAAAATTATTTTAATTAATTTTTTTCTGACTCAATTGAAATATTTTAAAATATTTTTTTATTGAAAAATTGGATTTGTACCATGCAGCATAATAATGCGTGTGTTTCTGGAAACGGTTTCTTCTCTCGATCTCTCTAGTAGCTTAATGGGAAAGCACCTGACCGTATATCAGAAGTTCTGTGGTTCAACTCCCAGTGGAGAGAAAGGAGAACATCTTTTTTTAGAAAAAATTAATTCAAATAATTTAAAGAGTTTTTAATTGTAAATCTTAAAAGTTGTAGAAATATGGAATGCGAATCTTTATAATTGAAGACTTTTTGATTTTGAAGATTTGTAATTGCAAACTATGCATCGTTTAAGTATTTCAATTACTAAATTTGGTAATTTTGGTGATTGGGATTCGAGATTTCTTCAAATTGGAATATTTAGAGTCAAGAACTTAAATTTTAATTATCAAGACCACCGAAATATTTATTCATACATCTTTGAAATTAAAGTCTCAAACTATGTAACTCTTAAGTTTCTCAATTACTAAATTTTAGAATTTTCATGATTTACATTCGAAATTTCTCCAATTTATTAGCTTTAGAATCGAAAACTTGACTTTTGATCTTCAGCATCATCAAAATTTAGGCAGCCAATGAAGAAAGATCATTAATTTTCTGCTTGAATTGGAAGCTACCCAAAAATGCATAGTTCTTTGTATTTTTGCCACCTATCCTTTGTTCTGTTTATTCGCATTGCCTCAAAACAAATAAAATTATTAAATTTATTATCGACGAGTGGAAAATTGCATCATAGATTAATTTGGATTATTTCTTTAATTGCCATAAACAATGTAATGGGAAAAATGGACATCTGCTTGATTTTCCGTGTTTGAATGCATTCATACACTGATTCCATCGTTAGATTAAGGAAAACTATTAATCATTTAGAACTATATTTATATATATAAAAGTTTGTCATAAGGACAACCGCAGGATTTCGCCGGGAGCGGGTGCTAATCTGAAAAATTGCACCCGCTCCCAGCGAAATCGCGGTAAAATTTCAGCTGTAACCACGTCTCACGACCGTGAGATAGGTGGTTACAGTCTGCGACGAACTCAATACGATGGTCCGGCAAAAGTCTCGTGCACCCTGAGGACACGGAGCGACCCAAGGACGACCGCCTTCTGCATTTTCCCCGCAAGTGTCTCAGCATTTTGTTGACACGCAGGGATGCTTTTCAGGCTATTAACCAGAGAAACCTTGGCACTTCCAAGAGCGCCGATGATTAAGACGATTAGCTTAACAGAATATTCCGGGTATAACCGTCGCAACTCCCTTATAAGGTCTTTATACCTCTCTTTCTTTTCTTTCTCTTTGGCTGTGACGTTTTTGTCAGCTGGAGCCGAAAATTCGATAACGAACATGGTTAGTTTCTAAAGTCAAGGAGAACTATGTCAGGCCTCGTGTGCGCAACAGAAACAATTGTCGAGAATATGAAGTTCCAGTATATGCGGCACTTCTCATTTTCGACAATTGACTCTATTTCTCTAGGAGCGTTTAGCGGACAGGTATTTGGGCTAATGCCATAAGAGTGACAGAGATGGTAATAAAGCACTCTTAGTGCCGCATTGTGCCTTTGGATGTAGGTCGTTCCCGCATGAGTTGGACAACTAGATAGTATGTGTCCTAGATGCTCGGGGTGTGCATAACACGCTCTACAGCTATCATCGGGAATGTCTTGGCTCAAAATGTGGCGACGGTATGCTAGAGTGGAAATGACACCGTCTTGACATGCCAAAATGAAGCCCTCCGTGCCCGACTTCAATCCGGGTGATCTAAGGAAAGCAAACGTTAGCCGAGTGTTTCAGCAGCATCCTCCGCTGCTTTGTACAGAAACGCCCCTTTTCACACTTCTTCGTGTTTCCTGACCATTTTAAGAAGAGGGTCTTGTCCATTTGCAACTGTATGTGCTGTACCCAGAATGAGTCTGTTGTGAGACATTCAAGATTCAGTATTCCGCGACCACCTAGGCGGCGTGAGATGTAAAGTCGCGGAACAGAAGACTTAAGGTGCATGCTCTTGTTCATGTGCAAAGATTTTCGCGTTCCGATATCAAGGGATCTGAGCTCGTCCTTCGTCCGTGGAACTACTCCAAATGAATAGAGTACTACCGGGACGGCAAGCATGTTCGTTGCAGATACTTTGTTTCTCACCGACAGTTCGGAAGACCAAATCTGCCGGATGAGACGTTTGTATCTGCATCGGAGAGTATCCTTTATAGATGTCACGTCCTGAATGCGGCTCTGTGGCACGCCCAGGTATGTATAGGTCTCTCCAGCGCAAAGGTGTCGTATAGCGCTTCTGTCAACGAGCTCAGGATCTTCGGGGATGCCATTAGGTTTTCCTTTCTTCAAATTAACCTTGGCGCATTTCCCTAACCCGAATTCCATTCCAATCTCTTGAGTGTACTCTTTGACAATTTTCAGAACTAGATGTAGTTTCTCTTGATTCCTAGCATAGATCTTAAGATCATCCATGTAAAATACATGAGTGACCTTATGCTTTCGGTTTCTAGGTTTGCCGTAGAGATACCCTTCGGAATGGCGAAGTGCGAGAGATAGTGGCAATAATGTGAGGCAAAAGAGGAGAGGGCTCATGGTGTCGCCCTGAAATACACCTCTCTGAAAGGTGATACTGTTAGTGATCACACGATGTTTTCCAGATGAGATAGTAAATCTGGTTTTCCAAAGCGGCATTATTGTCTCTATGCACCTCACGATGTGTGGATGAACCTTTAGGCTTTCCAACAGTCAGATGATAAGTCTATGGGAGGTTGAATCGAAAGCTTTCCGGTAATCAATCCAGGCCATCGATAGAAATCGCTGATAGTATGCTGCGTCTTTACAGACACATCTATCGATGAGCAAGTTCTCCCGGCATCCTGCTACGCCTTTCTTTGAGCCACGTTGTTCATACATCTCTCGCCATACAGGTCCAATTGTCCGAACAATCCTATCATTTAGGATAGCTGTGAAGATCTTATACAGTGTGTTCAGATAAGTTATTGGCCTGTAATTCTTAGGGTCAGCTAAGTTGCCCGTCTTCAGCAGGAGCACTGTGCGAAGGAAACTTCTTCCACCAGAAGGTCTTGATGCCATCTGGTCCCGGAGCGGAATAGTTCTTCATGCCTCTTAATACGTTTTTCACTTCCTCGGTTGTGATAGGTGGGCATTCCTCCTCAGCTGTGATGAGGGCATTGCACAGCTCCTTGAAGCTGTTCATGTTCTTTGAGCCTTCTTTAAGTGGATGTTGGACTTCGTAGACTTCTCTCCAAAATGCTTCGACCTCCTCTGGTTTGGGCGGATGGTCGACAGTAAATGGAGGGTCTTGGAAGAGTCGAGATGGGTCAGACGAAAACTGTTGATTTTCTCTGACCCACCTCTCTCTCCGCTCTAGACTTCTCCTAGCGTCAGATAGTACTCGTATTCTGTCAACAATATGCTGCCTGATGGTAAGTAGCTTTGACTTGTTGATTGTGTGATGACGGATCCGCAGTTCGCGCGTGAACTGTCGAACCTTGGCAGTGAAAGTCCTGCCAGATGTTATGTAGTCAATCACAAACTGAATGCGGGACGTGTACTGTCTTGCCCAGCCTATCTTTTTGCTAAGTTGATGCATTCGTCTTTTGGTCTTATGATCAACCGTTGGTTTTGTTTCACGGTTTGCATCTGCCAAAGTTCTCGCTGCATTGTACACACTACAATTGATAGTCCAGAGGTCGGATTCTTCGGAAAAATCTCCACGAAGCTCATCATCCAGTTCAGTCAGATCTTTGGGCTTGGGAGAAACCTGAATGTTGATGTTTCTCCGGGTCTTGAAGAATCGTTCTCCCTCTATTGTATGCCTGCTCAAGGCTGGTCTCAGTGTCGCCTCTCTTTCTCTGTTGCCGGCTTGTTCTGGCTGCGGTTGTGTAGGCGCTCCGCTTATATAACCCCTTTTCCGGAGGTCCTCGGCACGGTTTCGCAGACGTTTTTGCGAAAAATCCGAGAGCTCTGGGTGTTTCTCGCACCACAGAGAATGCAGTCGCGCCATGTAACCTTTTCGTTCAGGGGCCATACTGGTATCATAGCACTCCAGCAGGTCGTCCCTGAGTCGATCCGTCCACCTAAAAGTAACGAGATTCCGCCGGTCAATCGCATTGACTCCGTCTTGATTGGCTCCTCCAACTCTAGGGTAGTCGGCATTGTTGGCCGACTCATTGTCGCGAGCCCTGCGCGTTCGATTGTTTTGAACCGCACTTCCTACAACTATGTTTGCTGTTGTCATTGTTGTTCCCACGAGCAGCTAGGGAAAAGGGTTAGTCCATCCTTGTAGAGCCCCGCGTGCAAGGATAAGGCTGATACTCTGAGAGGTCGCCCGGTATCCCAGAGTCACCGTTTGAGACACCTCACCCAGGTGCCATTCAGCTTTCGGCACGGTTGTTACGCCTTCGCTTAGGAGTTATTCCTTCGGGACCATCCCTGGACAATTGTCCGCGACTGCTTATTAATCATTGTAACCATATTCAGCAGAAACCCTTGGTAATGCGACCCTCTATCCGCAAACCGAGGACGCGTCCGGCGGCTTTGTCATAGGCCCTTCGGTTCGATTCCCAAGGAATCAAAACCGAAATACCGAATATATATATATATATATATATATATATATAATAATATAATAATATAATAATATATAATAATATATTGTATATTATAATATTAATAATATATTTATATATATATATATATATATATATATATAAATTTATAAATTAATGTATCAGGCTTAAGATGGTTACAGCCCAATATGTCGAAGGCATAGTATGCCCGGGGCTGTCCCGGTATATGTATATTACGGCGTATCGAAAAAAATAAAGTTGTTTGCGCGAAGTTCTAATAGCAATGAAAACTTTCTTTTGGGAGTCAGAAACACTCCCCTAAAGTTTCATAAAAAAAAAATCCTTCTGTCTCCGCATCGTAGATATAGCTAAAAATCACAAAAAACGAAGCACTTCTTCAAATTTGAACAGCAAAAAAAATTTTTTTGAGATTTAAATTATCAATCAAAATAGTTAAAAGCAAGTCGCTTTATACCTGTATAGCGATAATTCCATAAAAATATTTGTTACCCTCCCTAATTGACTTTGAATTTTTGAAAAATCGAAAAAGGTCGACTTTTTCGCTATTTTCTTAGATTCATGGTAAATTTCTCGACTATTTGACCATATAATGTGTGATATACGTTACACGGAATGTATTTGCAATATGTTGCAACAATAATATATAAGGAATGTTGACATTAACATAATTGTCATTGACCTTGAGTTACAAGAAAATATTTAAAAGTGATATATTGCTCTTTATTCGACAATAAAATTAATTTTTGGTATAAAAATTATCAGAAAAAATAGGTCGAAGCAAGGGGATTTGTACTTGCATAGCCAAAAATGA
Source organism: Andricus curvator (assembly GCA_932195095.1). Lineage (NCBI taxonomy): Eukaryota > Metazoa > Arthropoda > Insecta > Hymenoptera > Cynipidae > Andricus > Andricus curvator. Next base: position 39,616 of record CAKNYM010051957.1, read on the forward strand.
TTCAAATATTTTTTACCCTACCTAAGTGACCTTGAAATTTCAAAATATCGAGAAAAATCGACTTTTTCGCTATTTTTTTAGAGTTACGGCAATTTTTTCGACTATTTGACCATGAAATGTCTGACATACGTTTAGAATAGTGTATTTTCAATATGTTATACCAAGAATATATGCAGAATGTCGATATTAAAATCATTTTTATTGAGTTTGGATTACAAGAAAATATTTAAAAGTAATATATAGCTCTTTATTTCACAACAAAATTAATTGTCGGTATCTAAATAAAGTAAAAATGTTTTCGAGTATACCTAGATTTACACTTTTACAGTGAGGAGGTAATTTAGATAATTTTTATCCGGCCAGAATAACGTAGAGCATTAAAAAAAACAGAATTCAATTTTTTCGCTATTTTCTTAAAGTTATATGACTTATCAACCATGTGACCATCATACGAGTATTATATATTTCTTAAAATAAATTCTAAATAAAATCAAATAAAAAAGTAGTCGGAACATATATTGGCTTGTTATAATGTCATTAAATTATCAAAGTATTACTTTTATGCTGATTTCTGACATTAGTTTCAATTTGGACATCCTGTTTAATTTTTTAAACGAAGTCATTTGTAGTTTCAACAATGAGCAAAATCTAACATTTTTAATTTTTTAATATTATATGATATTTTGATGCGCTCACGGTCCGCTCGCTAATCCCCAGAATCAAAACAAACATGGTTCACTGCAATTTTTGAGTGCATCAAGGTTTTGTTTACATTTTACCAGTGCACCACGGCTCACCAGGCTTTTGTTTACATTTTGTTTTTCCTAAGCGCTTTTTCAGAAAAAGAATTCAGTTCAGTTTTGACTGTCTAATCGCGAGTATGTTATAAGACAGCTGGAAAACTTTAATTTTAAACAGCATTTCTTTTTCGCATTAAATTCAGTAAACATCATATATGATTTGTTAGTGGTTTGAGTTTGAAAAATGGATTTGTTAAGCGAATGCCCAATCATTGGAAAATACAGTGAGATAAGTAACCGGAGATTACCTACACACTTTGATGTAATGAGATACTATTTTTTCGAATGCGAAAAAATTCGAACTGAAAAAGAATCTAAAAGATACCCAAGTGTTTCTGATATTTCGCGTTTAGTTGTGAAAAGGCTGCAAGATATATGGAATGAAACTTCCATCCCAATTCTTACAGAAGCAAGAATCGCAAAGATCGTTAAAACAGATCAAGATGAGTTGAAGAAATTGAAAAAGTGAGATAGATCTTTCTGAAGCTGCCAGAGTGTTTTTCTTAGATCAGCGATCTTCCAGGCGAAAGAGAAAATCATTTACGTCTCTTCCGAAAATTGATTCGGACAATCAGATCATTATGAAGTACAATCGAAGCGTTTGATGACTGATGTACTTCAAGATCAAAGTGAAGAAGTTATCCAAAGAAAGCGTCAGAAGGTGCAAATTGAAGATGAAAGTTCTTACTGTGGCTCGATTATGGATTACAATGTAAAAGACGATTACCCGCCCGCCGAAGAAGAAGTTGAGGATGCATGGGTCCCTTATGGGAATAAATTTACAGATCAGACAAGATTAAACTGTCCAACATTTTCAAAAGTCTGTGACAGATACGGCATCGGATACAGGTCTGCTGCTTTACTGGCTTCATCAATTTTACACGACGTGAGTAAGTACGTTCCTGAAGTAAAAGGTTTAGTTTTTGACAAGAGTAAACTCTATCGAGAAAGAACAAAAACTCGTCATCAACTTCAGAAAGAGCAGCTCTCTTTGGTTTCAGAAATTAAGGCTTTTTACTTCGATGGAAGGAAAGACGAAACAAAGGTAATGGATAGAACAAGTGAAGGAAAAACACGGCAAATAACAAAACGAGAAGAACATACTTCTCTCATTCAAGAACCAGGAAGTACTTATTTAGGACACATATCCTCATCTTCTTCAGATGCAAAAACGATTACAGATGATATCCTTAAGTTTTTCTTTGACAAAGAAATTAATACCTCCAATCTAGATTGTGTGGGTTGTGACGGCTGTCCTACGAACACTGGTCAACACGCAGGTATAATTCGATTGCTAGAATTAGAATTGGGTAAACCGCTACAATGGAGTGTCTGTCAGATTCATGGTAATGAGCTGCCATTCAAAGCTTTGTTTATAAAACTTGATGGAGGAACTTCTGGCCCTAACGATTTTTCTGGTCCAATGGGAAAAAGCTTAGCTTCTTGTGAAGAACTTCCGGTTGTAAACTTCGATGCTGTTGAAGGTCCTAATTCTCCTGTAGTTGACACCCGTGATCTTAGTTCTGATCAAAAGTACCTGCTAGATATATCGAATGCTATCAAAGAAGGAGAGTGTTCTGAAGATCTTGCTCGTAAAAAAGTCCAGGGAAATTATCGCACGCCAGATGGTTGACTAGGATGAGTAGAACTCTTCGAACTTACATTGAGACAGATAATCCATCATTTGAGTTGAGAGTTTTAGTTCAATTCATCATGAGAGTATATGTCCCAATGTGGTTCGAAATTAAGTATCAATCATCTATTAAAGATGCCCCGAAACATCTCTGGAAAAGCATTTCTTTGAGTGCGTACCTGACGGAAGATCTCGCTGAATGTATTCAAAAAGTAATACAAAATAATGCCTACTTTGCTCACCCAGAAAATCTTCTTCTCGCTATGCTATGTGACGAGAGGCAGAAAATTCGCAAACTCGCAGTGTCTCGAATAATTTCTGCGAGACAATCAACTGGGAAATCACAATTAAGTAAATTCAAAATTCCTTCGTTAAATTTTGACGCAAAAGACTACACCGAACTCATCGACTGGGGGAAGTGCAAAATTTCGGAACCGCCATTAACTAGATCGATGACAATTGAAAATCTCAACGAATTCACAACGAATGACGTAACTCATCTCATTTCCAAAGACATTTTTCATCTTCCATGCCATACTCAAGCAGTGGAAAGGTGTGTGAAAGAAGTCACATCCGCATCTCGGCAAGCTTACTCCTCTGACGTTAGAGATGGAATCATCCGATCAAGATTTGAAAGTCGGAAAAGCTTCCCCATCTTTGAAACGAAAAATGATTTTGTTTCGAAATTAAAATAGGACGAATAAATTAATACTAATGTCACAAGTCAACGTAAAAGTAGGTTATTGGTAATACTTTGATAATTTAATGACATTATAACAAGCCAATATATGTTCCCACTACATTTTTATTTGAATTTATTTAGAATATATTTTAAGAAATATATAATACTCGTATGATGGTCACATGGTTGACAAATCATATAACTTTAAGAAAATAGAGAAAAAATTTAATCCTGGGTTTTTTTAATCCTCTACGTTATTCTGGCCGAAAAAAAATTATTTAAATTACCTTCTGACTGTAAAAGTGTAAATCTAGGTACACTCGAAAACATTTTTACTTTATTTAGACACCGAAAATTAATTTTGTTGTGAAATGAAGAGCAATATATCACTTTTAGATATTTTATTGTAATCCAAAATCAATAAAAATGATTTTAATATCAACATGCTGCATATATTATTGGTGTAACATATTGAAAATACACTATTCTTAAAGTATATCAGACATTTCATGGTCAAATAGTCGAAAAAATTGCCGTAACTCTAAGAAAATAGCGAAAAAGTCGATTTTTTTCGATATTTTGAAATTTCAAGGTCACTTAGGTAGGGAAAAAAATATTTGAATCATTTTTTGCTATGTAAGTACAAATTTAGTTGCTTCGAACTATTTCTTCTGATAATTTATATACCGAAAATTAATTTTATTGTCAACATTCCTCATATATTATTGTTGCAACATACTGCAAATACATTCTGATTAACGTACATCACACATTATATGGTCAAATAGTCGAGAAATTTACCATAAATCTAAGAAAATAGCGCAAAAGTCGACTTTTTTCGTTTTTTTTAATTAGTTAATTAATTAATAAATTAATAAATTAGTTTAATTAGTGGTGTTTGAAAGAATATATTTCACTACTATCCCCCTATTTTTGTGAAAAATCACCCCATTCCCTCTTTTTTAAGAGCATTTTGGGCTCAAAAGTGTGTAACATTTAATTATTTTTATTTCTTCTTGATTCATTATTGTAATTTAAAAATACGAAAAAACGCAGAATAAACATAAAATCTGCATTTAGCCAACGGCTACGTTACTTTCGAGGGGAGTACAAATTGACGTCGGGTCGGGTATCAGGTTCGCAAACCGGCCTACAAACAGAAAAGTCTAGTATGGGTTGGAAACACCAACCAGTCCGAAAGTTTAATTTGTGAATTATAAAAACTTCTAGGACATCAGGAAAATTACAAACAATTTTTTCTTCTACCCAATATATACATTGTGAGTTGACAAAGACGAAACGTGTTCATACTGTATTGCTTGAAATCTCTTCAATAATAGTTTTTAAATTTGTTTATTAGATTCAGAGAATAAATTTTAAATAATCCATAAGAGCTGTTCTATCTACGAACGTTTTTTTAAATAATTGGTACAGAGCTATTTTCCAATGAAAAAATTTTAAATCATGGGAATTGTAATTACATTCTTAATATTTCTTCAGTTTTCAAATATTTTTCCATAATTAAAACGTAGTGCATGTGAAATTAGAATAATTTATAAAAAATTTATATTTAGTTCATCAGAAAAAAAATCGATAAACGATATCATATGAATTCATCATATTGATTTGTGCATTAATAAGCCTTGGAAGAGATAAAATTGGACAACTACAGATCTGTTTTCTGGAACCTTTGTTTAAACTATGAGCGTATGTCGATATAATTTCTCAGATAACGCTATTTGTTCTATAACATACAGGTATACGAGAACATAGACCAGAAAATGCCTATGAAACTTCATTGTGCGAGTGAGGCAGTGAGGTCAGAAAAGGGAAGTCAGCAAATCAAAATTGGCTACGTGGAATACGAAAAGCCCACTAGTATATATGTATATGGAAACATCTTGTAGAAAATTCCTTTTCTCGCTGAATCAGTATTATCTACGGCCATTTACTCTCATCTACTCGATTAGTAAAAAATGAGGAGCAACGTGGGTACTCTATTCCTTGCTTTTGCAGTTTTCCTTGATTCTATTGGTAAATATATAATAATGTAACATCTTTACTTCTCTTACTTCTCCCTCCTCTACATCACAACCCCTAACATTGTTCACATCCCTCACTTCTCATACTTCCCTCACTTTTCCATCTTTTACTTTCCCTAATTCCACTCACATACTTCTAAAAATTTCTTCACCTTTGAAATTTCTTTTTCTGCCTTACATTGTTTTTTATTTTTACCTCAGTAGGTAATTGAACATATGCGAGGGCCGCTAGGAATAAAAAAAATGAAATATATACCTGCGTGCTATATAAATGCATTTCAATTCACCTCCAAAAACGCAGTATTTTCATACATTTGTATGGAAATACTATTTCCATTACAATGAAAATTTAATCAGAAATTCAATTAGATTATTTAATCAGATGATGTCTTCGAAAGTTGTCGTGTTGACTCAATTTTTACATAAAACCTTTTACCTTCCATTTGAGATGAGAATGTCTTAATTAAAATGATCGTAATAGAAAATGTCAAATGATATAATTATCTGCGAGTCACAATCTTGACACTGATAAGGTCGTTGTTTCACATATATGTGAGATAGCGACTACTCATGCATATATTTTTAATCTGATGATGCAATGGAATATCCCTTAGATACATCTAATAACCAAATTCTTCACTGAAGCATTAATCCGATTTTTCTCTACTTTGCGAAAATGCGGATGGTCTGTACTTTTGTTTTCACTTTGGCGGTCATCGTTAATTCTATTGGTAAATATAATAATATAATATATCTGCAATTATTATTATATTTCATATAATACATGCATGAGTACGGCTATTTATGAGGCCTGTGGAGCGAGCCTAAAGTCCCCCTTTCCAGCATATAGTCAAAACCAGATATTTCCTTTTTTTATAGTATTTTTGTTTTTCGCGTTCCATTTTTGAAAAGGATAACTTCATGCTGTTATTTTCAGCGAAAAAAGGAACGATTCTGGGTTCCCACCAGTGGTCTCAATCAAGTACCACTCGCGACAGTGGTTTATGTCCACCTGTCAATGGCCGATATCTTTAGTCGCGTACCCTGCAAAGAAAAAAGGCCAATTGTATTTGAATGGAAATGTTGAAATGAGCATTTGCAATTAAATTCAATTGGTAGAACTATCATTGAATGTACCTCAATGGATTTGAATTGACGCAATGTATTTAAATCGTAAAGATGCAATTGGTGGCATTTCATCATTACGGAATGATGTCAACAAAATTCGATAAATTTTATTTGTATTATATTTTTAATTTATGTCCAAAGTCACTTTTTATTCTCATTAAACCATCAATATTTACTGAACTTTAGTCCAAAGGTACAAATTATATAACAACTTTTATTCCTTATTATCAATTAACCACTTCAATCTCTTCAATAATACTATTTATTCAAGTATTATTTTATTATTCAATAAATTAAAATTTTATTGCAAAACTCCAATTAAAAACAATTCCGGTCTATAAATTTATGTGTGATTCAATACAATTAGATGCATCGCATGACCAATCTCCATTTTTACATTAACCTCTATTGGATAATATAAAACCATTTACAAAATTCTTTTTGAATTGAAAGTCGTCAATTAAATCCAAAAGACGGTTCATTGGCTTGCCAAACGATTCAGTGCAATAGACCGCACACTGGTTCTATTGCATATCTACAATTCACTGCAGTTGCATATATTCAATTCAATTCACTGACAAATTTTTCAATTGCGATTTAACAATTGGATATTAAATGCAATTCACCATATTTGACTTGAATTGCATTTCACCAAAATTGTCGATTGACAATTTTATTTTTGAATTGCAGTCAATCGATTTTAAATGAATCTTTTTTTGCAGGGTACACACATGTATATACGTACCTATATACGTATATACATGGGTGTACGTATTTTTGGTTTATAAAGCCTAAAAGATCCGGGCGCCAGCCAGGCCCTATAACGAAGACAAAAAAAAAGAAAGATTTGACCCGGCGAAAAAAAAATTACGTCGGAAATATTTCCGAAATCAGAGAAAAAAAAGAAGAAACCTAAAAGGAGAGAAAAGCTAAAGAGCAAGGAATCTCGGGGTGGTTCTTAAAAATCACAACGGCCCTGTAAATCGTGAATCGAATCGACATTTATTCATTGGACAAAAGGGGAGAATTATACATTACTCTTAAACAATCAATTTTCCAAGAATATAAAACGCGCAAACTAGCTCGGATCCCAAACCGGAAGCTACACCCTTAGCGTGGCCACGCGACCATCGGCTTAAAATCCCGTAACGTGGCCATGGGACAAATCGGAGCGGACACAAGTAAGAAAAATAATCGATTCATCGCGAATACCGGAAAGAAAAATTAATGCCAGGCACTGACTCGGCAAGGAACACGGAATCGATCGAAGGACACTTGCGAGTGAAACTGTAGCGCTCAAAAGAATAGAGAGGGGCCAAGCGAGGCAACGGATCGGCGGTTAAATACCGCCATTGCGTCGCTTGCCGGCCATACAAAAAGGGTTTACCTTAGAGACTTCCCTCGGCGATTCTTTATTTTTGGAACCATTCATGTCTGACATATGTATTTTCGTCCAGATAATCCGATCTCAAAATAAATTTTTCCAAAATAGAGTAATCCCAGTTCGATATGTTTCGTAATAGACGGCGACGGAGACGTAGTACATCTAGCCACAAGTTAACCAAGAACGAAAGTGACAGATTTCATGCGACGCACCAAGACCGTGAACTCGAAGGGTGCTCGCATGCAGGCGTGTTCACAAACCTTAAGTCTAGCGCAACTACCGGTAGAACTATGAACTAAAATTTTATCGTTGACTAAAGGCGTGACAATATTAACCCTTAAATGGTAACGTCATTTTCGACACCTTTAAACGGTATCGTCGGGTCACTCGTGTCTGGCGCTTTGAAAAGTGCTCTAAAGTGCTCTAAAAAATTCCACAAAATTCATGAAATTTCATCAACTATCCTAGTATAAGGATGAATCACTATATTGCTGATTTTATCATTTTTTTAAACAATATAATGAAATAAACAAATAAAAACGTGAAGAATGCACCATTTTGTCAAAAAAATCATAACTTAGGATGTAATTAATTTTTTTTTTTAAATCAAACGGGAAATTAAAGGGTAAAAAAAGTACTGTAAGAAAAAAAAGATTGAGATTCTGTATAAATAAAAGGAATGCTTAAGCTTTGAACATGAAAATCAAGTTTTTTCAAAGTACGTATAAAGAGGTAGAAATTCCAATAAAATTCCCGTTAAAAAACTTTTGGTCAACTTTAATTCATCAATTTATAGTCAAAAAACATGAGGTTTCCGAAAAAATTCAGAAATTCAAATTGCAATTAAAATTCAGGTTAAAAAACTTTTGGATAACTTTAATTCATCAATTTATAGTCGAAAAACATCAATATTTGGGGAAAAAATTCAGAAATTCGAATTTCCATTAAAATTTATCTTAAAAAACTATCAGGTAAGTTTAATCCATCAATTCATGATAAAAAAACATCAATTCATAATAAAAAAAACATCAGAATTTTGAAAAAAGAATTTTAATTACGTTACACTTTTCGTCAGCGCTAATGGTATCGTCGGGTCACTCGTGCCTTTCCGGAATTTCGACTGTTTTCTACAAATGCTATTTACGGACTAGAGTGACGGCACTTGGGGAGCTTATAGCCTACTAGTGTACAATTATTTAGAGTATAGTTTGGGCCTGCCTCCCACGCTTTTCTCTAAGCTAGCAAGGGGAGAAGATTTGGTCAAGGCACGAGTGACCCGACGTTACCATTTAAGGGTTAACATCAACATAAATCCTATTGGCATAACTAAAATCACTATTTCTACGCTAAATCCTAAAACTTACATAGGAAATCGACGTTTAACGAGTTTCAACTACTGCGCCTAGTAGAGGGACCGTGAACTAAACTGTTACTGACTAAAACTAAGAACTATTTCCGCTAATCCATTACAAATAACGTACACATTTGTTACAAACAATTCTTACTCTAAAACTAGATCCCAAGATTCATGAATCTTAACAAAAGAAGGTTTCATGAGTCTTGGAAAGTTTAGTGAGACTTTCCGCGTTGTTTTGAAACTTTTGTCTCATGAAATATTTCATAGGCACTTGAATAATTCATGCTTGATGAAAGGTTTCATGGAGACACAACCTCAACTAAATTCTGAGTTACAATATACGTAAGTTACCGAGTTTTACAATTACTATGCACATTCTCGGTAGTCGTTCCCTGCACGTTCGAATCTCGAAGTTGAAGTCCAATTGATGGTCCAGCCAATGACCGTTGAGACCGCTCTTGTCAAGTTTCCGGTCATTCTCGTGGTTTACTCAGTACGACGTCACATGTGGAGGCAATATGGCGGCACTTAGTGTTTCTTGCAGATTAGCCATGGTGATAAGGTAGTCTCTAGTGGTTGTTTTGCATGAACCCAAAGCAACTATTCCAGCGTGCCAGAATCCCTGGTAATCCTCTGACATGACGAATCAGCCCTGGTTGTCGTAGGTTCCTTAATTGGTATCGTGACGTCACGCCTCGGGAATATGGCGCAGTGAGGTTAGTGAAAGATGGCGACCGGAAGTGGGACCAACTACTGGATGTTTTGAGGTCCGCCATCTTGTGCTGAGATCGAGAAGATGGTGGCGTGGAATGGTAAGGCTATGATTGGTTGTGGGTCCTTATTCAGGGTGTGTTAAATAACTCATAAGGAATCTCCGCTGCTACAACCCATCTGTGGCTTCCGTGGTATCATTGTTGGCGATGAGTTCCTCGTGACGTCACGCCTCGATGACATGGCTCTGGAGGGCCAGTGGAAGATGGCGACCAGGCAAGGTACTAAGTGGGCAGTGTATTTGAGGTCCGCCATTTTGAGTTGAATTCGGTAACCATGGAGACGTGGGATACTTGAACCATGGTTAATGATAGGTACTTTATGCAGGGTGCGTTAGTGACTGCTGGTGAACCTCAAATGCGACGATCCATCTCTGACTGCCGGGGTGTTGTTGTTGTAGGTCTCGGATTTGACAGGTGGAGGTTATTTAACATGAAAGCATACAAATCGGAAAGTGAATAATCATGAATTACAGTTTCTGATTAACGCTCTTGGCCGAGGTGACTTTCGCTCTTGGTCGGTGGATTGAGAAAAAGAAACTATTTTCAAACCCCTGACGCGGGAATTCAAAATTTAAGTGACGGGTAAGTCAAAATTTACCCTGTCACACACTTCAGACTAATTTTTGTCAGTCTTATTGTTTTTACAGTCTATGAGGTCAAAAATTATGACGTCATAGATATCCATGGCCATTACATACCTACGAACTTGAAAAGCGGCACTTAAAGTCGGTTCCTACGACTCGCACTGGAAAGATACACTCATCAATAATGTCCCTCTTTTCCCCATTGGTGCATAATATACTATTAAGCTTACCACAAAGAAATTACTTTTTAACATAATAATCCATTTTCGACCAGATAGTAGAAACTAAACAAATTAATTTTGTAATTTCTCAACAAACAGTTGGACTTATGAATGAAGAGTTAAATTTTCAATTCAGTCAGAGGAATTTCCAACAAAATAGATAATTTTTTCTTGAAATTGTTGAATTTTCAAGCAAATAAGATGAATCTTAGAATAAATAGTTTTTAAAGTCGAATTTTTAAAAATTTCAAAAACTAAAACAAGAAAGAAAAAATGATGAATTTCCTTACAAATGGATTTAAAAATGGCAAATAAATTATTTACAATGATGTTAATATAGAAGTGGATAATTGTAGATGTATATATGTATTATTTAATTATATATTCTTATCTAATATATAAAATAAAGTGGCCTAGAACGTACGATGCTTATGCAAATCCATAGTTTTCGACCATTGGCATCAAATTATGCACACATATTCTTTGGGCTCTCACACAGGTCGTAAAAGTTTTGGTGGCGGGGGGCAAATGGGAAGGGGACACAGCGGCTCATATAAACTTCTGAGAAACTCATACACGTTTAAACCTTTTAGATCCACAAAAAACGCGTACACTCTCGACACCTTCTTCGCTAATTCTCTATCCACCACGTGCTGCAGAACGTAGATATTGTCGATAGTACTCCTACCTGCCCTAAAGCCCGCCTGCGTCTCTGGCAATATTCCTTTCCCCTCGACATCCTTCCGCAGCCTCTCTGCCACCACCATCGCGTATACTTTATACAGCGTATTCATTAGCGTAATCCCCCTATAATTTTCCTGCCTATCCCTATCTCCTTTCTTATACAGAGGCACTATCAACCCTTCTATCCACCCTCGTGGGAATCCCTCCCCCCTCCATACTTTCTTCACTACCTCCATCAGCCTCTCCCTAACCTCTTGTGTACTAAACAGCCATGCTTCGTTCTCTAGCCCATCCAGCCCTGCTGATTTTGACCTTCTTAACTTCCTTATCTGTTTCTCTATCTCCTCGTCATTCAACTCCTCCATCTCTGCCTCCCCCGTTCCTCTACTCCCATCATCTCTCTTCCTTGAATCTGAGCCCTGAAATGATTCTTCAAAAAACTCCCTCCACTCCTCACTCCCTATCTTCTCACTTATCCCTACTCTACGCTTCCTAAACCTATTTATTATCTTCCAGACGTCCCCTTCTGTCTTAACATTTCCTAACTCCTCCTCCAGCTCTTTCTCCTTTTCCTGTTCTTTCTTCTTACACATCAATCTAAACCCCTTTCTCATTTCTACGTACTCCTCCCTTTTCGCAGTACCCTCTTTCCACTTCTTATACTTCCTCTTCACCTTCCTTTTCATCTTTTTACATTCCCTATTCCACGACGGCTTCACCATTCCTTTCTTCTTCTTTTTGAATACCTTCTTTTGCACGCACCCTTTCACTTTCTCTTTTAAATCCTCCCATATCTCTTCCACCGTCTCCCCTTCGAAACGTACATTCCCCAACTGCTCCTTATACTTCTCTATCGCCTCCCTCGTCCAGCTAACCCTCTCCCCCGTCGACACTTCTTCCCCACCTTGCCTTCCGCCGTTATCACCCCTTGTCCACAACCCTAATGTCTGATGGTCTGATTCTACCCTCCCTTCTACTGCGAATCTCTCCATCTCCTCCCACCCTTGCATATTCATGACTACATAGTCTATCACCGATACCCCCACCTTAACTACATATGTGTATTCTCCCTCTTCGTCCCCAGTTGCCATACCATTTGCCACCACCCAGCCTCTATCCTCCATCCAGTCCCATAGAATCTCCCCCTCCTTATTTATTAACCTATCCTTCGAATTCCTCTGAATTATGTTAATGAAAGAAGTTTTACTATAAAAAACCGTTTTTTCAAATATTATGCATCATCATAGCTTTTTTATTTTTCAATAAAATGTATCAATATTATAGGTCAGTCGATCGCCTCAAACCAAGGAATCTTTTTTATTCTTGCATCAATTTTGAATTATGAGAATGAAAAAAATTTTACTATGAAAATCTATTTCAAATATAATATAAATGACAATAACTTTCCTACTCCTTGATAAAATGTGTTAATGTTATAGGTCAATCGATTCGTCTCGAACCAAGGAATCTTTTTTATTCTTGCATCAACTTTGAATTATGTTAATGAAAAAATTTTTACTACAAAAAGCTGATTTTTTCAATATTATTAAGTGCTACAAAAAATCCAATAAATATTTTTCGAAATCCTGTGGTCAGTTTGAAGATATTAGTGTTGAAAATAAGCCCTCCAAATTTCATCACTTCATCTGCAACCGTTTTCAGGTTATCGTGTCCACAAAAAAGCGTGACATCCACACACACACACACACACACATCCGACCACACACACATCACACACACACACACATCCGGACAATTGCTTAGAACAGAGGTCGGCAGCGAGGGGAAATTTCTCGAGTCCAGCTCTTTTAACACGTGTGGATCGGTCGCTTCGTCTCTCCCACCAAGAGTCTCTACTCCACTCTAAGAGTGCAGGGTGGTGGTACATTCTATTCTATGACGTCAGAATTTGCCACCACCCCGAACTCTTAGAGTAGAGCAGAGAGTCTTGGTGGGATAGACGAAGCGTGCCATCCACACGTGTTAAAAGAGCTGGACTCGAGAAATTTCCCCTCGCTGCCGACCCCTGGCTTAGAACATTGTATTAGACATTTTTAGATGAATTTGTACCTCCAGAAATAGTCAAAAGTGCATTTGTTAATTAGGGTACTTTAAACAATTATTAATTTTCATTTGTTGGCCAAATATTATACTTATGTTTTATCTCCAAGTAATATGTGATCGATTCCATATTGAAAAAACTTTATTCACTCCATCAGAAATACCTGATATGGATATTTGTTTATAAAAATTGCTTTTAAAATAACAAATGATTTATTAACTTTTATTAATTCAACTAGAATACTCTTTTTGTCCATAAATTGTTCAAATTTAGTGCGAGTCAAGTGACGGATCGCCGCCAATCATCACGAAATCATTCTTATTCACTTATTTGTTTATAACAAATTCAATACATTTTTAACATTTGCATTGCTATTAGACATCTTTTTTAGATAGTTACTTTCAGTTTTCTAGGTACTTTTGATTGAATCAGAGCATTTTTCAAAAACCGGGATACTTCAAAAGTCAAATTTTTTTCTTCATTTTTGTTATTAAATAAACAAAAAATGGACAAAAATTTAAAAATCGACCATGACAGTTTGATGCGAAATTTTGTTAGCTTCCATTTAAAAAAAAAGTTAAAATCGGATAAAAAAGCAGCCAAAAGTGGTCGAAAATGTGTGCAAACTACACAGAAAAAGTTTCTCAAAATTTGACAGCGTTTTTCTCGAAAGTACCTTTTTCCGATTCTGAACTTCAAAAAATCGTACCTTTGGAACGAATCAAGATATTGAAATTGTGAAAAGACCAGCGTTTTCAGCAGAACTCAAATGAACATTTTAATCCAAACAACGCACGATATGGAAAAAAAGTCAAGTGAGGAAAAATATGGTTTTTGACAGCTCTGCAAGATTATCATAACAACTCTTTGAATTTTCTTGAAAAATCGAAAATTCAAATTTTGATCGTACAAAAAATGAAAAATTCCATTTTGTGTCAAACTATGCAAGATACAAAAAAAGATGAGAAGACAAAAATTGTGCACCCAAAAATGGTTTACAAATTCGTTATTACTCACTTTTTGATTTAGCACGTAGTTTTTGTTTTATTTGTAAAAAATGACATTAACAAAAAATCAAATTTTTGGACAAACGACACAAGCTACAAAAAAAAGACAAAAGTTGTTCACCCAAATAAGAGCTACAAATTTCTCATTAATCATATTTTGACGAGACGCGTAGTTTTTGATTTAATCGTAAAAAATGACATTAAAAATAAACAAATTAATTTTTTGCACAATAAAACACAAGATACAATAAAATGTTTAACAACAAAATTTTCTTCAAATTAGCTCTAAAAATTTGCTTTTAACCTTTTTTTTTCTCACGAGAAACGTGATGAGATTGTATTCGTTAAAGCCGAAAAAGCATTAACAAAAGAGAATTCACAATCACTAAATTTCAGTTGTTGATGGTTTGCATTATGAGAATTAATCCGGTTTTGAGAACTTGTAGAGCGGGGCGAAAAACGAAGCGTTACAACCCTACAATATTGTTTGAACTCTCTGTGCTTCGCCACGCTCTACAAGTACTGAAAACCTATACTACTTTATGTAATCATTAAAATCTTTAATTATGTAAGTTATACTTGATATAAATATTATTATAATGAATATTATTATAATTATTATACTATTATTAATGTATACAGAGTACTCTCTCTATTTAAAATTTCTCGACAGTTTTTTGTCCCACGATTGAGCCTGGGGCAGAATCAAGGAAAAATATTCTAAAAATATGTTCATTGGTTATTAAAATGCTACAAAGACTTACCTTTAAAATTGCTTTGTCCTTTTAAAATCATGATATATTTCTTTATAAAATAAATTTTGTTAAATTTATTTTACAATTGAAATAAAATTGTAAAAAATAAATTTTGTAATGTTGAGATAAGTATTTTAAAACATTAAAGGTTTTGTAAAGTTTTAATTCCCTTTCTGGTTGAAAAATTATATTTTTCAGTTGACAAATGCAACTATCTGGTTGTAAATTCATGTATTTTATGGAAATTAGTATTTTTTGGTAAAATATTATTCTTCTTGCTTGAAGATGGTTCCATCTTTACCAATTTTGTTAGAAATCCTTTTATTTTTTTTGCTAAAAATTAATTTTTAATGAATATTTAATTGTTCCGTTTTTTAAACTTGTCTTTATTGGTTAAAATACATTTCTTTCGTGCAAACTGAATTCATTTGTTGAAAAATGACTTTACTTTTGTTGACAATTAATTTTTTCAAATAATAATGTAACTATGCCATTTTGGTTGAAAATTAGTTTTTTTCAATTAAAAATTCGTCTTTTTGATTGAAAATTGATCTTTTCGGTGGAAAAATCAATTTTTTGGTTAAAATTTTCAATGTTTTTTTTAAACTTCGTTCTTTTTTTAATCATTTTTGTTTTCACTGAAAATGTTACTATGGCATTCTTGGTTGGAAATTCACCTATTTGATGGAAAATTCGTTTTTTTTTGTTGGTTGCAAATTAAATATATATTTATAATATTTTGCTAAAACTTCGTTCTTTTATTACCTTTTTTACCGAAAATGTAACGATTCCATTTTTTGTTGAAAATTTATATTTTTTAGTTGAAAATTCATTTATTTCTTTGAAAATTAAACTATTTGGCCGAAAATTAAATTTTTTGTCTGAAAATGTGACTATACTCCATTTTTGGTTGAATACTTATTAGTTTGTAAGAGTTAGTTTATTCACACTTGGATTAATACATCGATACAAAATACATAGGACATCTTTACGCTACGCAGGATACAGAGGAACTGAGCTCTTACGTCGTTTTACAGAGGGAGCTACGAGATAGTGGCGCCAATATCGCTAGGGTTCAAATATATCCACTATATATTTATAAAACCTACAATCTCGGCCGTCCTGACTGCAGTTTGACCCTAAACTGATACAAACTAACTTAGTGTAACACTGAAGTATTCGGAGTATATATTACAAATAAATGAAAGCAGATCGTTGTGCCAGGGTTTCATGTTGCATGCTTCCCATGTCCCTACATAGGCCTTTTGCGTTACCTGGAAGTTTTCAATATCTTTAAGAACATATCTATCGTTTCGTAGAACTTTGACGACTTCGTACGGACCTTTATAACGTGGGATGAGTTTTTTTGAAACTCCAACTGTAGTGTCAAAGTTTTTAACCATTACGTAATCCCCGATTTGATATTTCCGCGGTTCTTTATGTTTCTTGTCAAAGTATGCTTTGTTATAATCTTGTGATTTCTGATTTTTCTTCGCAGCTTCAGACCTAATCTGTTCAAGATCACGGGTATCTTCCTCGCTGTGTTTAGCCTGCTCTAAATATTCGGCCACTGGATCGATTACTGAACCTCTTTGGTTTACTCCAAATAATAACCTGCTAGGGGTTACGCCTATAGTGCTATGGACGGTATTGTTTAGAGCAAACTCCACATCAGTTAACAATTTGTACCAATATTTTCCTGAGGGCGGGTCGGAAAGTTTCGCTAGCATTGGGGTTATTGTACGATTAACTCGTTCCACTTGTCCGTTCGCTTTCGGCGATGCTGTCGCAATTAGTACATGGTTTATTTTATTCTCCTCTACAAACTCTTTAAAATCAAGCGACGTGAAACATGTACCTCGGTCTGAAACGATCGTTCGTGGCCTACTATAGTTTCTGAAGTGTTCAACTAGACAATTTACCGTTTCTTTTGTTTCTGTGGTTTTGACAGGGTAGAGTTTGGCAAACTTTGTGAAAGCATCGATAATTACCAGTATGTGTTGCTTCGTTGCGATTTTCTTATCAATAGGACCTAGGTGATCTACATGATATGTTAAAAAAGGCGTTTCACCTTTCGGAATAGGGTTAAGACAACCCTCACCCTTCCCCGAAGAAGGCGAAAATGCTATGCATTTGAGACAGTTCGCTACATAAACTTTGACTTTTTCTACAATGTTAGGAAACCAGTAATTACTTAATATCGCTTTAGCCGTTTTTTCAGCACCGAAGTGACCAAGTTCGTCGTGATATTTTCTCAAAATATGATTTTCCATTTTATCAGGGACATAAAACAAAATATCGTTTTCGCGTTTTCTATAAACCAATCCATTCCTCATTTCAAATAATTTATCTTCCGATTTTTCGAGTTTTTCGCGGAGTTCTCTAATTTTTAGATCACGGTTTTGACAGATTACTAATTTCGATTCAAGAGTGTTGTCCTCGACAACCATGACATTAGTTGCTCGACTGAATGCATCTACGTGCTTCATTTTGTCTCCAGATCGGTGCTCGAGAGTTTTATCAAAAGTTTCTAGTTCGAGAGCCCATCCGTAAATTCGTCTATGAATATCTTTTTTATCTAATGTAAGTTTTAGAGCATTACAGTCTGTAACGATTTTGAAATGTATGCCTTGGAGATAAATCCGGAAGCGTCTCAAAGCATAGACCACAGCCAGTGTTTCCAACTCAAAACTATGAAATTTACTTTCGGGTACTGAGGTTCTTTTTGAAAAATAGAATATCGGGTGGAATAAATTATCTGATTTTCGCTGAAGCAGAACTGCACCGAAGCCCAATTTACTGGCATCGCAGTGCAATTCCGTTTCATCTTTCGGGTTGTAGATACTTAGAACGGGTGCTTCAATAAGTTTTATCTTAAGTTGTTCTACTGCTTGTAATTCTGCAGGACCGAATTGAAAAAGTACATTTTTTCTTAAAAGATCATAAAGCGGTTTGGATAAAACAGAGAAACCCTCGATAAACTTGCGGAAGTAAGAACATAACCCCAAAAAACTTTGAACTTCCCGAATATTCTGAGGGATAGGAAAGTTGATGACTGCTTCTACCCCCTGATCTGTAGGACTTATTCCTTCGGCTGAAACTTTGTACCCTAAATACTCCAATTCAGTTTGAAGGAATTTGCATTTGTCTAAACGCAATTGCAGTTTATTGTCGACCATCAGATTGAACACTTGTTTCAAGATCATTAGGTGCTCTTCCATAGATGCGCTCGCGACTAAAATGTCGTCCAAATAGACAACGATATCACCGGATTTAATTAGTTTCTCGAAAACTTTGTTTATAAACCTTTGGAAGGTTGTGGGACCTGTCTTGAGACCAAATGGCATTTTCAAGTATTCAAATTGACCAAGTGGCGTAATAAAAGAGGTATATTTAATTGAATCCTCGGCCACGTCAATATGATGGAATCCATCTTTCAAGTCTAGTAACGTAAAGTATCGTTTGTCGCGTAATCCGTCAATCTGGTCTTCTATCAATGGAAGCGGGTAATTGTCCCTTAAAGTGATTTTATTCACGAACCTGTAATCAACGCATAGTCTGTATTCTAAATTTTTTTTCTTCGTCATTACTATAGGAGATGCGTAAGGCGAATCACTTTCACGAATGACTTTTCTCGATAGTAAATCTTTTAAGATTTTGTCTAGGTTTTATTTTTCCTCGAACGATAATCTTCGCGGCGCGAAATATATAGGTCGACTGTCTGTCAATCGTAAGGTCATCTCGGTTTTTATCCTAGGGGACTCTGGAAATTCCCGATTCAAATATTCAGAAAGAAATAACTTTTTTAAAATGGACTCAACCTCAGGCCCTACTTCAGGATTTATCTCAAGGGAATCGATAATTTGATTAGTCGGAAAATCGATGTCAAAAATTTCTTTAGTAGCTTTAGCCTCATTTTCCGGAAGTGCTGTCAAACCTAAATTAAGAGCCCATAATGCGTCGCGACCTAACACAACCGCACTAGACATGGTGTTATCAGGAACGACAATAAGTTTAATTTTTCTAGTCACATCGTCGAAATTTACATTAGCTGAAATTATACCTAAGTGAATAAGCGCGCTATTATTGATGCCACTATACTTACGTCCCTCGTATGGGCTAATACATTCCGCAGGTACCTGACAGCTTTTTATAAAACTTATGGGGCTACCGGTGTCCAGAAGGGTATCCAAATTTGAAGAACAGCATCTCTCTCCCACGTCGATGTTGTACTTTAGAATACGGAAGCACTTCCTGTTAAGTGGATTCTCGGACATCTCCTTAGATTTCTTTTCCTTCAGCTCAGCTACGTGGGACACTTGTTCATCAGGAGCAGCATCCGAATCAAATACATTACTGACTTGTTGTTTTGGCAAAAGTTTCTTATTGGTGCAATCCTTTGACAGATGGCCCAATTCGAAGCATCGGAAGCAGGCTCCTTTTGGCCTTGAAGGTAATTTACACTCAGCTGACACGTGTCCAAACTTACTACAATTGTAGCAACGTGAAGATGAATCTTTTTTTTCAGTTTTCATATCCTTTGATTCAGCTTGAACGTTTGTAGAAGGGGTGCTCCTTTTGCTCTCGTGACTGACCTTGACGTCGTCTTTCAGGGAATTTTTCTCGAAGGCTTGAAGAAGGTCTCTCGTCTCAACAAAGCGTTGAATTCGGGCTTGATTCCTGAGCGACGAATCTGGTATTCCATCCACAATATAGTCGATAATATCTTCTTCGTCGACAGAAGCTGCATTTGCTAAAATAATTTTTTCATGAAAATAATCATTAAATGATTCAGAGGTTTTCCAGGTGCGAGTTTCGAACTTTTTGCGAAGGTCTAATCGGCTTTGACGATGGTCAAACATGTTTCCTAGCTCGTTCAAAAGATTTGGCACTGTCATTCCAATGAAGTCAGATTTGGAGTGTAACCATTTTTGAGCCTTTCCCTTGAGTTTAATGCTCATCAGTAATCGTCCATTTGCGTCGTCCAGCTCGTACGTGGTACACAGGAGGAGGAATTGCTCTTTCCACTTTCGTAAGTTTGTGTCGTTGCCATCGAAGTCACTCAGAAGGTCTTTTATGTTTTTCACATTTATGTGACGTGGTGGTTGCTGGATTTGGGGGTTAGCTGGAGAGGCGCGCAGAAGCTCCAGTTCACGTCTTGCGAGCTCCAGTTCTCGCTGCATCAAATCGCGTTCTCGACGAAGGAACTCGACTTCACGTTCGTCGTACCTCTGTCGTTCTCCTTGGTCTGTTGAATGTCTCATCGCTCCGTGGTCTTCTTCTTCGATCTGATTAATTGGCTGAATGGTGTTGGCCTCTTCCAGCCATTTGTCTGTTGGATCTGCCTCCTGCAGACGTCGAATGATCTCAGGTTTCGAACCACATGTCGATAAGCCCCAACTTGAGCAAATTTCCTTAAGGGTTGTTACCCTGAATCTGATAGGATCCATGGTGTCACTCAGAAGTTTTTTTTTTCCCCACACACGTGTCACTACAACAACCTATGTGGCACTTACAAATTTTGTCACGTGTCACTACACTAAAATTTTTTATTTTATATATATATATTTTTTTTTATAAGAAAAATATCACTGCGGAAGAAAACGTAGCATGCGACAGAAGGATGCTTCGCTCAGAAGTTTCTTTTCAGAAGGGCATGGAAACAAAACAGAAGGGTCTCCCCACATTCACTGGTCAGCTGTCAAGTCAGCTATTTCCACTTTCGAACACTTTACTCACAGCGCCACACTCCGTTTCAGCGCCACACTGCGTTCTTTTTTGTGAACGAAATTGTCACAGCGCCACACTGCGTTCTCACTGGTGAACTAAATTGGCACAGCGCCACACTGCGTTCTCTTTGGCGAACTAAATTGACTCAGCTATTTCCACTTTCGAACACTTCACTTACAGCGCCACACTACTTTACAGCGCCACACTGCGTTCTTTTTTCTGAACTAAATTGGCGTCTGAGGTTCCGCCATTATGTAGGATTCAAAGCGTCGGAAATTCTGACGACCTTTACACTGGAATTCACAGAAAATAACGATTCCGCACTTGAAATTCGCACTTGTACACTACGCGTATCCGATCAGAAGTTCAGAGGAAAACTAAAATCTCTCTGAGGCCCGGAAGGTTCGGAAGCACGGAAACAATAAGCGCGATTAATCGCGAGAGGCACGCGGCGAAGCCAGCATCAATTTTCTTAGCTTTTTCCGTCACGATTTCAACTTGTTAAGGTCTTCGCGTTTTCGCGGTCCACTGTAGGCATTTGAGATTTCAATCCCACTTCTGAAGTTTGTAAGAGTTAGTTTATTCACACTTGGATTAATACATCGATACAAAATACATAGGACATCTTTACGCTACGCAGGAAAATTCATCTTTTCAGTAGTAGAAAATTATTCTTGTTTGAAAATCCATCTATTTTGGTTAAAAATTCATTTTTTTGTTGTTGATAATTTAACTATTTTGTTGAAAATTTGTTGCTTTTTTTTGCTCGAAAGTTGAATTTCCTCACTTTAAAATTCATGTTCTTTGTTATTAAATTATTCTTCCTGTTTAAAAATTCATCTATTTTAATTAAGAATTCATTAATTTGTTTGAAAATGCATCTATTTTGTAAAACTTCTGTTTTTTTTTTGTTTAAAATTATTTTTTTAGATAAAGATTAAACATTCCATTTTCCGTTAAAAATTTATCTTTTTAGTAGAAAATTCAACTATATGGTTGAAAGTTCATGTATTTTGTTATAAATTAAGCTGTTTTGCTGAAAAAATGTTTTTTTGTTGTTGTAAATTTATTTTTTAAACTGATGATGTAACCGTTTTTCGTCGATAATTTATCTATTTTGTTGAAAATTTGTTTTTTTTTGTTGTTTAAAAATTTATTTTTTAAATGTTGTATTCCTGTTCTCGGTAGAAAATTATTGGTTTGAAAATTAAATTATTTGTTTGCAAATTCAATTTTTTGCTTGAAAATTTAAATATTTGGTTAAAACTTTGTTTTTTTTGGGGGTAATAATTATTTATTTTAATGAAAATATAAGTATTCCATTTTTGGTTGAAACTTTGTCTTTTTTGTTGAAAATTCAACTACGTGGTTGAAAATTCATCTTTTTTGGAAGAATATTAGTCTTTTTGTTGATAAATTAATTTCTTTGATTGAAAATTTCACTATTTTATTGTAAATTCGATTGCTTTTTTTTATTCAAAATTAATTTTTCGCACCGAAAAGTAACTGTTCCATTTTTGGTTAAAAATTTATATATTCCAGTTAAAAGTTCATTTCTTCCTTTGAAAATTAAATTATTTTGTCGGAAATTAAATTTTTTAATTCATTGCAACTATTTCATTTTTGGTTGAATACTTATTGCTTTAGCTTAAAATTCGTTTCAAACGTTGAAAATTGAACAATTTTATTGGAAAGTTTTTTTTTTCTTGAAAAATTATTTTGTTAGTTGAAAATTTATCTTCTTTGGTAGCAAGTTATCATCCTTGTTTGAAAGTTCATCTATTTTAGTTAAAAATTAATTTCTTTGGTTAAATATTCTTGTTTGGGGGGTGTGGAGGGGTTAAAAATTAATTTTTTTCAACTGCAAACTTAAGCATAAACTAAAATTTTCAGTTAAAAAATGTATTTTGTTTAGTTATTTCTTATGTTGGAAGCTTAACTATTTTCTTGAAAATTTGTTTTTTATCTGTTAAAAAATAAATTTTTACTAAAAATATGACTAAGATAATTATGCTACACAAAATTTGAAACATTTTAGGCCGTGAAATCTTGTCTCCTGTGTATATATAGTCATCCGGGATTTTAAACCCGGAGTAAATTTGAAGAGGCAAGAGCAGCTTGATCGTCATTCATGAAATGGGGGAAAGCTCGGGTTCGTGCTCGTGCATATTCGGCTTTACACGAAGCTGGTCTACGCAGCATGTAACAGAGCTGACTCACCGACACGCTAGTTTGCATGAGTTGCTCCCTGATGGGAAAGTGGTGGGGGCCGAAAAACCCCACGTTCTGGAGATACTGTTTCCACGAGACTACAGGGAAAAACGGCTTGAGTATTTCAATCCGCTTTCCCTCTGGCGCTCATTCAAACCGTTGTTACGCTGAAGCTTTTCAAATTCGCTTTCGCTCCTCTACTAATTCTACACCGCTTTGACTCTCGGCCCGTCATATTTAAAAAACCGTTTCCTTTATGTAGGTTTTTTATAACAGAAAATCGTTTATTGTCATTAAGGTTATTAAAGCGCTTATGCACTCGTCTTCTACAAAAAATATGTTTATTTAACAAGAAAAGTGTACGGTGGGGACTTTTTACAATAAAAAATCATTTCTCATAATTTTTATTGAATCAGGGATCGTCCATAAATTACGTGAGACGTTTTTCTTTTGTTTAAATAAAGACGAGAATAAAATTGATGTGAAGTTGAAAAGGACACAACGATACAAACAAAAGAAAAACGTCTTACGTAATATATGGACGATCCCTCATCAGAAAGATGCTTTCTGCAAAGAAACGTTGAATTCAGCTAAAGATATTAGACATGAATGTGCTGAAAAAAAGAATCTTCTATTCCTTCTTGCAGAATGCAGTTCACAGCCCGACGAGAAACCTAATAGCGAACGTACTCCTGGCCCTTCTTTTTCTTCTGCTGTTCGACAACAACATTTGCCTGACAAGATTTCACCAGAGAAGGCTCCTTTTCGTGGCAGGTCCAGGTTTCCTGCTAGCAGGAGTCCTACTGGCGAACGTAATCCTGGTTATTCTTCTGCCAGACAACATTCACGAGACCGGGCATCTCCTCAGGAGCCTCCACTTCGTGCCAGATCCATTTCTCCTCTGGGCAGGCCTCCCTCAGATCGAGTACTTGGATGTACAAAAGAAGAACTTGGATATGTTCGGCTTATCCCTCGCACAAATCCAAACCAGCAATTTGAATTTCAAAGATACGTTATTCCTGCCGGTATGCCAATTAGATTTCGAGTAGACAGAAATAGATATGTGCCCGTGAACACCCGAGAGTATATTGTATTATCAACATCCAATGATGACATTTTTGCAATATTGGATGATACTGGTACACTTCGTGGAATTTATAAGACAGATCATTCGCGAATAAAAATAAATATGATAAGTGGCGAAGTTGATAATTTGACTCCAGATGAAAGAAGGGATTGCCCAGTAGGCAAAAGTCAAGCAATCTTCTCAAGCAGTTTTATTAAAGCTTCTTCAAATTACGATTCACTACAGTGTGAACGGAATCCCAATGCCGAGCGTAATCCTAGTTCTTCTTCTTCTGCCAGACAACATTCACCTGACCGGACATCTCCTCAGGAGCCTCCACTTCGTGCCAGATCCATTTCTCCTCTGGGCAGGCCTCCTTCAGATCGAGTACTTGGATGTACAAAAGAAGAACTTGGATATGTTCGGCTTATTCCTCGCACAAATCCAAACCAGAAATTTGAATTTCGAAGATACGTTATTCCTGCCGGTATGCCAATTAGATTTCGAGAAGACAGAAATAGATATGTGCCCGTGAACACCCGAGAGTATATTGTATTATCAACATCCAATGATGACATTTTTGCAATATTGGATGATACTGGTACACTTCGTGGAATTTATAAGACAGATCATTCGCGAATAAAAATAAATATGATAAGCGGCGAAGTTGATAATTTGACTCCAGATGAAAGAAGGGATTGCCCAGTAGGCAAAAGTCAAGTAGTCTTCTCAAGTATTTTTATTAAAGCTTCTGCAAATTACGATTCACTACAGTCTGAACGGAATCCCAATGTCGAAAGCAATCCTAGTTCTTCTTCTTCCGCCAGACAGTCTAGGTCTTCTCCGGGCAGACCTTTTCCTCATGAAGTACTTGGATATGCACTTGCAAAATTTGGATATATTCGGCTTGTTCCCCAGACAAATCAGAACCGGCAATTCGAATTTCGACGATATGTTATTCCTGCCGGTTTACCAATTAAATTGCGAACAGAACAGAATAAATATGTGCCCGTGCCAACCCGAGAACATATCGTTTTATCAACACCCAATGGTGACGTTTTTGCAATACTGGAGCATACTGGATTTCTTCTTGGAATATATAAGGCAGATGCATATAGTTCGAGAATAAAAATAAACATGATAAGCGGTGCGGTTGACGATATGACCGTAATTGAAATGAAGGAATGTCCTCTAGGCAGACGTTACCCAATCTTTTCACGTTGGTTTAAAGAAGTTGCTTCCAATGAAGATACTCTACAGTACGTGTATCATTAATTCAATAGAAAAAAGATAAACTAAAATATAATATTCTTTGTAATGCGTAGTCGGAACAAAATTAAATAAAAAGATCGAAATGCAAATGTATTATGGTTATCAAGGCTTCTTTTGTTTTATCTTTTGCTAATCCTCACAAGGCCATTTACATTTTTTTTCTTCGAATATTCAAAATGTAGGTCGCAATTTTCAATTGATTTTAAATTCTCTTTTAATCGGAAAATTTTGTTATTGAATTCACAACCGATATGTTGAATCGATTTTCGAATGGTTATTGTTCGAAATTTTACATCAATGCAAATAATGAACAAATGTTGATTCTTTTTTTTTCATCTATAATTTGGTAAACAACTTTGCGACTTTTATTATCTTTTGGATTCAATCCACAATGTGTAGTGGATCATAAAAAGTTGTCATTCGATATTATTTATTAGTTTTATGAGCAAAAAACTGAAAAATTCTAGAAATATAATTTACGAAAGATTACGAAAGACTCGATTCTTCCTGCCTTGTGATGTAAACATAATTTTTTCATTTATAATTTATTATTCAATTGTAGGACTGAAGTAGAACACTTAAATTTTCAGTGAAAAAATTAATTTTCAACTAAAGGAATACTAATTTCCATAAAAGAGTTGAATCTTCAACCAATAAAAATAAAAATTAATTGTCAACCAAAAAAAAACAACGAATTTTTAACAAATTAGTTTAAACTTCAATTCAAAAAATTAAGTTTGAGCAAAGTAGTGTAATTTTTAAACAATTAATTGAATTTTCAAACAAAAAAGATGAATTTTCATTGTAAAATTTACTAGTTGCATTTTCAAGTAAAAATATAAATTTAAAATGAAAATTTTCATCCCCTGGTAGTGTGAAGTAGTGTTTGAACGTTTTGTAAGAAATTTTAACACATTTGATAGTCTTTTGATGATTACAGAATATACTAATTATTTTAAGGTATTTCGAGCGTTTTCCATAAATCTTATATGATTTCTCGCGATTTCAGACATTTGAAAAGATTTCTTATGCTTCAAAGTTTGTAAGAGATTTGAAAAACTTTAACTAAATTTTAAAGGACTTTATCAAATTTTAAAGGATGATTTTATCATATTTGGAGGGATTTTAAAGGATTTCACAAGATTTCCTCGAATTTTATGTATAATGTAGATCAGATGATTCATTATATAGAAAAATATAACCTGAAAGAAAAAAGGACTCTTTTTGGAGACATGGATTTTTAATTTTATTACATCTTGAGAACCTCAAGTAATTTTCTTACTGAATAGTCGCGGTTTTCTTCAAAAAGTTGAATTGTTTTTCAAATAAGGCCAAAAATTCGCACGATCAAATTCGATTGCTTTACATTCGAAATTAAATATGTTTTAAATTCCAGAAATAATTTCAAATTTCATTTCTACCATTATTTCAATTTAAAAACATCTAAACTGAAAATAATATTTTTGCCAATCCGAAGTCAGATAAAAATGTATGTACACCGAACTCTCAGTTTCAGTACAGTTTCGGGGGTTGCCCGCAAATGGCCTTGGCCACAGGTCGGGGGGATCCAAACGTAAAAAGTCAGGGCCGCCTAGCCGTTTCCAATCGGAATGCAATATTGCACAATATACTCGACTCAGTACTCGCGCACATCAACCCTTCCGAGGTGAAAGTCGCGACCTTCTCTCGCCCTGCCCCCTGAAAAACTGCATGGACCAGCAGTGCGAGGAAGGCCGAGTCAGGGGAGACAGAATCCGAGAGTTGGGTATAAGTAATAAATCTTTCGTACCCGCACCTTTATATAGCGAACTACGAGCTGATGCAGAGCTTGATGTTAAGCCTAGAAGAACAGCTCAAAGCTAAAATACATTCCGTACAAAAAAAATATCCTAGAAAGCACCTCATTAGGCTTGCAGAGATGTGAACTCAAAATGAATGCTGTAGAAAAAGAGAATGCCGAGCTCAAGATGAAAATCGCAAAGCAGGCTCAACACCCAGATAGGCTTACAAGAAGAAACAACCTGATACTTTTTGGCAAGATCTGTTCGGAACCAAGAATGGGTAGAACTCCTAACCCGGTATCGTTTAATGGAGTTCGCCGCGTTGGTAAATTTAACTCTGGCAAAATGAGACCTGTTTTTTTCCACTCAGTTCAGGGTCGATGAAGCACGCTATCCTTTAAAATCTTCCGAAACTTAGAGGAACAAATATTTTCATCGAGCATGACTTCGACCCAGACTCTATTAAAATCCGCAAAGTTCTGAGCCAAGAAGCAGCTATACTAAAAAATGCAGGGATGAAAAATCGTATAGGTGGCAACCGCCTGCGAGTTAGCAATTTCATCTACACCTTAGATGATTTAAGAAGAATAAGCCTAGAGAAAATAATCGATTTTAAATATTGAAGTACTTACCGGTATGTAAATAGGAAACTGGAATTTTTGTATAGAAAATACACGTTTATTGTATAATAAGTGAGTCTGGTGAGTAAGCCACATGCGCAAGGATTTCCCAACAAAACGCCTCAATCGTTTGCTTGACCAGTTTTGCTGCGTGTGATGGTTCATTATCATGAAGCAAAATCAGTTTGTGTTGCCTTTTGTGATATTCCCATGGCTTTCAAACTTATGGAGATGGCTTCTCGTGTAAAATTTAATTGATCCGTGAGTTGTTGTTCTGTTTAGCATCATCCTCATACAACAGTGCTTGCAATTCGCTGCCTTCAAAATTTTTCGGTGGTCCATACTGTTGTATGAAACTGGTATTGCTGTGAGTTGAAAATCTTTGTCACAGATGTCAACAAGGAGATGGGGCCAATGAAGCGGTTTGACGGTAAGTACATTGACAGCTATTGTCATCTATGGGCGAATTCCGGTTTCATATTTACAGACCTGTTACAAGCAATGTTACATAATAATGAGTAAGCCTCGTTTGTAAATATAAATACAGCTGCTATACCCAACACACAGCTGGGTAGTATGACATCTGAGAGGAAGATTGTTATCACCAATCTTTCTCAACCTAATCAACTCGTTTCTTCAAGGAAAAGGAGGGGTGATTCTCAAGAGGCGGGCTCTCTTGACAATTATGTGAACAGGGCAACTTCTGCAGGATCTGGGCAGCGCACAGACTGACTGGATGGATCTTTTATGAGAAGGGCAGGAGTTCCAAGCTTTGGTTCTGAGGGTGTTTCATCAAATAGATAAATATGTAAGTCAGTGGTTATAATAATTTTGTGTAACTTGGATTTGAAGCAGATAGCCTACTTAACTAGTCATTGTGTGATTTGCATAGGTGAGTCATGGCTCACAAACGCATCTGTGAAACTACCGAAATTTTTAGATGGTTACGCCCCTCATTACTCCGTGGCTGTCAAAGAAAAACGTAAGGGCCGTGGCAGTGGAGGGCTAATTACATTAGTCTAAAACTGCGTAGACTATTCGCATTGTAAACTGGAAATCAGTAATTTATGGTTATTTGTGAAATTGACCTTTGAAAATTCGTTCACTCTGCATATAGGTAATATATTTTTTCTCCCATCAGCAAACTCGGACTACTGTATTGATGCGCTGCAAAATGTTTTATTCTACTCAGACAACGTGAACAAACATTTTTTATTAATTGATGATTTAAATGCTCGTGTAGGACCCCAAATAGTTAAAGTTAATAAAAGATGCAAAAAATTGGTGGAGTCCCTTGAATTGTGCGACCTTGCGCTCTGCAATGGTCGTACATTTTCTGATAGGCTGGGTGAAACTAAATGACCTTGGTGTAAGTGGGAAAATTATTATAATTTTGGTCTTATTTTATATCATCGCCGGTCTAAGGGTCAAATGTGGTGAGACCTACTCGGAAATAGTTAACGTGACGCTGAGGGTCCTATAGCGTGACAGCTCCAGTCCATTTCTCTTCATTCTCTTTGCGGCTCTTTGCTCGCAACAAACTAAAAGTTCTGGAGGAGTATTGCGATCAGAATGTCCTTCAGCTACCCCCCCCCCTCCAAAAAACAAAAATCGTACCTTTTTATAATGCAAATTAATCCATTCTTGATTTATTAAAATCTACACGTACCTCGGAACCCCGTGCTCGACCACGGGTAAATTTAAAGTGGCCAAAGACCATTTTGACAGGAAACGGACGACACCAATTTATAGAGTATGCAGTATTATAAATAAGTCTAAACATAATTCATGGGAAACCATGGACCAATGGAGGGAGGGCTGGCGTGTCGCCAGACCCCCCCCCCCCACTTAACACCTGCTATAACTCCCAGAGTTTCGGGGCACAACATTTTTTATTGGTGGCGCATATGAGCGCATTTGCTACGCAATTCAGTGTGCTACAGAAAACACGAAAATTAAGAGTGGGGGGGGGGCTGGTTGTAACTGACCTAAGAAACAGGTGGACACTAACAGTATAGGGCTTGTTTTATATTCGGATTATATTTCCATATAAAACAGCATTGATTTTTTACAACAATTTTTAATTGACACTAATTCAAATCAATTGCAGCAAATAGTGAACTCATAAAATGAATTTCGAAAGCGATTTGTTACGTACGGTTAATAATTAATAAAGATTAATTAATAAAAAGGGTCCATCTCTCTGGTACCTCGAGTGAAGCTCTTATTCAATCCTGGAAAATTATCTTCCGACGGCGGAGGCTGATAAAAACTGTGAAGACAGGCAAGCTGTCTCCTTATTAATTTTGTGGATTAGGTATCTTTTCTTCTCGGACTGAGAAGTACCATTCCTTTTTCGTTGCGTTACTTAGAAAAAGAGGGAAATTGAATTGGGAAAATTAGTTTGTGAGGCGTCAGTTCTATATAAATCATAAAAATCTATTTACCTTTTAGACAGTGGAGATAAAAGAAGTGGAACGATACAGAGTGGTTTCTTACCTTACAAATAAATTAATCCTACCAGTTCGGATCACTCTAGCTGGGCGTAAACAATTTCACCTTTCGAATGTCGATGCACAATCTATGATTTGAAAATCATAGACCGTTCGAGTCCTTCACATTTGCGATACATTAACCCGCGATTGCGACTTCCTCATCGAGTTCAATTCAACGAAGGGGTGCGAAAATATATCGTCCCTTTTGTGGAATTGAAACGAAACATTTTAGAAAATTTATATTGTTGACGGGCAAGGGTTTGAGAAATCCGGGCAGCACCACGTCGCTCGATTTTAGCCGAAAACTGGGAAAAAGGGAGTCAGTCTGGCCGGTAGCAGATTCTGAATAATCCGGGCAGCACCACGTCGCTCGACACTTGCCGAAACCAGGAACAAAGAGAGACAATCTGGCCGGCAGCAGATTGCTCAGATAAATGCGAATTTTGTTCTTGAATGGCTTGACTTAAAGGCACAAAGTTAGGACGATAGTGGTGGGGAAATTTTTGAGAATAAGTAATTGTGATGGGAAGTCGGAGGAATGCATGATCGACCTCTGTACTCTGCTTGTTTGCAAAAATTTTCAGCGCACGATATAATTGCACTTTGCTTTTCGTGGGACAGGATGTTCGTCAGCAAATGAGAAATACGAGGATTTCTCGTCTGTACTTTGATATTGATGAGGTTGGAATTTTTGTCATCAATTTATAAAATGATGAAAATGAAGATTGATTTCACCTCTTAATTTATTTCTAATTTACTTATATGATATGGGTAGGTCGGAGTTTTCAACCAGATTCTAATTCTAGTATTTATTAACCCTGACCTGGTAGTATGCGAGAGTAAAGAGCTTGAGGTTAATGTCATGATGACCACGTTTTAGCGGTAGGTTGGTAGGTGAGAAAGATATAGGGTGTGCGGGGAATTAGAACGTAGACGGAGAGGAGAGTGGACAACGATGGCCGTCGAGTCAAGCCATGCATTCATATCTTTTCCGTGCGTTGACAGAGAGAGCGCGACTTCGCCCCTAGCTAGGAAAGGAGGTGAAGCAAGGCGGATGAATGTATGCACTCGCTCGCTTATTTTATTATGAGAACTCCCTACCTTTACAATACGTTTTTACTGATATTTTTTCTATCCAATATATTAATAATAGGAACTTACATATATTTATTACATAGTTTTCGATTTGAGTCGATCGTTCGTCCATGATATAATAATGAGATTATTTGGAATAGTTATGATGGATAGTATTGTTCACCTTCGGTACCAGCTCGTTAAAACAGCAGCCTCAGCGTTTGATAATGATGTCCAAGCATTCTTATCGTAAAGGCTTGGTTTACGAACTTGGTCGAGGTGTATTCTCACTACATTATTTCTAATACTAAATTATGCGATTTGAAATATTATTTCACGCTATGCAAATTCCCGGATAAATCTGAAAATTAGAGTAGGTCCGACCTGCTCGTAACAAATCACACCAGAATTTTCCCTTTTCGTCTCCGAAAAGTAGGGTGGTTTCGAAGATGGTACAAAACTATCCCCCATTGACGCAGCCCCCCCCCCTTGTTTCAGGTGGAAACAATTTATGAAATTTCTATTCTTACTTCCTACAGATGCCCGTATTTTAATTATGTGGAAAAGAGAGAGAGAAGTTGGAGGTGCTCCTTAACTGATATTATTCATCACGCGTATATGTACATACACACACAATCGTATATACGCATATGCATATACACACACATTTCTCGGCGTTTTGCTGTCCCTTCCTCCCCTTTCTTTTGTGAGCATGTAGTTACTTTTTCTCGCTAATTATAGTTTTATAATTGATAATTTGAAAATTTTATAATTTTGTAATTTTAAACATTTACAATTTTGTAAATTGATAATTTTGAAAAATTATAATTTTGAAATGGATAATTTTGAACAATTATGATCTTATAATGGACAATTTGAAAAATGTATAATTTTATAGTTTGAAGATAACAATTAGAAATTTTTTTAGAAGGTAATAAAATTGTAATTTTGTAATTTAAATAAATTAATAGATTTATAGTTTCAAACATTTACAACTTTGTATTTTTAGAAGTCGATGAAATTACAATTTTATAATTGATAGTTTTGAAAAATTGTGACTTTATAACTGATAGTTTTGAAAAACCATTGTTTCACAATCATCCATAATTTTAAAAATAGTAATCTTCCAAGTTGATAATTTAAAAAAAAATAATAAGTTTTTAACTGTTAATTCAAAAATGTACAATTTTATAATTAAGAAAATTATGATAATTGGAAAGATTATAGTTTTATAATTGATAATTTGACAAATTTACAATTTTGTAATTTGAAACATTTACAATTTTGTCAATTGATAATTTTGAAAGTCTACAACTTGAGAAATAAATAATATGAGAAATTCACCATTTTATATTCAGTAATTGATAATTTTCATGATTTGAGAAATTCATAATTTTATAATTTTCGAAACTGACAACTCTTGAGATTCATAATTTGAGAAATTGATAATATGAGAAGTGATCGTTGCAGATTTAACAATGAATAATTCTATAATTTGAGCAAATTATAATTTTATAATCATGGGAGTTGATCATTTTTATAATTCAAGAAATTGATCATTTAAAATTGAGAAATTGATCAGTTGAGGAATAGATATCATGAGAAATTAATCATCTAATAAATTTTAGAAATTGATAACTTTATAGTTTAGAAAATTCATAATTTGGTAATTTATTTTTTTTCGAAATACCCCCCCCCCCCGACTTTTCTTTTTTTTAGCGCCTAACGAACAAGATGGGGGTGACTTGTGCCTGGGTGCCCATTACCTTTTAGAGGGGTACGAAAAAGGAGGAAGGGCGGGTGTCGGGATTGTTATCGACGCCTATGTCCATGTATGCACACTCATACACCTGTGCGCATGTACATAAAAGAATATATTTTTTTTTTCGTTTTTTTTATGTGTGTATAAATAAACAGCCTAGTTTGGATAATTATCTATTATATTGATTTTAGCACAATGTTCCCTTGATTTTCTCTCTCTCCTCTATTACTATGATACATATAGCGGGGTTAGACCTGCTGATCAATAATATAATTTTATCATTTTTAGAAGATTGCCATTTTTTAATTCCAAAAATTGATAATAACTTTAGAAATTGGTAGTTCTAGATAATTTTTGAAATCCTTGACATGATAGATATATAATCTTATATTATAATTTATAACCTGAAGCAGAGAGAATAAGAAAAACAAATGATAATCTGCAATTTTATAAATTAATAGTTTTATAGGCTCCATCGCTGATAATCAGCCCTCTGCTTTCATGGTACACAAGAAAAAGGTTTTTTTTCTTTTTCTCTTTGGAGTAGCGTCGATCTTTTAGCTGATTTTTACTAGGCAGGCTGCAGATGTTGCGTTGGTAGCAGGATCCTTTTTGTTTCCCCATAGTTTGAGGGGGCTCTGGCGTCTGCCTTACTATTCTTGGAGACACCGGGGGTGGGGGGTTTGGCAAGCAGAGTCGCTCATGCTTGGAGCGGGAACCTCAATGGTTGTTGACAGTGTCTGATGAGTAGAGGAAGTTCCCTCATTTCCATTAGTTCGGCTGGATTGGGAGTCTCGGTGGTGTATTTTCCAGATGCCTTGCCTTAATGTCGATGCACCTGCCGCGATATCTATGCGGCAGGCATAGATGAACAAGGTCAAGGTAAGTAGCCCCAGGCCGATATAGGAACCGTGAATCATTGTGGTATTTCTGATTTTTATCCGACGTTGCCTTTCATTCTCATTTAATTGTCGATCTAGCTGTTGATATCTTTGATATCTTTGATATCTTTCCCTGATACGTCGGTATGATTTTGTGATGCCATTGTGTCCAGATATTAGGTTCCCATGATATTCCGCGATTATTTTGGCTCTTAATGACGCGGGAGGGACTTCGATTTTTCCCGAAAAGGCGTTTGTCAATAACTCAGTCATCTTATTTTGAGTTAGTGGTCCGAGTAAGTCTCCCGAGTTGGCTATTCGACAGGATGTTTGGTCATCATGCTCTAGGGCGAGGCGAAGGTTCCTTAATCCTAAGGTCCCGTCCTCCCAGTCGACATTATCCGCGTGTTGTTTTTTTATTACAACAGAATATGTTTTGTGTCGACTGTGCGGAGTGACCAGGACCTGACCTTTCCGCGGCCTGCGTGCCCATATGTCTTGAGTGTCAAGACGGTTGATAGCGATGAGGAGCTTAGCAATTGGGTTCGTCGGTTCGCAGTCTTCGGAGAGGAAGTGGGCATAGTTATCACGCCTGTAGGTCAATCGTTCGGTCCATTGGTGCACAATATTGGGCTCGTCTATGCATAATTTAGATTGGCTCGTTTCGTCCGATGAGATTCTAATGGGTAAGGGGTAGGTGACATCGTCGTCCACGTAGGGCAGGTCAACGTCGATTCGGGGAAAGGGAGATGATCCGGTCGCAGCTTGTACTGGGGTTACCGTTAAAGGTAATCGTCGCGGTTTTAGACCTGGTTCTCCTTCGTGATGGTGCGCGGGCTTTTCCAAACGTTGGCCTACAACCGTTTTTGAAAAGGGGGTTGAGGATTCGCCCGGTGTGCCGGAATTGGCGGGGGTGGAGGATAACACTCGGTCTGTTCTTGGAAACCCTTTAATTATTGGAGACCCAGGAAGTGGATTCAGTATTTCGGGGATGTCTTTGAATAGGACTGTGCTTCTCCTCTTTGTGTCAGAATTTTTCTGGTGAGCAGGAGGTAGTTGAGAAATTTCTCCGTGGGTGGGTTCGTCCAGTGTTTCCTTGTCCAGAGATTTTTGTGAGGTTTGCTGGCAGTGCTGGGGAGCTACGGAAAAGTACTCCTCTACGACTGCTGAGCTCACTTTCCTCTCATGAGCCTCCAAGAATTTCCTGACCAGTTCCGAGAATTCGTCATCATCGTATTCTCTACAGGGGTCAAGGGCTTCAAGGTTTTTCAACAATTCTTCATCTTGTTCTCCTTCTGACACGTAGGTGCATAAGAGCGGCTGACCTTGGTCTAGCTCGACGTGGTCCCAGGCTAAAGAGTCCTGAGCTAGGTTGAAGCTGGCAAGTCCGCGATCCTGGATGGATTTGTCGAATTGCGAAAATGATTTCTGAAGACCCTCTTCCAAAACCTTCATACGGGGTGGAGGATCTTGATCTGAATCCTCAACCGTATCGTCGTCGTCGTCGCTACTAGGAATCGTTGGAGGTACATGGACTATGGTAGATTTGGGAGGGGATTTTGCCTCGCTTTCCTGTGAGACGGGTAAGTTCTCGACCGCTGCTCTAGCCAATTGGTCAGCCATTTCGTTGCCGAGGATTCCCTGATGCCCGTGAACATGTTCCCAAATCACTTTGCAATCCATTCAGTGGAGCTATTAACCAGAAACTTGGAATAGGTTTTTAGCCGGTGTTTCTTGATGCCCGCCGCTTGAGCTTGTTGAGCAGCTGCTGTGGCGGCCTCTATTTCGGCAGATTTATTAGTTTGGCGTCCTTGCGCCAGCCTAGAGACGTTGAGAGGATGATTAGGTCCAAACCAGACACCTATCCCTGCTTTAGGCGTAGCGTCGCCTTGGTAACTGCACGCCCCGTCGACATACACATCGACAAAAGTATTCTGAAGGGTAGTGAGCCAACGGCTAGGGGCATTAACTCGGGGTGGAGTGCTTTTAGGAGGTTGACGGCTTCTTAGGGGGCCCTGCCCGATTTCTAAGTCTGGAAGTACACTATGGGACCTTCGAAAAACGGGTGCGTCGGAAGGGTCTGAGTCTTCATCGTCTGAAGAGGGGGCAGTTGATGATTCGCTTTCTGGGATTGGAGACCTTTCATCATCCCGACTCTTGATCACTCGTTTACCAATAGAACTTTTGTCTAGCTTTGGGGCGGGAATTCCTTCTTTTGGTGTATAATCCTTATCTAGAGGGTTATTTTCCAGAACTTTCCTTGGTCTTCCTCTCTTTCTTGTTAGTTTCTCGTCCGAAACACGAGGTACAGACTGGGGGTTAACGAACGTGGACTTCTCGGGCTGGAAGGTGACAGTTCGTGGTATTGCCGCTCTTCCTTTTTTTTCTGTGTGACTAGTTTTGTTTGAGTGATTCCCTTAGGGTCGCTCGAGGTTGATGAACTTGGATTGACCTTCTTGGAGCTCCCTTGTGAGCGAGTGAGGACTAGTATTTTAGCCATGTTCTCTCTCTCTTCAGTCGGGCCCAGATCCGAGGGTGAGTCTGGGTCTTCGGGATCGACAGGCAATCTGGAGGTTTGGTCCATCCTTTGTCCGCCCTTAGCTTTGTCTTCAGGCACGGAGGGTTGGTCCGGAGTGGCCGGATTTTCGGATAGTGCCTGAACGACCCTGTTCAGCTTACCTTGGCGATACTTAAACCTATACTGATATTTTCTAAACTTGTGCCGCCAGTGGAGTAGCCTTGCTCCAGGGTTAAGGATGTAACTCATCCAGTGAACTGGTTTGTGATCACAGGCAAATATGAATTCCCTACCATACAAGTAGGGTCGAAAATGTTCTAGGGCCAGAGTGATGGCTAGGCATTCTTGTTCTTCCTGAGGATATCTCCTTTGGCAGCTATTCATTGCCTTAGAAAAATATGTAACAGACATATCTAGCCCTCCTACTTCTTGTGTTACTATTGCCCCTACGGCATGCAAGGAGGCATCGGTGGTGAGTTTGAAAGTTTTTCTGAAATCAGGATATAGAAGGATAGGTTCATTGCATAGTGAGTTGCATAGGTTACGGAAGCTCTCCTCTTGCGGCGTTCCCCATAACCATTTTGCTTCCTTTTTTGAAAGGTCGGTTAAGGGCCCAGATATCTGAGCATAATCCTGGATGAACCTTCGGTAATAGCCCGATAGTCCGAGGAATTGGCGAATATTCTTCACGTTTCTTGGGCGTGGGAAATTCTGAATGGCTTCTATCTTAGCCGGATTCGGTTTCAGGCCTTCTCGGCTGATGATCTGACCCAAATAGGCCACTTCTTGTTGTATAAACTCGCACTTATCCGGCTGCAGTTTGAGGTTGGCCGCCCGGAGGCGGTACAATAACCTTCTCATCTTAATATCGTGTTCCTTTAGGTCTCTTGAGTGCACTACTATGTCGTCCAGATATACGAATACCTCAGTACCGTGCATGCCCTTCAGGATGGTGTCCATTAATCGCTGGAAGGTGGCAGGGGCATTCTTAATTCCCATGGGCATGCGTAGGTACCCGAAATGCCCCCTGGGGGTCGAGAACGACGTCTTAATTCTGTCGTC
The DNA here is from genome assembly GCA_932195095.1 of Andricus curvator. Classification (NCBI taxonomy): domain Eukaryota; kingdom Metazoa; phylum Arthropoda; class Insecta; order Hymenoptera; family Cynipidae; genus Andricus; species Andricus curvator. Next base: position 77,200 of record CAKNYM010051957.1, read on the forward strand.
GGGGTGGGTTTCGATTTGGTGGAACCCACTGGCCAAGTCCAATACAGAGAAATACTGCGCGTCCCCTAGATGGTACAAGATGTCGGTGATGTTTGGGAAGGGATATCCGTCCCCGATGACCTTTTCAATTAACGGCACGGAAATCGACCACCACCCTTCATTTCCTTTCCCCTGACGAGTCAAGTTTTTTTGGAACTATCCAAAGGGGCGAGTTATAAGGAGACTTTGAATCGCCTATGATGCCGCTATCATACTGAGTCTAGATCTGAAGGGCCACCTGATCGGCAGCCTTGTTGGGATAACGATACTGTTTTCGTGCAGTGACGTCATCGCCAGTAGTGGGGATCCTATGTTGGACTATATGGGTAGCGGAGAGTCGTTCTCCGTTTATATGGAACACATCGGCGTAATCGTCTATCCACCGGAGAACGTAAGCCTGTTCTTCCGTAGTCAGATGCGAAATACGTGAGTTGCCCTGGATCACTTCAACTCGATTTGGATAGGAATCCCCGAATCTGCTCCGTAGATCTTTCACGAGATACTCGGACTCTGAGTTAGTTGATTCTTCATCATGGGGTTCTATGACGTCGTAGGGGAGAATTTCCTGAGCAGGTATCTGCACATCTACATCTTGCTCTAGTATGTTTATTGCCAGGACGTGGCAGACACCTTTAGAGCTGGAAACAGCTGCTTCACCCATATACAAACCATCTATGGTTTGAATGCGGGGTAGGTATCCCTCTTTAATTTCCAAGTTAAGATGTCGATAACTATTGGTTGTCTAGTCCTAGCCATGATGGTTAGGATTCGAGCAAAGGGCTTAATTTGTGATTTGGGGAGTGTTTTGGCTTCTTGAGATTCCTTATCAATGAATGGGATTGGGTCTATATGGTTGGAGATTGTGACCAAGGTATTATACCTAATTGATAATTGCGCTTGTTCTTGCCTCAAGTAGGGCCTCTCTATGATTCATTCGGGGGATATGGGGAAATCATTGTCCACTAAGTGGAATTCCACTGGTGAGTCAAATAAGGTAATTTTTACAGTTCCAATTGTCTTCACTGGTTCCAGAATGATCCCCGTCAGTGGGACAGCCCGGTTAGGCTCATAATGTAGATCGGGGAGCAGACTTTGGATTTTTATGAGGTTGACATCGGATCCTGGGTCGACAAAAAATCTGGAACTCTGAAACTTGAATTCGGGTGCAGTCAGAGTAATCACAGGGGATCGTTCTATTTCGGTCCCCGCTCGTAGGACCCGATTGTATTGTCCTTGAATTGGACTTGCTTCGAGGGACGTTGTGGATCTGCTTGACTTTTTGCCACGTCCAGAACAAGAGTCGGCCTGGAGTTCAAATTATTTGGAGGTCTGGATCATGAATGGGAGGGTGCCCGCTGGAGAAATATGAGATAGGAGGGTATGGTTGTCAATGGCTAGGAGAATATGGAGGGTAATAGGGATATGGTCATGGAGGAGGATACTGGGCGTATCGAGGTTGGTAATCAACCGGGGTAGAATAACTGGTGTGCCCCATGCTTGACGAGTGACCTTTCTTCTGAACCTCGGGTAATTCTCTCCTGCTTCTTCCGTCCATTTGCCTTGCATAGGGGCTAGATGTGTCCATTTCTCTCGAGTAAGGGCTTGGTGAGCTTTGTCTTGCCGAGGCAATTTCTCTCGGTTGAGAAATGTGGTACGCTGATGCGTGATTCCTATTCCTCGGGAGTTGTTTCTGTCGTTTCTCGATGTGCAGGGAATGATCGAGGGGTTCTTCTAGGTCCTTCGGGTCCCTGGTGTCTACGAATATCGACATATCGTCCGGCAATCCTTTAACGAATGCGTCAAGTGCTACATCCGCCACGGGTCCCATGATAATAGAGCTTTCCTTTATTTCGTCTCGGTGCCCAGGGTTGTAGATCTTAGTGTATTTTTCTTCCACCGCGTGTCTCGCGCCACTCAGTAGGCCTTGTACATGTTCGTAGTAATCTCGGACTGATTCATTTTGACGCATTCGAAGATTCACGATGTTTTCGAAGTACCATTGGTACTTTTTGGTAGGGGCAAACCGCTTCTTAAGGTGGGTGATCAGATCGTTCACCTTATTGAACCGTTTGTCCCTTTGTACACTTTGTACACACTATCCCTTACGATCCCTTTTGGTTTGCTTAGGACAATCTTAATGAATCCAGGTTCATTTGCTTCAGTGATGTATACGGCCCCGTTTGCTATGTCTTGCAGAAACTCTTTTAATTTAGGAGTTTTCCCATCGAATTGTGGAATGTGGTACGTACATTGTTGGAGGGCCATGCATTTACTGTCTGGTTGAGTGCCCCGATATTAAAGTGTAGACCTGTCAGGTTCTCAAGATGTCGGTGGCGGCTTGATGAGATTTCGTGGGTATCTTCGTTGTCGGAAGCCATTTTGGATGATGAGAGGTAATCGGTTTTATAAAAAAAGGTTTAATGGTGAGGAATCACCACACCAGAATTTTGTAACGGCTCTTACTTCTTAGTTCGTGAGTTCGAAAGGATCACCACACCAGAATTTTTATTTATCCTAGTCAGGGGGTGGGTTTTTCCGTGAGGTGTATTTACGCGTCGGGTTCTAAAATGACAGTGTCGTCATCGGATTTTTAGATGTCGAGGACCTCGATAATGGGTTCCAGGGCCGGTTGACGAAGGTTATTTTCTTCAAGAATGGCGCGTCTCCTTTGTAAAAGGGCTTCCTGTTGGTCTAGGTCTATCACCTCGATTGCTGCAGTTGGGTCAACAGGGGTGACGTCAGGGACTGGAATCGCAATCCGAACTACTGGCCGTACTACGCCGACTGGGACCGTTTTTATCTCGGGGTAAAAAAGATTCTGAAAGATAGTAGGGCTTTGATGTATGCAAGCCGTCTTTTTTTTATGCTTCGCGCCGTAACTCTTTCTTCTCTTCCGTGATTGAAGGTGGTTGCTGGACCCCACGTTATCCGGAACGTCAGACATTTGATCTCTACCTTTGCTGAATTCAGCACTTAAACATCGATCAATCTTATCTGGAATAGTTTTCGCATAGGATTAGAAATCTCACCCTCATTAACGGACCTGGAGAAACGATAACATTCTCACAAGTCCAGAGAGAGCGAGTCGTCAAAGAATCCAAATAAAAGGTTTCTTTTATGTGTATTCTTCCTGTTTCTCGTCCTATGGACAGAAGAAGTAACTAGCTTCACCCTCGACGTAGGCAGCAGAGGCGTTTGCCTCGACGTACCCCTACAGAGGGGGAAACCCACAAGCTTGAATTGAGCCGAAATTCCATTAAAGGTCTGTGACGTTACTTCTCTGTTGTGTGGGTTTTTTGTTATGACAATTGATTCGTGCGTTTGAATGATCGAAATCACTTCTGGTTGGATCGCATATTTTCAATTATGAAAAAATTAGCTTGTAGAGGCTAGGAGAATCTGATGATTCCTATTTTAATCTTAACTTCAATGCCTTTTAGGTCTCGAAGTGAGAGGAGGCAACCTCACCGTACGATCAGGGAAGAGGAGAAGCTGCACGAACGTCTAGTTATTTCTGGCGTTACTAGGGAGTCCCGATCTCGTGATTTTAGTTAGGTTGACGGGGACTTCTGCGCTTTCAAGAGCGGATTCAAAGAAGTCGCGAAACTCACTATCATTTCTCAATCGTTGAGAGCCGGTGTGTGCGCCTAGGGTTTTATTTTCAACAGTGGTAGATGGTTGAGGTGTTGAGCCTATGTAGTACCGTAGATCCTCGGGAAGTTACAACAGATTTTTCCTCGATTGATTCCAAATTTGATTCAATTTTAACAAAAGTGTTACTGACGAGAGTCTGATAAACCAATCGTTTTTCGAAACTTTGCCGAATTTTCCTCCCTCCTCTAGAGCGGGTTTTACGCTCAGTGTTAGACTCGTGGGGTAGGTCTGCCATTTTTATTATCATCCATTTCAAGAACACGGAAGCTGTCTGAGTTCCCTTTTCTCCCAGTTTAAAAGTAATAAAAAAAAATTTTTTGTTTTTAATTATTGTAGAGTTCGAAAACACTGACAAACGTCAATCCCTTTGCCAAACGGCACAAAGGATTGATTCAACTTTTCGAAATACGTCACTTCGCCAAACGGCGCAAATGATTATTTCGGAAAATCAATCAGAGTTTAGAATCCTTATTAATTTTGTGGATTAGGTATCTTTCCTTCTCGGACTGAGAAGTACCATTCCTTTTTCTTTGCGTTACTTAGGAAAAGAGGGAAACTGAATTGGGAAAATTAGTTTGTGAGGCGTCAGTTCTATATAAATCATAAAAATTTATTTAACTTTCAGACAGTGGAGAAAAAAGAAGTGGAATGATACAGAGTGGTGTCTTACCTTACAAATAAATTAATCCTACCAGTTCGGATTACTCTAGCTGGGCGTAAACAATTTCACCTTTCGAATGTCGATGCACAATCTATGATTTGAAATTCATAGACCGTTCGAGTCCTTCACAATTGCGATAAATTCACCCGCGATTGCGACTTCCTCATCGAGTTCACTTCAACGAAGGGGTGCGAAAATATATCGTCCCTTTCGTGGAATTGAACCGAAACCTTTTAGAAAATTTATTGTTCCTTTCCGTTTTGAGATTCGGAAAGATACAATTTTTTCTGTCGGTTTCTCGATTCTGTTGCGCGTAATTTAATTTGTCCCGGTAATAAACCGCCTCCCGTCCGGATGAGAGTTTTTGTTTTACGTCCGGACCGTTTCACACACGAGGATTTGGCATACCGAACTACGGACGGGCAAGGGTTTGAGAAATCCGGGCAGCACCACGTCGCTCCACTTTTATTTATCGGAAACGGATAAAAAGGGGGTCAGTCTGGCCGATAGCAGATTTAGGCGAATCCGGGCAGCACCACGTCGCTCGATATTAACCGAAAACTGGGAAAAAGGGAGTCAGTCTGGCCGGTAGCAGATTCTGAAAAATCTGGTCAGCACCACGTCGCTCGACCCTGGCCGAAACCGGAAACAAAGAGAGACAGTCTGGCCGGTAGCAGATTGCTCAGGTTAATGCGAATTTTGTTCTTGAATGGCTTGACATAAAGGCACAAAGTTAGGACGATAGTGGTGGGGAAATTTTGCAGAATAAGGAATTGTGATGGGAAGTCGAAGGAATGCATGATCGACCTCTGTAAACTGCTTGTTTGCAAAAATTTGCAGCGCACGATATAATTGCACTTTGCTTTTCGTGGGACAGGAAGTTCGTCAGCAAATGAGAAATACGAGGATTTCTCGTCTGTACTTTGATATTTATGAGGTCGGAATTTTTGTCATCAATTTATAAAATGATGAAAATGAAGATTGATTTCACCTCTTAATTTATTTCTAATTTACCCATATGGTATGGGTAGGTCGGGGTTTTCAACCAGATTCTAATTCTAGTATTTATTATCCCTGACCTGGTAGTATGCGAGAGTACAGAGCTTCAGGTCAATGTCATGATGACCACGTGCTTTTATTATGATCGCGAGCACGTGCGTTTTAGCGGTAGGCTGGTAGGTGAGAAAGATATAGGGTGTGTGGGGAATTAGAACGTAGACGGAGAGGAGAGTAGACAACGATGGCCGTCGAGTCAAGCCATGCATTCATATCTTTTCCGTGCGTTGACAGAGAGAGCGCGACTTCGCCCCTAGCTAGAAAAGGAGGTGAAGCAAGGCGGATGAATGTATGCACTCGCTCGCTTATTTTATTATGAGAACTCCCTACCTTTACAATATGTTTTTACTGATATGTTTTCTATCCAATATAATAATAATAGGAACTTACATATATTTATTACATAGTGTTTCGATTTGAGTCGATCGTTCGTCCATGATATAATAATTAGATTATTTGGAATAGTTATGATGGATAGTTTTGTTCACCTTCGGTACCAGCTCGTTAAAACAGCAGCCTCAGCGTTTAATAATGCTGTCCAAGCATTCTTATCGTAAAGGCTTGGGTTACGAACTTGGTCGAGGTGTATTCTCACTACATTATTTATAATACTAAATTATGCGATTTGAAATATTATTTCACGCTATGCAAATTCCCGGATAAATCTGAAAATGAGAGTCGGCCCGACCTGCTCGTAACACGATTCATCAAATCTCTGCGTGATAAAGTTTATTCGCAAAATTGTGCTAAAAAAAACATATTCTTTTTAATGGAAATATAATCACATTATACACTTACGCCCTATTCTTTTGGTGAACATTTATTTGTCCTGGGGTAAACGGTCATGTAAGGTTACTTTTCTTCTGGAGGATTTTGAGGGCTACATCAGGGCCTAATCAGAAGACTTAGGAGGATTTATAGGGGGCTACATTTTTATTGAATTAGGCTCTCATTTATCCCTGAAAGTGGAAAAAATGGACTCTTGTGCCATTTTGAAGGACTAAAAGAGCTTCTTATCTAATACCAATCAATACCTCTATAAACGCTCCAAAGTCCTACTAAGTCCTACAATTTAGAGTTCTAAAAGAGGACATAGATATTTTAAAATCAATTGCAACCCAATCGAGCAATTAGGTAAATTGGTTTATTGTACGTTCCAAGGACGTATCATAATATTCAATTTTTAGTCCTCTTTTAATTCCACCAGAAGAATAATATATTGGTAAGTATGCAACTACCGCATTTAATTTAAGAATTCTTATTTATATGTTTTTAAAATTTTTTTTTTATTTTTACCATTCAGCATAATAATGCGTGTATTCCTGAAAAAGGTTTCTTCTCTCGATCTCTCTAGTAGCTTAATGGGAAAGCATCTGACCGGATATCAGAAGTTCTGTGGTTCAACTCCCAGTGGAGACAAAGGAGAACATCTTTTTTCAGAAAAAATTAATTCAAATAATTTGAAGAGTTTTTAATTGTAAATCTTAAAAGTTGTAGAAATATGGATTGCGAATCTTTATATTTGAAGACTTTTTGATTTTGAAGATTTCTAATTGCAAACTATGCATCGTTTAAGTATTTCAATTACTAAATTTGGTAATTTTGGTGATTGAGATTCGAGATTTCTTCAAATTGGAATATTTAGAGTCAAGAACTTAAATTTTAATTATCAAGACCATCGAAATTTTGAAATTTTTATTTATACCTCTTTGAACTTAAAGAGGTCTTAATTGTAACTCTTGAAAATCTTTGAGGTATAGATTATAAATCTTTGTAATTGAAGAGTTTTAAATTTTAAAAATTTTCGACAAAAAACCATACAAATGTTAAGTTCCACAATGACTTCATTTTGGAATTTTGATTATACAGATCCGAAATTTCTTCAATTTGGAAGATTTAGAATTGAATATTTGGCTTTTGATCTTCAAAATCATCAAAATTTTAGCATTAATATTTATAAATCATTATAATTGAAGAGTTTGTAATTGTAACTTTTCAAAATTGTACAAATATGGACTGTACATTTTTATAATTAAAGTGTTTTTGATATTTAAAATTTTAGACGAAAAACTATGCAACTTTTTAATTTTTCAATTACTGAATTTTGGAATTTTAATGACTCACATTCGAAATTTCTCCAATTTGTAAGATCATAAATTGAGAACTTGAATTTTAATTCTCAAAGCCATGAAAATTTTACAATTTCTTTTCATCCATCTGTAAAATTAAACAGTTCTTAATTGTAGCTCTTGAAAATTGTTGAAATATAGATTATAAATCTTTATAATTGGAGACTTTTAAATTTTAAGAATTTTCGACAGAAAACTGTACAAATTTTAAGTTTCACTAGTACTTAATTTTGGAATTTTAATTATAAATGCATGAATTTCGTTCTTTTAGAACCGTCAAAATTTAAGAATTCTTTTTATACGTCTTTAAAATTTAAAGAGTTTTTAATTGTAAATCTTCAAATTGCGATATTTAGAATTGAGAACTTGAATTTTAATTCTTATTCCTATAAAAAACTGTTTAATATCAAATTTGTACAACTTTTTAACAACAATAACTTTTATTTGTAAAATTTTTTAACATCCCACAAAGTAACGGAACCAGAACTGGGACACTTTTAGAAGAAACAAGAATATTCAAAAATCCTTGAAAATCACCCCCAGCCATTTTACAATGACCTAGCACACCTATCTTGACTTGAAGTACACAAAACAAACCGAAAAGTAGATCTTTTTGAAGTAAACAATTTGATTTATTATCATTTTTGCGTATTTTGTCTCGTTTGGCGGGAAAATTGAATTTTTCATTTATAGAAAAACGTTCTTGATGGATAAAACCAGAACCACTGGTCAAAAAAAAGTTTGCTTGATCAAAAAATGGTCTGTGGCAAATTTATACGTCTTCTTCAGGTGAAAAATTTTGTTTTCTAAGGTTTTGCAGTATCTCGTACGATTTAACCAGAAAATAAAATTGTTTTTATTTTTACAACAATTTTTTACAATAAAAAAGAAAACTTTCATCTGATCAAAAAATGGTTTCTGTCAAATTTATATGTAGATCTTCTTCAAATAAACAATTTTTTTTTAATTTTGTCTTATCTCGTACGTTTTAGCCGGAAAACACAATTTTTTAAATTTTTATAACAATTTTTTACAATAAAAAAAAATTAATTTTTGTCTGATCAAAAAATGGTCTGTAGTAAATTTATAGATTTTCTCGAGATGAACAATATTGCTTCTCAAAATTTTTTCGCATCTAGTATGGTTTAGCTGGAAAATAGAATTTCTTACTATTATAACAATTTTTTATTTAAAAAAGAAAATTTTGCCTGATCAAAAAATGGTCCACAGAAGATATATATATTTTTTTCAAAGGTGAACAATTTTGCTCCATAACATTTTTTTTGTATCTTGTATGGCTTAGCGGGAAACCATCGACTTTTACTTTTAGAACAATTTTTAACAATAAAAAAAAATTATATGTCGTATGAAAAAACTTTCTATAGAAAATGTGTAGACCTTTCTAAGATGAATAATTTTGTTCCTTAACATTTTTTGTATCTCGTATGGTTTTGTCAGAAAATGACATTCTTTATTTTCAAAAAACCGTTTTTTATGGATAAAACCATAACCGTTGGTCAAAAATGGCTGGTTAACGAACTTCACCTTTCGTTTTTGATTATAAATAAGTGTGCCAAATTTCAATCCGTTTGGTCAATTCTTTCGAAAGTTATCGTGCTAACAGACAGACTACAGACAGACAGACACACATTCACGAAAACCATTTTTTCGGACTCATGGGGTCACATTTTACATAAATCTAATACCTTCTCCGATGGAAATGTAAAAAATTTGGAAAAATTTGAAAATAGCTCATCTGTAAGAAAATAATTACAAAAATCAAATGAATATATATTTTGAGAAATTTTCATAGAATCTTAATGATTACTGATTTTATATATTTTGCGAAAATATTTTTGTCACAAAAAGAAGCATTTAGATTTTTCGACTTTTTTTAGTTTCGACTTTAACTTTCTTGCAATCTCCAGGGAAGGCATTGCACAAACATGCTGATAATTGAAATTTCACTGACTCAGATTCAGAGAATATACTCATTTTATCGATTGAAGAGCTAAGATGTAGTGCATCAGGGAAACTAGTGTAGTTACTTTATTATTAGTTTGTGGTTGCAGGACAGACATTTAAGGAAAAATATAATTTTTTTGTCTCACTGTATGATTCTGAAGTAAACAAATTGTTTAGCAGTAATAACGAAATATGTGAAGTACGCTAATGTAAATTATTTCAGAATTATTCTTCGAGTGAATCGTTAACAGACCACGCAGAATCGCTAAGAACAATCGAAATCTTCTTGAGTAAACGAGAATTCGATGATTTAGTAACGTACAAAACTTACAACAAAAGTACCAAAGTTGACAAGAAAGGTGGTTCCAAAAATTCAGAAATAGTATATCCTGTCCTAAAACCCGGCGAATGGCAGTTGGTTATTACGAGGAAAATAAACGAAAAATCTAAAATAATCTGTGGATTGAATTTTAAAACGCATAAACTGTATTTGTCGACAAACAGAGGTACTTTTGATGGTGAATGTAATTGCGGAGCAACTTTACGCGGAGAAATGAGTGAGCTAAATGAAGAAGTTATCTCGATAACATGCGAGATTTCTAAAGGAAACGGCCACTGTGGAGAAAGGTATTTGCGAGGAGAGGAAAGGAAAAGGGTTTCTGAAGAATTAGCTGAGAAAAATATATGTCCAGAACTATATCGCGCTGAAAACGCTGACAAACTTATGCGTGAAGGCGATTTAGAACCAGCTCACTTATATATTCTCTCAGTTTCGCGAAATGCAAAATACGAGTACAAGTCTGCGGCACATATTGATCGTGATCCATTCATATCGTTAGCATGGATGCAACTGAAGTCTTCTAAGCAAGTTATTCACTCTCTACAGTACAATCCATTCAAATTGTATTACAGGTCCGACCATCAGATAAGTGTATACAATAATTTCGCAAGAAAAGAAGATTCATGTTTGTCCATTGATGCAAGTGGAGGCTTCCGCAGGCTCATACATTTCGATAAAAGTTTTTCCAAAGTCATCTATCTGTATATACTTGTTGTACATACGCGTATTTCACAATATTCAGTTGCCCAAATGTTTACTGAGGCCCATCATACTAATTCAATAACAGACTTCCTAAAAGAATTTATACGGACAGGTGCATCTCCTCCCAAGGAAACAATATGCGACATGTCGTCAGCTTTACTTACAGGAATCATTCAAGCCTTTGTGAGATCTACTTGGTCAGTCAATAATTATGCTGATGCATGTTTGAAAGAAGATAATTTACAAAAAAATGCTTCATCTAGTTATAGTATCACGTAACGTTGAAGAAGTGAAAGAAGCTATTTACAGGTTCTACGTCGTTTGTCTTGATGATGGTTCTAAAACAGTTTGTGAAACTGCAAAGGAACAATTAAAGACAATTTTAATTGAGGGGGAGGGTGAAAGTGAGCACTGTGACGAAATAATGGGGAATGAATTGACAACAGAATTAGGTAAATGTTTACAAAACAGTTTAATTGCATTAATACACAAATTCATTTTTATATATTACTTATTACCGTACTAATTTTCTTCATCGTGGTGTAGTTGACTCAACTCCGTCCGGAAAAAATTATTGGGATGACTTTGGTTTAAAAATTAGAGCACAAGTTGAGGCAGAGATAAAATGTGATGAAGGACATCGTGAAAACCCTCATTGTTATGACAAACTGGCAGACTATTTTCAAACCCACATCAAATGGTTACCGTTGTGTACCAGCTTCGAGCGCACCAGTCGAATCAGAATTTAATAATATTAAAACCAGAGTTTTTGGAAATTCTACTGGCCCATAAAGAGTTGACGATTTCTTCGTACAGCACTCACGATATTTAAGTGGTAAATTGAAACTTGTTCAAGCCGCTGAAAGCAGATTAGATGCGAAAGAAAATGATAAAGATTCGCAAAAGCAAGAAGATGAAACAGATCTCCCAGAGAAGTAAATTCTAGTTTTGTTGATTTTCTTCCTTTTAAAACTAACTTTGTTGCTTTTACTTTTATATACTTTTACACAATATTCAATAGTATTTTTTTCTCAGTGTTCTAATCTTGAGATTTTGATATATTATTACTATATGGTTCGCTAGGACTATCGATCTTAATAATTAATTTTTTACTCAACTTTCATTGTAAACTTTTTTGTCGTACACATTTTCGTTTTATATGGCATTAGGTGCAGCGTTTGCAAGAAGACACTTGCGAGAGAATCTCAGTGCTCTCAAATCCTTTTAAACCATGACGACGAAGATGATCTACATGGACTTTGCCTCTTATGTACAAAGTCTAAGTAAATAGTGGCATCTACTATACATGAAGAACAATGGGGAGGACTAAATGTTCCAATCGACTATACGGAGAAAGTCTCTTTCCTCCACGAAAACATTTCTAAAGTTTCGGTGCTTAATTCTAATATTCGAACGGTTATGAGAACACAAAACGACAATTCTGTCGACGAACAGATTAACAGTGGAACATCCTTAGTAGCCCAACTATGTCCAATTTGTGCTGAGGGTTCTGTTTCGAACGGGGCAGATAAGTAAGTAACACGGAATCGTCTTTATTATTATTTCACGTTTTTCACGATGAAAAATTTGAAATAATAATAAACACATATTTGTCTTATACTTTTAAGTAAGTCATTCATATTTATATAATCTTTGATTTTTGCAACTCAATAGTTTATTATAATAAAACTTAAAATCTTCTTGTAGATGTCGCTGAAATTAGAGCTTTTAAAAAATAGCCTTTATTGGCGGACATGATAAATTCTTACAGATTTATCCGAAATGATGATATGATAATGATTAAAACTAGACAAATATCCTTGTTAAATAAAAAATAATGAAGAAAATTATTTCTCTGTAATCACAAATATCCTTGTTAAATAAAAAATAATGCAGAACATTATTTCTCTGTAATTTAATACCTAAAGGAAGCTTTATTGGTAAATTTGAATCAGTTAAAATTTTTACTTATTCTAATCAATTACTCCAATGAATAATTAATTCCAATCTAGTCATTGATTGGAATTAGTAAAACTTTTAACTGATTAAAATTTCGAGAGTTAATAGGTATGTACATTTTTGAAAGATTTATAAGGCCATACCACGCTGAAAAACCCAGTTCTCGTCAGATCACTGAAGTTAAGCAGCGTTGGACGCGGTTAGTACTTGGATGGGTGACCATTCAAGAATACTGACATGAGTGCTGTTGGCACATCGTGGGTGTGGTGAGCCCACACTTGTAGTTATTTATAACTACAAGAAAAACCTAGAAACACTACCCGAATCGGGTAGTGTCACGCCTACCCTGAAAGGGAAATGGTTTAATGGTATATATATATATATATACATACTGTTTTCAAGAAATCATGTCCACGAATAAAAGCTCTTCTTTTATTGTTCGTATTTTAATGCTAAATATAAGAGGAATATGACAGAATTATTCTAATAAAATATCCATTTTTTTGTACTTTAAGGTTGTAACAACGTTTAAAAATGTTACGTTACTTTTCTCACTATTTTTATGCGCCCAACCCCTGAAATCATTTTAAATTAGGTGCAAGATTTGCAAGAAGACAGTTCACGCAATACCACAGTGTTCAGAGCCAATAAATTCTGAAAATGAAGGATATGGAGAAGAAAGATTATGTTTATCATGCAAAAAATCAGCAAAACCCTTTACTTCTAAAAACCAGGATAAAAACTGCAAAGATTTGAATACAGTTGCTCGTACCAGGCTTAATGATATATATTTCGATAATGAATTACTGTTTCATGGTAAATTATCAGCAGTGCCTATTTAAAAAAATGGAAGTATCATGAAATTAAAACCTATTAAGATAAATGATAAGAAAGTTACGTTAAACAACACGTGCCCATTTGACAGCTTATTTCAGCTCATGATTAGCACATACGTAGACAAGAATTTATTTAAAACTGAAATTGATTTACTCGCCTCTGAAAATCACTTCTGTCAACTCATAAAAACAGTAGCTGAAAAAGGAATAAGCAGCAACACTTATAAACAGCGAGCTGAAATTTTATATCCCCTCTTCGAACGAAGTAATGCAGCTGACGAATGGCAAAACGAGTGCGTTCTTCTCGATTGTGCTGCAATAATAGACAAAATGTGCGCACAATTGATGAACAATTCGTATAGTTTAATACAGCATTACAAATGTGGCAAATGTGCACACGAACAAAGGGGGTTAAGCATGTGTTGTCTATTTCCGTAGAGACTTTGAGAAGACATGACTTCGACAGCATTTTTGAAGAAGAAGTAAAATTTACACCAGCTCGATGTCGTTTACTCCATTGTGAAACATGAAGTTTAAAATATTTTTGAGCTCGGAAATCAAAAACTTAGTGTTCAATACCAATTTTTCAAATCTGTAAAGTCTTCCTGGTTAAAGAGATTACTGGAAAATGAAAAAAATTAATTTTTTTCAAGTCAAATGATTTTTCAGTAGACATGACAATACTTCTTTTCGATCTGAATCATTATTTATAAAAATTTTCTTTTAAGGTCAATTCCTATTCGTAGAAGTCCAAGAAATCAACGGGTCCGACTCACAAATAACGCTAGATAGAATACCAACCAAACTGACCTTCCAAAATGTACAATACACGCTCAGAGGAATAATTAATTTCTATCAACCACCAAGAAGAAGAAGGTCTGAAGAACATCTCAGTATAGGCCACTACACTGCAATGTGCTTGCGCAAAAGTGGACAATGGGTCGAGTACAATGACCTAAGCGACAAAACAAAAACAGCGTCGAAAAAATGTACTACTACACCACACCTGATCTTATTCTCCATTTAATGTGTTCAAAATTTTGCAAAATACATATTTATTGGCTAAGGGTTGTTTTTAATGTTAGGGCTAGCGAGCACAAAAATCGCAATCAATAGCTTTGAAGAGCACATAAATCATCAAGTGTAGCCACGCGTTTAAAATTCTGAAAAAGACATATGTATTGGCTAAGGGTTGTTTTTAAGGTTAGGGCTAGCGAGCACAAAAATCGCAATCAATAGCTTTGAAGAGCACATAAATCGTCGAGTATAGCCACTACGTGTGTTATTATCACGTTTTGATCAGTGGATTTAGTCCTAAGTTATAAAGATTATATAATAGTTGTACATCAGGATGGGTCTTTGATTGACGGGTTGTACTGTTTTGAGTTTTGAGTGTTGTTTTTTTGAAGTATATTTTGTAGGACATGAATTGCCTTAAAAAATTTTAAGTGTTGACATACATGTTTTACATACATGTTTTGAGTTTTGAGGGTTGTTTTTTTGAAGTATATTTTGTAGGATGTGAATTGCCTTAAAAAATGTTAAGTGTTGACATACGGTTTATAGTGTAAAAGAATGATTTTAATGTAAGGGTAGTTTTTAGGATTAAAGGTTGCTTTTTGAAAATAGATTTTATGGCCATTTGAAAGCACATAAAAAGCACAAAATTCTGATATAGTTGTTTTTTAATTTTAGTCAATATTTCATATGGTGGGGTGCTAGCTTGAAGTCAAGCTAGCACCCCCACTATAAAAGTTAATTTATTGAAAAAAATAAAGGAGCACAAAAATTATTATTTGGGCACAAAATTAGCACATAATTAGCAAATAATTTGGGTATAATCAAAATACTGATTTTCGATGGTGGGGGTGCTAGCTTGATGGACGTATTGAGAATTACTCTCCAAACGTAGGTAAAAACAGAAGAATACGCGAGATGTGTGGGGTAAAGTTTACCCACATGGGGTAATTTTTGTTGCAGGTATTCTTTACCCTGAAATCCAGGTGAAGATTACACTTAGTTTTTCCTGTGCTGACTTCTCCTTTCTCAACTTTCCAGCCCCTCACATCCTACACTTCCAATCTCATCCCTTCCCTCAATTCTCCACCTTTTACTTCCCCTAATTTGACTCACATACTTCTACTTCTCCCTTCCCTCACTCTTCCTTATCCGTATAAATTCCATTTATAAGAATGATATAGATCGAAATAAAGCGTAAAAAATTAATTGAAAAAAATGTCTTTACCTGTGAAATTTGTTTTTCTGCCTTACATTGTTTTTTTTATTTTTACCTCAGTGGGTAATTGAACATATGCGAAAGCCGCTAGGAACAAAAAAATACATACCTGCATGCTATATAAATGCATTTCAATTCACCTCCAAAAACGCAGTATTTCCATACAAATGAAAATTTTATCAGAAATTCAATCTAATCGTAATAAAAAATGTGAAATGATATCATTATCTGCGAGAGACAATGTTGACACTAATAAAGTCGTTATTTCACATATGTGTGAGATAACGGATACTTATGTACATATTTGTACCCTGATGTTGCAATGGAATATTTCTCAGATACAGTTGTTAACCAAATACTTCACTGAAGCATTTATCAGTTTGTTCTCTACTTTGCGAAAATGCGGATGGTCTGTAGTTTTTTTTGCACTTTGGCGGTCATCGTTAATTCTATTGGTGAATATAATATATCTGTAATTCTTATTATATTTCATATAACACATGCATGAGTACGGCTATTTATGAGGCCTGTAGAGCGAGCCTAAATTCCCCCTTTTCAGATTATAGTCACATTATGGCCATTAGTATATTTACACTGTCAAAACCAGAGATTTTTTTTTATAGCATTTTTTTCGCGTTCCATTTTTGAAAAGGATAACTTCATGCTGTTATTTTCGGTGCGAAGAGGAACGATTCTGGATTCCCACCAGTGGTCTCATTTCAGTACCACTTGAGACTAATTTGTGTCAGTCTTATTGTTTTTACAGTCCATGACGTCAAAGCTTATGACATCATAGATATACATGGCCATTACATACCTACGAACTTGGAAAGCGGCACCTAAAGTCGGTTTCTACGACTCGCACTGGAAAGATACACTCATCAATAATGTCCCTCTTTTCCCCCTTGGTGCATAATATACTATTAAGCTTACCACAGAGAAATTACTTTTTAACATAAGTAAAGCATTTTTGAGCAGAAAGTAGAAACTAAACCAATTAATTTTGTGATTTCTCACCAAACAGTTGGTCTTATGAACAAAGAGTTAAATTTCCAATTTAGATAGAGGAATTTCCAACAATATAACTAATTTTTTCTTGAAATAGTAAAATTTTCAACAAAGAAGATGAATCTTCAAGAAAAAGTTTATTTTTTTAGATGAAATTAATTAATTTTTAACAATAATTTCTGAATTACTAATCAAATAGTTAAATTTTAAACCTACAAAAACATTTTCTACCAAAAAGTCGAATTTTTAAGAATTTCTAAAAATATAAAACAAGAAAGAAAAAACGATAAATTTCCTTAAAAATGGATTAAAAAATTGCAACTAAATTATTCACGAT
Source organism: Andricus curvator (assembly GCA_932195095.1). Taxonomy (NCBI): domain Eukaryota; kingdom Metazoa; phylum Arthropoda; class Insecta; order Hymenoptera; family Cynipidae; genus Andricus; species Andricus curvator. Next base: position 94,122 of record CAKNYM010051957.1, read on the forward strand.
GATGTTAGTATAGGAGGGGATAATTGTATATGTATATATGTATTATTAAACCTCTCAAGTGCATACCCATAAAATCTCAGTTCATGTTCCACTGTCAATACGTACAGTCGCGTTTTAGTTAAGACTAGAAGAAACAAATATCTATTCGTATCTGCGACTATTCTTCTTGTAAATTATATTTCCATAAAAAGACATTTAAAGTCATTTTCATAAAAATTATTCAAACCGCGAAACTAAAAGTGTAATTTCGAGACTAAGGAGATTTTATAAAGTTACAGGGCATTTCCAATTGATTTGGGTAATTTAATGACATTTCAAAGATTTTCAAATACTTTAAAGCATTTCCAGGAAATTTAAAACGATTCTACAGAATTTTTCTTTTGCTAAATATCGATTTCAGTAATTTAATGGAATTTTAAAGAATTTGAAACACTTATAGTGACTAGACTCTCCACCGTATAACGAATCATTACTTAACTTGGACATGATTTTGACTCTAAAAAAAAAAATTTCGCGCATACAGTTGGTAGTTGTGTGTACAATATAAGCATGAATAATACAAACAATAAAGTAGCCTCCGAATGGACTGAAACTTTGATTGATGAAATGCATACACACGGTAAACGTAAAGGTCGAGTTTCAGGCGATGAATCGAGACTAGGTGTTTTCAATGCTAAAGGAGTGAATGATCTTAAAGTAAGAGAACTACGAGAAACTATGCACGTAAGGAAACTAAATATTCTATGTGTACCTCAGACGAAGAAAAGGGCTTGCGAAAGTAGAAACATAGAAAATGGGGTGTTGAAAGGCGGTTTTGAAATATGGCCAGGAGTAGATAGTGAATCACATTGTAGTCAAGGGGTCGGTTTGATTATGAATCAAAAAGCAAGACAGCATCTCAAAGATCAAGGATATGTATCGCCCAGATTGCTGTGGGTTAGAATAAAGGTAGGAATCAGAAGATTATTTATCATATCGTTCTACGCCCCAGTCGATAGTGATCTACGAGAAGTCAAAGACGCCTTCTGGTAAACTTTAAATCATACAATAAGTACTTGCGGACAAGGTGAAAGAATAATTCTGCTAGGAGATATGAACGGATGGGTCGGCCTCTAACGTCAGGATACAGATACAGAAAGGGTGCTAGGTAATTTTGGGGATCCAACAAGAAAAAATTATAGCGGGGAAAAATTAGTTAGCTTATGCTTAGAAAAGGGCCCATTTTTTACCAATACTTGGTTTCGACATAAAATGATCCACATGTACACCTGGCGTAAAGGAAATAGCCACAGTATAATTGACTTTGTTATTGCGGATGGAAGACTAAGTGAACTAGTATAAGATACAAGAGTCATGAGGGGTTCCGAATGCAATACTGATCATTACCTTTTAGTCTGTAAAATAAACTTAGGGCCGGGATGGAGAAGAAAGAGAACCAAACAAACGAAACAAACGCGAATGAAGATTGAAAATTTGCTGACACCGGAAGTGCGAACAGTGTTTCAAAATAGGTTAAACGAACGCATAGATAGGGCAATTTGGGAAATGCTTATAAGCAATAAAGATATATAGGGCGCGTGGACTTTGTTACGCGATATCATTGCTAAAACTGCAATTAAAGTGTGTGGTACGGCAGTGGTAGGAGAAAGTCTGGTGATGCGTGGTGGAATGATGGAATTCAAGCAGCCCAGCAAGAAAAGAAAAAAAGCGTACGGGAGAACATTAAACATCACAGGTCTTAGCGATGAGGAGAGAAATCGACTTAAAACCGATTACAGACACAAAAATAGGAAAGTTAAACGAAGTCTCAAGGAGAGTAAAGATAAAATCAGAACATAAGAAGAGAAGAAAATACAAAACAGCTTTGAAGGAATCATAAAACTATTATTTAAACTAATAAAGAAAAGTAAAAATACAGAGTTTGTCGGCATGAGAAACAGCAAAGGTGAAATTCTATATGAAATAGACGGGATAGTAGACGCTTTAAAAGACAGTATTAGCGCTGAAATGCTTAAATACGGTGGCGAGTACATACCTCACAGGTTGTGCGAATTGATAAATTTATGTATCGAGACAGCAGAAGTACCAGACGATTGGAGAAAAGCGATTATCGTACCAATATACAAAAGAAAGGGAGATAAAAGCAACTGCAGTAATTACAGAGGTATCAGCTTACTAAGTGTCGCAAGTAAAATATACTCAAAAATTCTTATTCGTAGGGTAATGAAAATCACAGAAGAAAAGATATGGGAAGTCCAAAGTGGATTTATGCCCAGAAGATCATGTACAGATCAGATATTTAGTTAAAGATAGATCACAGAAAAAAGCTTGAGAGTAGGAAAGAAAGTTTTCTGTGCGTTTGTTGACATAGAAAAAGAATTTGTCAAGGTAAATAAAAGTGGACTTTGGGAAGTCCTTAAAGAGTACGGAGTCAATGTATGGCTCCTACAAGCAATAAAGACAATATATACAGGTCGTAAAGCGAGTGTAAGGGTAAATGGGAAACTGAGTTACTGGTTCGATATTATGCAAGGCGTGAAACAAGGATTCGTTATGGCCTCATGGCTATTTATTGTATTTATGGATAATTGTCTAAGAACGGCCCTCTTCGATGAAGAAGGTGTAGATCTCGAAACAGTGAAGGTACGTGGGTTAGCTTTCGCAGATGACAAGATTCTTATGGCAGAATCAATCGAGGACTTGCAAAGAATGTTGAATAAACTTAATACAAGCATGAAGTACATGGGCCTTACAATTAACGCAAATAAAACCAAAATCATAGTGTTTAAAGGAAAAACTGAGAAAACAATGTGCAACATTGTTCTAAATGATGAGAGATTAGAACAAGTTGACAAGTACGTATACCTAGGTACTCTATTCACTAGCGACGGAAAAATAGATGGGGAGTAAGATAGGCGCATAAATAAGGGTAAGCAGGTTATCGGTAGAGCAGAGTCCATTCTCAGAAATAAAAACATATCAAAAAAAGCTAAAATGGCCATACATACTTCTATATTTGTACCGACTACACTATACGGTGGCGAGACATGGACTTGTCAAGAGAAGGACAGAAGTAAAATTAACGCGATTGGCATGAAATCTCTGCGCACAATATGCGGGAAAACGCTGATGGGCAAAGTCCGAAATGAGATACTCCTCAAGAGAATGTGTTGCAAAAGAGACAATAGTGGACACATGGGAAAGAAATCAGTTAAGATGGTTCGTTCATCTTGAAAGAATGAAAGATGAACGACTGACAAAAAAAGTGTATAAAGGTAAAGTAAATGGCAGAATGCCCAAAGGTAGACTGCCGAAAGAATGGTTAGAATCTGTGAATGAGACATTAATCCGAAGAGACATAAGAAGCTATAGAAACACGAGAGCTTGCATGAAAAAATGCATGGACGTGAAGGAAGCTACACTAGTATGCTAGGACATAAAAGTGTGGCGACCAATTGTTTGTAAACAGAGTGACAATAGAGTGAATGACGCCTGAATCAAAGACCTTGGATACTAATGGGCTCAAGTGGGGAACCACATATAACAATTTTGTGAGACTCTTCACTTAGGGTGATCGCTAGAGAGATTGATCAGCAACCTCGGTCGGAGCAGTGTTGCGGAATGAACGTGTCATTTCAATAGATAACACGAGAATTTCAGATCAGTCTAAAATATCTATACCTTACACCTATATACCTATCTACCTTATACCTAAATACCCACCAACACAATCGCTATTTTCCAACCGAGCAAGTCAAAATGTTAATGTTAAAAATGTTAACCAAAAATGTTAATGAATTAATGACGGACTGACGTGAGGTAGCGAAGGAATCACGTATGGTCAAGTTAAGTCAATGAAAAAAAAGGAAACGAGACAATTTATCACTGTTATTACAAAAATCTTCTAAATACCTTTTATCGATTTAATCCGAGATTTTAATCCCTGGGCCTATGTAAGAAGCGCTCCTTTTGTACCCAAAAAAAAGGTTTTGTTTGTTGTTGAAAAATTGGCACAGATGTAGCCTCCGGAAGCTACGACCACAATCGTTCACAGAACGATCGATCCCGACGCGACCGGAAGTGATACGCCATCCGGCTCGTCACTTCCCACAACACCAGAAGATGATCGAGTCGGAAAATCACGAAACAAGGAATCTAAGGAAAGAATTAAACACTGACTTTACTGGAAGGTTTCAAATACCTGAATTGCCTAGAAGAAGCACACTTGATTAAATCGTTGCAAACACCGAAAATGTCTACACTCGCCTGCACCTTGATAGCAACTGAGCAACCGCCAGGAGAGAGGGGTCCGGGAGTCCTCAACAAAGGAACCATCAAACAACCACCTGAGTCCCCACTCAAATGAAAAAGGTAGCATTGGGCAGAAACGATCCTACCACCAATGAACGTGAAGGTCACTCAACACAAGAACACTCACGGCCGCTGTGTAAGGATAACAGCGGTAAAGACAAACTGCAAACTACACCATGCTCCTAATTTTGTACCTTCAACATCATCGCAAATGATTTCAAACATCGTATTAAAATAACTTAAAACATGCTCATCTCATCAGTCACTTGACTTAGTCCGTGGCTATGACGAAAAACTGGGTTCACCCGAGAACAAGTTTGAGAACAAAAAAATAATAATAATATATAAAGGCAAATGGAAAGAGGGCACAGCGGCGCATATAAACACCTCAGATTAGGTGGGGGGGGGGCAATGCAAGGGTAATCAAATGCAAATGACCGCGGGTGACAGCTAGTATATTGCCAACAGCCATACCACGCTGAAAAAACCAGTTCTCGTCAGATCACTGAAGTTAAACAGCGTTGGGCGCGGTTAGCACTTGGATGGGTGACCATTCGAGAAAACTGAGTGCTGTTGGCACATCGTGGGTGTGGTGAGCCCACACTTGTAGTTATTTACTACAAGTTATCAACCTAGAAACACTACCCGAATCGGGTAGTGTCACGCCTACCCCGAAAAGGAAATGGCTTAATGGTATACATACATATATGTATATCAATACATGCATTTCTAATATATTTATATATAGAAAATAAAAGTCAATAAAGAGACAAAACTAAGATAAAGTCTAAACGTTATTTGCAAATGAGAGTTTGTTTTTAAATATAGTTGCTTGACATAATAATTTTTAACCCAAAATGTGACTAAAACTAACTAAAAGTGACTAACGTATATTAACAATATGTCTAATGTTTTTTTAAATTCAAAAGAATTCCAGGAGAATTTTAACGAATTTAGAATAAATTCCAAAAATGGAACAATGACTTAGGTTGAATTCAAATACGGTGAGCCTCAATCATTTTCAATTTGAAAATTTTGACGCCTAACTCTTCATTATGAAATGTTGAAATAATTGCAATTCAATTCTTCAATTGGCTTATTTAAAATGATTGTTTTCAAGTGTTAATTGACAGTAAAAACTGAGTAAAAACCTATCTTCTAAAGAATTAGATATATTAAAAACCGTTTCTATTATGTAGGTTTTTGTATAGCAGAAAATCGTTTATTTTCATTATGGTTATTAAAGAGTTTATGCACTCGTCTTCTACAAAGAATACATAAATGTGCCAAACAAAAAACAATCTTCTATTACTTCTTGCAGAATGCAGTTCACAGCCCGACGAGAAACCTAATAGCGAACGTAATGCTGGCCCTTCTTCTTCTACTTCTGCTGCTCGACAACAAAATTCACCTTACCGAGCATCTCCTCAGGAGCCTCCACTTCGTGCCAGATCCATTTCTCCTCTGGGCAGGCTTCCTTCAGATCGACTACTTGGATGTACAATAGAAGAACTTGGATATATTCGGCTTATTCCCCAGAAAAATCGGAACCGTCAATTTGAATTTCGAAGATACGTTATTCCTGCCGGTATGCCAATTAAATTTCTAGTAGGACACAGAAAATTTGTGCCCGTGCCAACTAAAGAATATATTGTATTATCAACATCCAATGATGACATTTTTGCAATATTGGATTATAGTGGGATTCTTCGAGGAATTTATAGGAAAGATAGAAGTCGAATAAAAATAAATATGATGAGCGGCGCAATTGATAATTTGACTCCTGATGAAAAAAGGGATTGTCCAGTAGGCAAAGGTCAAGCAATCTTCTCAAGAAGTTTCATTAAAGCTTCTGCAAATTATGATTCACTACAGTGTGAACGGAATCCCAAAGTCGAAGATAATCCTAGTTCTTCTCCTCCTGCCAGGGAGTCTAGGTCTTCTCCGGGCAGGCCTTTTCCTCATGAAGTGCTTGGCTATTCACTTGCAAAACTTGGATATATTCGACTTATTCCCCAGACAAATCAGAACCGGCAGTTCGAATTTCGAAGATATGTTATTCCTGCCGGTTTACCAATTAAATTGCGAGCAGAACACAATAGATATGTGCCCGTGCCAACCCGAGAACATATTGTTTTATCAACATCCAATGGTGAAGTTTTTGCAATACTGGAGTATAGTGGGATTCTTCTTGGAATATATAAGGCAGATGAATATAGTTCGAGAGTAAAAATAAACATGATAAGCGGTGCAGTTGACTATATGACCGTAATTGAAACGAAGGAATGTCCTCTAGGCAGACGTTACCCAATCTTTCCACGTTGGTTTAAAGAAGTTGCTTCCAATGAAGACACTCTAAAGTATGTGTATCATTAATTCAATAAAAAAAGAGAAACTAAGATATAACATTCTTTGTAATCCGTAGTCGGATCCAAATGAAATAAAAAGATTTAAATGCAAATGTATTATGGTTATCAAGGCTCCTATTGTTTTACCTTTTGCTAATTCCCACAAGATCATTCACATTTTTTTCTTCTAATATTCAAAATTCAGAGACTTACATGATTTTGAGTGCTCAGTCGCGAGATTTTTGAAAACAACATATTGCCCTAACTACCAACAGAATTTTCATAAGTTTTTAGCTACAGCGTATACTTTATGGGGATACTAATTTTTTAGTGCAGTCGCATTGTCTCGTTATCCACGCGCAACGACAGACACAGGGGCGCGACATCAAATAACATAGTTAACGATAACTTGTAGGACGCGATTTTCAATTGATTTTTAATCGAAATATTTTGTTACTGTATTCACAACTGATATGTGGAAGCGATTTTTGAATTGTTATTGTTCAAAATTTTACATCAATGCAAATAATAAGCAACTGTTGATTCTTTTCTTTTTTCGTCTATCATTTGGTAAACAACTTTCCGACTTTTATTATCTTTTGGATTCGATGCGCAGGAGTGTGTGCAAGCGAAAAATGATTCATAAGTAATATTATTTGCTATAAAAATTTTACAATATCAAATAAAATAAAATTATATTATCATTATCAAGTATTCGATTTCAAGGTAAGATTTTGAAAAAAATTACATGCTTTTATCGACAATGTGTAGTGGATCATGAAAAGGTGTCATTCGATATTATTTATTAATTTTATAAGCAAAAAACTGAAAAATTCTGAAGATATAATTTACGAAAAATTACAAAAGACTCGATTCTTCTCTGCCTTGTGATGTACACATAATTTTTATATTTATAATTCATTATTTGAATAATTTTTATATCATTTGTTCATGAAATGAACAAATTTTCAGTGAATTTTCAGTGAAGAAATTAATTTTCAACTAAAAGAATACTAATTTCCATGAAAGAGTTCAATCTTCAACCAATAAAATGAATTTTTGACAACGATGTTGAACTTTCAACCTAGCAGTTTAATTTCCAACTCACAAAAATTAATTTGCAAAAAACAAAAAAAAAAACGAATTTTCAACAAATTAGTTTAAACTTCAACCAAAAAAATTAAGTTTTAGCAAAGTAGTGTAATTTTCAACCAATGAATAGAATTTTCAAACAAAAAATATGAATTTTCAACGGAAAATTCAATGAGTCAATATATTTCCAAATTTTGAAAATTATATAATTTTCAAGCAATTTTAAGTTAGAAACATTAAAACTCAAACCTTTTTCAAATGATCGTTTAAAATGAAACACTTTTCAAAACACAGGCTAAATATTTTTATTTTAAAGTCATTTGCAATCAATAATTATTCGGTTGTTATTTAAAAATTAAAACTAAAAAATTTCACCTGCGGTTTCAAAATTCAACAAAATTAAACGATTTAACTTCTCACATTAAAAGGTTAAACTGAAATCTTATCGATTTAAGACTTTCTATTTGAAACAATTCACTTTCAAATTGTTTAGTTTCAAATACTTGATTTATGATTGCTTATTTCAGAAAGACGGCCAAATACTGCTGAATATTTAAAAAATACCTTTAAAAAAAAAATTCCAATTCGCAATGGGTTAAAAATGGAATATATTTCTTGGCTCAGGGTAAGCTCAAGGTAACTTCATAACTTCATAGGTACTCACCCACGCGGTGTGCAAACTTGTGACGGCCGGTAGTTTGATGAAAATTGATTACAGTGAGACCGTCTGGGACCCCGTCGACACTCAAAAGGGGAGAAGCGCTCGGCTCAAAGCCCGGATTTAGTCAAGTTGAGGCGAGCATCTCTCGGAGTCAAGGGGTGTGAGCACGTGGCAATGGACGCCGGTCCGCCTCGTGCATAGCGCGGGTGTCCCCGGCGGCCATTTTTTAATTGTAGTGGGTTTCGCTGGAAGATCGGTCATTGTTTCTGTTGGGGAAATTCTAGACTTGTATTTTGGATTGAAAATGAAGTAATTTAGTGAATTAAGGAAAAATTTCGAGTAGCTTTTTAGACAACACGCGGAAGTTCTTAGCAGTTTGATTTGCTTTCTTTTAGGTTAGGTTGTACATGAGTAAAGATAGATTTAATAAATGTTATTTCGAGTCAAATGGTTCGAAGTTTAGATGCATGCTAATCAAATTCTCTCTCTCTCGCTCCCAAGTTCCCACACCCTCTCTCACGTCTGAAAAGTGAGCTGGCCGACCTGCCAATCTCGACAGAACCGGATCCTACGGGGCTCGGATAAGGTAATCTCTATCTGGCGCCTTTAAAAAGAAGAATCAACGGGCTTCGTGGGTTTTTCGTGTGTTGGAAGAGTGTGACGCACGCACTTGGTCAATTCCGGTAATTGTGTTGGCAGGTGAGTGGTTAGCCAATTTATAATCAGGTCTCCTCCCTGGACAACCCCCGGCTATGCCCGTGAAGATGACACCTCAATTTTGGAAACTGGTATACATTTTTCATGGAATCCTTTGTTGCTGGTTAGATAGAGTTTGATGGTCAACATTGGTCGTTTGACAGTCAAAATTAAAAAAAGTTCTGGTCTTACAAAATTGAGGTGCCAACTTGACACTTGCACCCCATATTTTAATATTTTCCAAAAAATATTGTTGGATTTGTTAGTTGGTCGTTAGATAGTGTTTGATAATCAATTTTCGTCGTTTGATGGTCAAAATTGTAGCCAATATCACTTTTCCAAGAAATATTATTCAAGGGTCCAGAAACCCTCTTATCAGTTGACATGGTGTCCCTGCGCATGCGCTCTTCCGTTAGGCGGAAAATTTAAATTCACAGAGTACTGTCAATCATTAACTAAACCTAAGGGAATCATTTGTTAGTTCTTAAGCAGTGCAAGTAACACATAAGAAGAGATTAAATTTAATCTAGCAAACTATTGAGAATTTTTAGAAATTGCTTTGCTTGTTTTTGAAAAAAAATCACAAGTACATGAGGAATCCACTAGATAAGTCGTAAATCTTTATTTTGAATAGATTAAATAGGCAGTATAATGTTGAAAAGGGCGCTTTGTTGAACTGGAGGTAAGATCTCATTAACTCTTATAAATTTATTTCACTATATAATATAACTTACATACCTTTCTAACTATTTCAGATTCCTTTTCATTTTTTAAAAGCAATCTAAACAATCTATATTAGCTAAAAAAACATCAAAGAAGTATATGCAAAAAAAATTTAACATTTTCGATTTAACTTGTAAATATTTGTGTCTTGCAATTTTCCTTTGGCTGTATGTGATTTCTGGCAATCGTCTAAGAATTTCAAGAAAGGACTCTTTGTGGAACTGGAGGTAAAATCTAATTAATTCTTCTGATTTTATTTCACGATATCATATGACTTGCATACTGTCTAAGATAATTATTTAGCTCAAGATATTCATTAAATTGCTTGCACTAAGTCACCTTCCTAACTATTTCAGGTTTCTTTGCTTTTTTTGAAAAAAAAGCAATCACAACAACCCATATTAGCTCAAAAACATTAAAGATGTATATGGCAAAAAAGAGTTTACCATTTTCGATGTGACATAAATATTTATTTGGATCTGACAATTTTCGTTTGGCTGAGTATGATATCTGGCAGTAGTCTAAGAATTTCAAAAAAGGACTCTTTGTGGAACTGGAGGTAAAATTTAATTAATTCTCATAATTTTGTTTCTCGATATCATATAACTTGCATACTATCTAAGATAATTATTTAGCTCAAGATATTCATTAAATTGTTTACGCTCAGTCACAGTTTCAAATATTGGAGGTTTCCTTGCTTCTTTTTTGAGAAAAGCAATCACAATCATCCATATTAGCTCAAAAAATACTTCGGCCGTACCTGCCAAAAGGATGGAAAATTTCCGATATTGCATCGTTTAACTCTGGTGTGACATTTCCAAAATTCTGAATCTTCGCTTTTGTGCAAGGTATATTGTTTTTGGATTTAAGCTTTCAATCAGGGCTTCCACTCTGTCACTTCTCATCACTTTTTCATTTAAAATTAATTTTTTTCAAATATAAATTCATAATCACTTTAAAAAAAAGTCACTTTATGGTTTTTAGGAGAGTTTTTTTATATTATCCAAATATATCGAATATTAATTTTATTTCGCCGGAGTAGGAAGGACCCTGGGTGCTTTCTGAAACATTTGCGAATTTTAATTTTGAAAGACTATATCTAGATATAAAATTTCATTGTGCAACTTTTTTTCTGGAGGCAAAAAGTTGTAGCGTTTTTAGTTTTCTAATCGGTACAGAGCTATTTTTCAATGAAAATATTTGAAATTATGGGAATTGTAATTACATTCTAAAGATTTATTTACTTTTCAAATATTTTTCCCACGCTTAAAACGTAGTGCATGTGAAATTAAAATAGTATATGAAAAATTTATATTTGGTTCATTATAAAAAAAATCGATAAACGATATCACATGAATTCATCATATTAATTTGTGCAATAATGAAGCCTTAGGAGAGATAAAATTAGACGAATAAAGATTTGCTTTCTGGAACCTTTGTTTATACTATGAGCGTATGTCGATATAATTTTTCAGGTACCGCTATTTCTTCTATAATATACAAGTGTACGAGGACATATATTAGAAAACCTCTATGAAACTTCATTGTGCGAGTGAGGCAGTGAGGCAGGAAGTAGGAAAGTGGGAGTCAGCAAATCAAAATTGACTACGTGGAATACGTATCATCTACTGACATTTACTCTCATCTACTCGGTTAGTAAAAAATGAGGATCACTGTGGGTGCTCTATTCTTCGCTTTTGCCGTTTTCCTTCATTCTATTGGTAAATATATACTAATAAAACATCTTTACTTCTGTTATTTTTATTCCTCTACATCACAACCCCTAACATTCTTCACATCCCTCACTTCTCATACTTTCTACCTCCTCAATTTCCTGACTTCACCTTTCTCTACTTCCCCTCCTCTCACATCCCACACTTTCAATCCCATCCCTAACTTTTCCATCTTCTACTCTCCCTAATTCCACTCACATACTTCTAATTCTCCTCCCTTCCCTTACTTCTTTCTAATACATATAAATTCCGTTTATAAGAATCATATAGATCGAAATAAACGTAAACATGAATTAAAAAAGAATTCCTTCACATGCGAAATTTGTTTTTCTGCCTTACATTATTTTATATTTTCACCTCAGCAGGTAATTGAACATATGCGCAAGCCACTAGGAATAAAAAAAATATAAATACCTGCATGCTATATAAATGCATTTCAATTCACCTCCAAAACTATACAAATGAAATTTTAATCAGACATTCAGTCAGATTATTTAATCTGATAATTTTATCGAAAGTTGTCGTGTTCACTCAATTCTTACGTAAAACCTTTTACCTTCCATTTGAGATGAGAATATCTTAATTAAAATGATCGTAATAAAAAATGTCAAATGATATCATTACCTGCGAGGGTTACTCTTGACACTAATGAAGTCATTATTTTACATATGTATGAGATAACGGCAACTTATGTATATATATTTGTACTCTGATGATGCAATGGAATATTCCTTAGATACAGTTGTTAACCAAATTATTCACTAATGCAATAATCCGTTTTTTCTTTACTTTGCGAAAATGCGCATGGTCTGTACTTTTGTTTGCACTTTGGCGGTCATCTTTAATTCTATTGGTGAATATAATAATATAATCATTTTTTAATTGTTATTATATTTCATATAATACATGCATGACTACAGCTATTTATCAGGCATGTGGAGTGAGCCTAAAGTCCCCCTCTCCAGCTTATAGTCATATATTATCCATTTGTATATTTACACTGCAAAAACTAGAGATTTCTTTTTTTATGGTATTTTTTTTCGCGTTCCATTTTTGAAGAGGATAACTTCATGCTATTATTTTCAGTGCAAAAACAAACGATACTGGGTTCCCACCAGTGGTCTCATTTAAGTACCACTTGAGACATATTTTTGTCAGTCTTATTGTTTTTGTACAGTCCATGACGTCAAAGCTAATAACGTCATAGATATACATGGCCATTACATACCTACGAATTAGAAAAGCGGCACTTAAGGTCGATTCCTACGACTCGCATTGGAAAGATACACTCATCAATAATATCCCTCTTTTCCCCCTTGGTGCATAATATACTAGTAAGCTCACCACAAAAAAATTACTTTTTGACATAATAATGAATTTTCAAGCAGATAGTGGAACCTAAACAAATTAATTTTGTAATTTCTAACCAAACAGTTGGACTTATGAACAAAGGGTTACATTTTCAATTCGGACACAGGTATTTCCAAAAAAAAATAGCTAATTTTGTCTTGAAATAGTTGAATTTTCAAGCAGAGAAGATGAATCTTCAAGAAAATAGTTTAATTTTTATATAAACTTAATTACTTTTTAACAATAATTTCTGAATAACTAATCAAATAGTTAAATTTTAAACAATGATGTTAATATAGAAGAGGATAATTGTATATGTATTATTATATTATATATTATTATCTAATATATAAAATCAAGTGGCCTAAAACGTATGATGCTTATGCAGATTCATAGTTTTTTTATCGATCGGTACCAAATTATGCACACATATTCATTGGGCTCTCAGACAGGTCGTAAACGTATAGGAGCGGGTGGCAAATGGGAAGAGGGCACAGCGGCGCATATAAACACCTGAGAAATTCCTACATGTATATACGGTAGTCTCATATGAGGTGGGGCGGGGCAGGCAGGGTAATCAAATATTTGCTAATGAGAATTTGTTTTTAAATATGGTTGCTTGAAATAATAATTTGTTACCCAAATGTGACTAAAACTGACTGAAAGTGAATAATGTATATTAATAATATGTCTAATGTTCTTTCGAATTCAGAAGAATTCCAAGAGAATTTCAACGAATTCAGAATAAATCCCTAAAATAAAACAATGAGTTAAGTTAAATTCAAACGCGGTGAGCCTTAATCATTTTCAACTTGAAAGTTTTGACCCTAAACTCTTTATGGTATGTTGAAATAATTTAAATTTAATTCTTTATTTGTCTTATATAGAATGATTGTTTGTAAAGTGCTAAATGACAGTAAGACCTGAGTAAGAACATATTTGACAAAGAATTGGATATATTAAAAACCGTTTCCTTTGTGTAGGTTTCTGTATAGCAGAAAAACGTTTATTGTCATTAAGGTTATTAAAGCGTTTATGCACTTATCTTCTACCAAAAATATATGTTTATTCAAGAAGAAAAATGTACGGTCGGGAGTTCTTATAATTAAAAATTACTTCTCACAATTTGTATTGAATCACCAGAAAGAAGATTTCTGCAAAGAAACGTTGAATTCAGTTGAAGATATTAGACATAATTGCGCTGAACAAAAAAAGAGAATCTTCTATTTCTTCTTGCAGAATGCAGTTCAGAGCCCGACGAGAAACCTAATAGCGAACGTAATTCTGGCCCTTTTTCTTCTTCTGCTGCTCGACAACAAAATTTGCCTGACCGGATCTCTCCAGAGGAGGCTTCTTTTTGTGGCAGATCCAGGTTTCCTGATAGCAAGAGTCCTAATGACGAACATAATCCTGGTTATTCTTCTTCCAGACAACATTCATCTAGCCGGGCATCTCCTCAGGAGCCTCCACTTCGTACCAGATCCATTTCTCCTCCTCGCAGGCTTCCTTCAGATCGAGTACTTGGATTTACACTAGAAGAACTTGGATATGTTCGGCTTATTCCTCGCAAAAACCGAAACCAGCAATTTGAATTTCGAAGATGCGTTATTCCTGCCGGTATGCCGATTAAATTCCTACTAGAACGAAATAGATATGAGCCCGTGCCAACCCGAGAATATATTGTATTATCAACATCCAATGATGACATTTTTGCAATATTGGATTATAGTGGGACTCTCCGTGGAATTTATAGAACAGATAACAATAATTTGCGAATAAAAATAAATATGATAAGCGGCAAAGTTGATAATTTGACTCCAGATGAAAAAAGGGATTGTCCAGTAGGAAAAGGTCAAGCAATCTTCTCAAGCAGTTTTATTAAAACTTCTGCAAATTACGATTCACTACAGTGTGAACGGAATCACAGTGTCGAACGTAATCCTAGTCCTTCTTCTTCTGCCAGAGAGTCTAGGTCTTCTCCGGGCAGGCATTTTCCTCATGAAGTACTTGGATATGCAATTACAAAACTTGGATATATTCGGCTTATTCCCCAGAAAAATCCGAACCGGCAATTCGAATTTCGAAGATATGTTATTCCTGCCGGTTTACCAATTAAATTGCGAGCAGAAACGAATAAATATGTGCCCGTGCAAACCCGAGAACATATTGTTTTATCAACATCCAATGGTGACGTTTTTGCCATATTGGAGTATAGTGGGATTCTTCTTGGAATATATAAGGCAGATAAATCTACTTCGCGAATAAAAATAAATATGATAAGCGGTGCAGTTGACAATATGACCGTAATTGAAATGAGGGAATGTCCTGTAGGCAGACGTTACCCCATCTTTCCACGTTGGTTTAAAGAAGTTTCTTCCAATGAAGATACTCTACAGTATGTATATCATTAATTCAATAAAAAAACATAAACTAAGATATAATATTCTTTGTAATCCGTAGTCGGATAAAAATTAAATAAAAAGATTTAAATGTATCATGGTTATCAAGGCTTCTTTTGTTTTATCTTGTGCTAATCCCCACAAGGCTATTCAAATTTTTTTTCTTCGAATATTCAAAATTCAGAGAGTTACATGATTTTGAGTTTTCAGGCGCGAGTTTTTTGAAAGCACCATATTGCCCTAACTGTTAACAAAATTTTTCAGTATTTTTTAGCTACAGCGTATACCCTATAGGGATACTGATTTCTTAGTGCAGTCGCATACCCTCATTCCCCATGCGCAACGACAGACACAGTGGGGCGAAATCAAATAGCATAGTTAACGATAACTTGTAGGACGCGATTTTCAATTGATTTTTAATCGAAATATTTTGTTACTGAATTCACAACTGATATGTGGAAGCGATTTTTGAATTTTCATTGTTCAGAATTGTACATATCTTTTTTGCCTAGCAGTATCAAAATAATGTTACGCAACTTTCAGACGCTTCGTTTATCGAGGGAATTTTGAGTAAGCCCAAACTTCCAGCGGAAGAAATGTTCATTAGGGTTTAATGAAGTTTTCTGAAAATTATCACTCCAAAAGAATGAATCATTAAAAAAATAAGAGCATTCAAACAGCGCGTCAAATAGAGATCGAGCGCGTGAGAGGTGAGAATACTTCGGCGCCTCGACCACACCGCCGCGGGCGGCATAATGACATAATGTTTTCTAACTATTCTGCACATGAAAAAATGCCCCAAAAAAATGTCGTACTCACATAGTAATGTATTTTATTGCTGGACGGTTTGAAGTACGTATAACTTAATCTTCTAATATATTAAAAAACTAGGAATATATCTTATCACTGGCATTTTAGACGAACCTGTACGTATATACATGTGCTATGGTCTCAGTCTATAAGTTCCTTATAGTATATTTTTGGTAAATTTAGTATTTTCTCTAGTAGAAATTCTCATTATGATACGTTTATACGTAAATTGCAATACAGTCTAGGAAAAATTGATATAATTTAATGAAAAATTGATTTAAAAAGTTTCTCCGTGTAATATTTAAAAGTATTAAAAAATTGCGGTTTCGCGCTTTTTAAATTTTGCAATATTAAATGCCTTGTTTCATTCTGCTTTAAATGCTGAAAACAATATCTGTGCGCTCTTCTGTTTTCCTGCGGAAGTATTGTAAAGAAATTCGCACGCGGAATTTCGCAGGAAAAACAAGAGCGAGTAGAATCGGCAGAAACTCGGCGCAGTAGAATCGGCGTGCTTTCAAACGCTCGAGAAAGGCAAATTACATGCTTATGATTTTCTAACGGTGAGATGAATTGATGTAAAAAATTCCAAAAAATTTTATTATATTCTGATAAACATTTCTTCCGCTGAAAGTTTCGTTCACTTGAAATTACCCAGATAAACAAAGTGATGAAAAATTCTCTCTCCTAACAGATACGACAGGGCGGCGCTTTGGTCGAGGCGCTGAAGTATTCTCACCCCTCACGCGCTCGATCTCTCTTTGACGCGCTCTTTGAATGCTCGTATTTTTTTAACGATTCATTCTATTGAAGTAATACTTTACAGAAAACTTCATTAAACCCTAATGAACATTTCTTCCACTGGAAGGTTGGGCTTACTCAAAATTCCCTCGATAAAAGAAGCATTTGAAAGTTGCGTAACATTATTTCGATACTGCTTGGCAAAATAATTAACAGCTTTTTTTTATAACAAATTAAAATATTTTAAATGAGCATATCATCTTCAAAACAGTTTAAAGCATAACTCTTCAACTTTCATGTTAAAATATTCAGAACTTTGTCTTTTAGAGCGAGTTGAAGTCAAAATATTTATTAAATTTTGTTTTTCACAAAATCCAGTTTTTTCACATTCTTTCAGAGACAGTAAAAGATACAACTTTTTTGTGGGAGGATAAAAGATGCGCCATGAAATTTCCTACAAAGCTATAAGTTTCAAAAATTTAATTTTTGAAATCGATTTAAAGACAACAGGGGCCAACCGGAACGAACATGTGAATTTGATATGCTCTTACAGAATCTAGCGGCTCAAATGTTGATTCTTTTTTTTTGGTCTATCATTTGGTAACCAACTTTTCGACTTTCATTACCTTTTGGATTCAAAGCGCAGGAGTGTGTGCAAGCGAAAAATAATTAATAATTATATAATATAATAATATAATAATTCACCATAAAAAGGTATACATCGATATTATTTATTAATTTTATGAGAAAAGAACTGAAAAATTCTGAAAATATAATTTATGATCCATTATATGAATAATTATTTATATTATTTGTTCATGAAATGAACAAATAGCATTATGATCACGCACATCTCAAAAATATGATAAACTTTAGAATAAAAATAGAACTGCTTTCTGCGTTTCAAAAAAATGGAAAACATGAAAAGTAGCAAATCAAATTAACGAATTTTAAGAGTAATATCTGTTGAGTCTCGTTTGAGCAGCCGAGCTGTCAGGACGAGTTTGGTGTTGCTCCGTCTTACGCCAAGAGCTACAAAATTTCCCCATTGCTGCGATGCCGTGATGTTACTGTTGTTTTTACTGTTGTGAGTCTAAATTAGGGGCGGATATTTATATGGAACAGACATTATTTACGTGAAAAGTGCTTCTAGGTTTGTTGTACTTTCGATGCCTGCTCGTATGCTGAGGTAATAAATCTTTCGCACCCACACCTTGATATAACGACCTACGGGCAGATGCAGAGCTTTATGTCAAGCCTAGAAGAACAGCTCAAAGCTGAAATACATTCCGTAGAAAACAAATATCCTAGCAAGCACCTCAGCAGGCTTGCAGAGATGTGAAGCCAAAATTGATGTTGTAGAAAAGGAGAATGCCGAGCTCAAGATGGAGATTGCAAAGCAGGCTCAACAGCTAGATAGGCTTACAAGAAGAAACAACCGGATACTTCTTGGCATGTATGATGGAGCCAACGGAAGCACTGGTGTTGATCTTCGTATATAAGATGTTATTGTTTAGCATTGTTTCAATATCAGTGTTATAGTCGGTCCTGTTAACACCAACAGTCACATTACCCTTATCTGATTTCAAAAATAGTAGATCTTTATTATCTTGCTGAAGTTTGGAGATTTTTCTTGTTATGTCAGAATTATGAAATTTTGTGATTTCTTTATGGTGCATTATTAATTTAGTGACATATTTTTGGATTTTTTGTTGTGTGTGATCATCAAATGGTTTTATACAATATTCAATTGATGATATGATATTGTTATCTGGCAATTTTTTTGAAGATATGTTGTTTGCAATATCATTTGGTATGATTTTGCTAGAGAAATTTTTTAAACATTTGTTTAATCTCAATAGATCTGAGTAGTTAATGTTTCAAGAACTGAGTATAATTTAATAAATATTTGATGTGACAGATGCGATTTTTAATCTCACAATTCAGAATATGTTTTTGATATAAACATGTAGCGTTATCTAATTTCGTACTGTCTTTGTAATGAGAGTTATTCAAATTAGAATTGTTGGTTATATTAAAAATATGGACAGGAACAATGGATTCCTTTCCGAACCTGATTAATAAGGTGTGTTGTTCTTTGAAGGACACCAACTTCCTTGATGGAGTAGCCCACTTAAAAGACATACCTGAAATATCTGTCCTCCATTGCTTCACCAACATATAATATAGCTTCCTATTTAGCTAATATATTAAAACCAATCCAAAGTCAATCTTTTCTGACATCAAAGACACTTGTTCACTTGAAGATAAAATAAAAAAATGTTAAAGTCTCAAATATTCATTCCATGGTATCATTGGATGTTGTTTCAATGTTCAACAATATTTCACTTGATTTAGCTGCTGAATGTGTTGATGAGAAATTGCGAAAACATCGTCACTCAACTAGAATTGATAAAAATGAAATATTAATCGCTTTCAGAACAGTCTTCAATAATACTGTTTTTTCATTTAATCAAAAATTTTACCAACAAACAACATGCTGCCCAATTAGTTCACCTTTATCCCCTGTCATAGCCAACATCGTTCTAAATGATATTGAAAACAGGGCTCATTGAAAATTAAATTTCAAACCAATTTTTTATGTCAGAGATGTGCATGATGTTTTTACTATCATTCCTACTGATAAAATCAATGAGTTTATGGTGGTTTTTTAACAATATAGAAGATTCAATACATTTGACGTACGGAGTGGAAGACAACAATGTAATAAACTACTTAGATTTATCAGTCATCAAAGATAAGGATGGTTGCGTACTAACTAATTGGTTTAGGAAACCGTTCTCTTCAGGGCAATTTTTGAACGTTAACTCTCATCATCGTTTTTCACAAAAAATTGGATAGGTTAAAGATTTAGTTCACAAAGGAATTAAACATAGTGATTTTAAATGTCGAAAAGACAACTTAAATCATATCAAAGACTATCCTTCACAGTTTATAAATAGCATTATTAAAGATAAAATCAATTAAATATGCAATAACTGTATTATCAGCAGAAAGAAAGAAAAATGGCTAAACAATAAAAACCAATTTCGCAGAAATATGACTCTTCCTTATATCCATGCTTTATCAGAAAGAATTAGAAATGTCTCAACAAAATTTCACATAAATGTTTATTCTAAAAATCGTCATAAGATCGAGGACTTATATATGAATAAGAAGGATAAAGAAAGAATAGAAAATCTATCTAATATTATTTACTTGTTGACGTTTACAAACACGAATAGCTGAGCATGAAAAAGATTGCAATTTGGCCAACAATAGCACAGGAGTAGCTCAGCATGCGCTTCTTATTGCACATACTCAGTGGTGAGCCATTTTATTCAACGTCACGACCTAGCCTTATACATATATTATTTCAAAATGTCGTCCGTCCTTACCTACTATTATTTACAATGACAAACAAACTAATGTTTTTATTATTTTTGACATTTATGGTACCCTGATGAAGACCCAAACGAGGGTCAAAACGTTGGATTTATAACTATTACATAATATTATATAATAATTGAGCTGCCAAATCAAATAAGGGCTCATAAAATTATTTCACCGGGAGTGGGAAGATCCCTGGAGGCATTCTAAAAAAATTTCGAATTGTGAATATGTATTCACAAATTTTTTTTACAATGTGTCATTGATATTAAAAATTGTGTCTACTGTAAATATTCAAATTCAAAATTATTATATTGTCCGCCAAGGTAGATAAAGAAGAGTTTATTCGTTTTGGCTGCTTCTTCCAGGTTTTCAAACGGAAGACTCGGTTTCTAATTCAGCGATAATTCTGGTGCCATATTTAGTTCGAACTTTTCGAACTCTTGTCACAACATGCTTCTTATTTAGGGTAAGGTCAGACAACGGTTTGGTAGGCATAATCACAACCATTCGAACAACTGAATTCAGAGCTTTGAGATCCATATTCCCCAAAGGCATCTCGATTTTTCTTTTCGCCAGATCTCAAACATTCACTTCACTGCACTTTGTTCAATGGAACCACTGCAATCTTTCACTGCTTTAATAGTCCTCTATCCCCACTTCTCAGACATAACCCCACTCATTGCACTTGCGCACAAATGTTCTAGAAGCTTCGAAAAAGTCAGACCGTTGAGCTATATTAGTGGCATTCAATACAAGTAATGGTCGTGAAATTGAATTGTTAAGAACATTATTATTGACTTAGTGGTACCATCTATAAATTATATCAAATGTAATAGCTAGAAATTTGAAACATTTTGACTTAGCTTGACTAATGCTTAGCTTGTGGATAGGTTTAAAAGTAATGGACACTTTCAATACCTTTAATTTTTTTTATTCAAGAAAAAGACTGAACCTACTTTTATAAAGTAAAATCTTAAACTAATTTAATAAGGTAAAATCTCAGCCTAATTTGGTAAAAAACATTCTTAAAACATGAATTTGCACTTATTATAAAAGTCTTTAATCGTTGTATTTTTCAAACAAGTGTCTGTAGTATCTACACCTTTAGTCACATCATCAGCATCATCGTCGTCAGTACTGCTTTCAGCATAAATCCTGATGTTTGGCTGATCCTGAGGAGTCAAGAACCAGGTCTTGAGCGTCAGGACATTTCGGACAGCGCAGTTGTGATTCCAGAACTGGGTATGATGATTACACGTGACGGAAACTGCATTGTGTAATTTCTTTAGCGAAGGACAGCCCAAATCCTCCAAATTGCGTACATTTAATCCAAACTTGTCAAACCATTTCTTCTTTTCAAGTCCTTTGACGTAAATAGCACAAGCACCAAGCAGTATATCTTGAAGTATAGGTCTCACTTCCTCGTAGGGTATGTCACCAGAAGTCAACCCGATACCGTGATAATTGCACGTCAGCCACAAATTTTCACTCTTATATCGGGCAGGCAGAGAGTTACAATAGCATGGAGTTTCAAAGAGGTAGACCAGAGGTTGAGCCTCTACCTGGAGGGGAACTATAGCCAATTCCTTGAAGACGAACTGGTTGTTGGGCTTCTTGAAGCCTTGTACGTCTACAATGAACTCCATTTCGATTAAAACTGAATTCTCTTACTAAACTCATCTACTTTATACCTTTTCTCCCCACTACTACTAACATTACCCCCACCACTATCATATTAAATCAACTTTTTCACACTACCACTCAGTAGCTGGTACTGAATCATACGGTCACAGTAGGTCACACAGGTCACAGGTCACACAGTAGGCTGCAGTCTCAGCAGGAAAATTGTCTGCAGATTCAAATTCCAAACGAACGTCCACTGAGGTCTGTTTTGGAAACTCATTTTGTTTTGAACAATCAATGACACTGAGAGGAGCGTATTCTTTGAAATCACTTTTCTGCAATATTGGTTCAGGCTGTTTACCATAGTAGGCTGCCTGAAAGTTTGCATACATCTCATACAGTAGTGCAAACTGATTATGGCCAAAGTCCAGATTTAAATTACCATACGGATAGTACTGTGAATTGAGGAATAACTTGACATTAGTTATATTGCAGTGATCGAAGCGATTAGCATATCTGGCTAGCCTATCCTTGCTACCTGTCTGGAAACCCAGTATAACGTAGCGTGGTTTTTCCAACTGAGTTGATGTTTTCACAGTCCATATATGTCTTGAGGTGGTGGGAATCAGGGGGTACTCATACAATTCCCATGAGCGAAAACTCATAGTTGTGAGAAAATCTTTCCCAATAATGTTCAGCAAATTTATCTTTTGCTCATCCGAAGCTGTTACAAATGGTATCATTCACTCTACTTTATGAATCGAGATCTTAAATTGCTCTCCGTTTCCTGGTGCTTGTCGTGCTTGAACAACAGCATTTAAGTCACTGCGTGATCTTGTCAGGATAAGTTCATGCTTTGCATTAACAACGATCTTTTGATAGTCTTCAGCAAATTCTAGGATCATACTGAGTGGTATAGTGACATCAAAGTATCCCTCACCATTGGTAAGAGGTTTTGTTCCTTCCGGGATGTCGAGCCATCCTGCATTCTCTATAGAATAACTTTGTCCAGGAGCCAGAGAGATGTAGCCCTTCATGGTGCTAGTGAGACCGACATTCTTGCAGCGATCAATCTCAATACCATTGAGTTCATAGCGAACATCATAAAACAGATAGCAGATGGCATTGCTCGCTAGTGCGGTACTAGCAACAGCTGTAACGCCATCAGGCCTTGTTGGACAGCAATTCGAATTTCATCACTGTTGTTGAATGATGACGATGCATAAGGCTGATGTGAATGAATCTCATAGTGAGCTATAGACTCATCAAATCTCACTGGTGTTTGAATGTTTAGTATTTTTTCCATTTTTATTGCAACAAAAGAAGATGATGAATATCTTGAATGAACGTTTCAGTTTCTTTTTCCATGAGGTTTGAACTTCAGACCAAGCTGTTTCAGAAAGAGCACGTTCTTAGGTGTTAACACCTTGCGTGCTGATTGAGAACTGGTTTGCATTCGACATGTTAATGCTCTTATGTAGACTCCTTTGGGACTGTATACGATACCCATTATGATGATGATTTGACGTGCAGTCGTATTGTTATCACCTCTCCTCGGAAATTCACCAAGTCCCCGTCCTGATCAACTATGCGGAACTGAATTTGATATATTGTCTTCACGGCGATTGGAAGGTTAATGACGTGTGACGGCACTTCAACGATCACTTCAGCATTCACTTTGAGAATAGCCACAGGTAGATCAGAAGTATGAGTCTTATTGGCTTCGAGAACACGTGGAGCGAATCCCAATAATCGTGCAATAGAATCGTGAGGTTGAAAGTTCACTTTTCGATCACACTTTATCTCGCTGCGCAATGTGTTATTAGTTGGCTTGATGTTTATTGTAATTCCATCAATTGCTAGAGCTTTCTGGACATAACTCTCAATGTCTTCAATCTCATAGCTGCCAGTAGGTATGGTCACTACTCGATTACATGCTCTTATATAGACAATATTTGTCTTTTATATGCAGTTGTCCACATAGAAATTTTAAGCACAAGTGTCCACATTCAACACTGCCATAGTCCTGATATCTGTCATGATTGTACTTTATCACGCTACCAACACCTAGGTAATCTACGAGATCCAAAGGTGGGCGAAGATTACCAAAACTGTCAAAGTATAGGACATTATCACCGATCTTTCTATAACTTACCGAGTGGGTACCACGGCCGTGACTATCATCAAGATTAACAATAGCTGACTCAATTTGGTGGGGTCCCTTTACTGTTAGTTGATTGCGCATAAATACTCCGCGAAAATGTGGAATCTTTAGAGCTTTAGCATACTTGAACAGATCGGTGTCAGTGAGTGCATGGTGAGGTAGCGTCACTGCAAGTTTTTTGGCACTGGTCTTAGACGATGTCCATGTCCTTTTCGGTAAGGTTTCATATGAAGACCTAATCCTTTTCTATAGGGTTTTAGGTGTAAACCTTTTCCTAGAGCAATAGCCTCCATTGCATTGTTATGACGTGGAGCTTCTGCCAGTTGTTGCTTGGCTGCGCTAACATCATTTACCGCCTTATCTACATCTGCTGCTCCACCAGTGGTAAAACACCACCGACTTTCGAAAGGATTGGTAGAACACGTGGATTTTGCACTTGATGTCTATAGCCTGCACTTTTAACAGCTTTCTGTGCACCTCTGATTGCAGATTTGATGGCCACTTTTGCATCACCACTTCTTTTCATTGCTTTCTTAACTCCATTCACAACCTTTCTGAATGCTATTAGTTTATTTCATGCAGCTGGTTTCTTTTTCACACTAGGTTTCCTCTTCTTTGAACTGGGGTTCTTTCGTCAGGTTGGATTCAAGAGTTTGTAACGTTAGTGAGGCCAAAGAACAATACGACGCTGTCAATTTGGGACTTGTACAGCGTATTGTACAAAACGAGATACGTACTGTGTATCCAGTCACATCATCTATGCGAATAGAGATTGACAATAATAGTTTGATGATACGTTTACTCGAAGAATCAATCAACGAAAAACTTAAAATTCTACAGATTGACATCCAACAAGATTTATCAGTCCGTAATACTGAACTCATTACCCAGTTGGACGCTCGATTCAACGCACTCGAGAATGGACAAGGAGAAATTGGCAGTAGTCACAGAACTGCATAAACCTGCTAGAAAGAATTATCCACGTCGTGGCATGCAAACGCGTGGTATAGACGAGACGTGGCAGACAGATTTGATTGAATTGCTACCCTATGCCCATGAGAATACTGGCTAGAAGTATTTACTTACCGTTATAGATATTTTATCCAAGTATGCCTGGGCGGTTCCTGTTAAAAGCAAGAGTGGACCAGATGTCACTTCAGCAATGCAATCTATACTTGTGCAGGATCGTGTACCAAAAAACCTACACACCGATGAAGGCAAAAAATTTTATAATTCACATTTTAAAGAACTTATGCAACGATATGGCATCAATCTCTACTCAGCGCATAGTAATCTAAAGGCATCAATCTGTGAAAGATTTAATTGCACGCTCAAGAACAAGATGTGGCTAACTAGATGTAAGATTTTTGATAAATAAAAAAGCAATTCATATACATATATTATGTTTTTATTCAGTATAACCCTTACACCTACTATATTCACAATTATTTACAACTTAAACCTAATCTTTTACCAGAAGATCTAGCAATTCTTCGTCACTATCACTCAAGGCATCATCGACATCCGTTGCGCTGATTCTATAATGCCCCCATGCGAGGGTGTCTGTACTGTTTGGGAGTATGTACCGCTTATCGTCATAAGGACTAAGTGCAATCTTTTGTTGTTCAATAGTTTCGACGTTGTGCAGTCTTAATCTGATCACATATTGCGTTCTAGATTGGATACTCAAATTCTGCAAGCATTCGATGTAATCATCGAAGGTAATACTTTTCTTTACAACAGCTGCTTTTACATCTTTGGCTTTTTTAACAAAGTCCTCACCATTGACACGGATACGATACATCTTACTCCGCAAGCCAACAAATTCTGTAATTATTTTATCATTAAATTCATCTTTCATCAAACCCAAAACTTTCTTGTTTCTTTGCGGCATTCCAAAAATATTGTCCCGAGGGTAATCTGATGTGTCGAATTGTTGAATATTCTTTCCCATATCTTCTTTCATGTCGGCATAAATGTCCTGACACTTCACTTCATATATTAAACTGTCCGTGTCAGTGTACAAGAGTTTGCAATTGTTACGATATTGCTTACGCATGTAACCATAATGAAAATCATAAATTAGGATTTTATACACGTCCAGCACTGTCAGACCCACATAGATTGGCTTATTAAACAAAACTTCTCTCTTTCTTAACTCTATAGCCATAAGTTTCACGTTTAAATGCTTCCGTACGTTCTGCATTGTCTTGCCGTAAACTGCATTATTCATCAATTTGTACAAGTTCTTTTCGAATTCATTTTTAGCTTGTGCTCTCTTTTTAGTATTGAAATCTATGTAACTTTTCAGCCATGTCGACTGATTAAATTTGAGTACTCTGTGAATTTTGATTGATACAAGACCGTTTGCAAGAGCATGTTTGAGAGCTCGGTAATGGAGAACGTACTTATGTTTCAGTAGGAGGGTAGTTAGAAGCTTCTCCTGGTTGGAACCCGGTGGATTCAAATGTTCTGGACATAACGGTAATTCATTATGCTCATCGTGAAGCTCGGGTGGATAGTACAAATCAACTTCTAGAATATAACCAATGGGTGAATCATCTGGAATATTGAAATCAAAATTTTCCAAATTTTTAACCCACTCGAAACCACCGTAAGGAAGGGGTTGTCCCATTGCCCAACCATAAAGGTTGTTTGCATCGAAATATACAATGTAGATGATCTCACCTCTTTCATTGAAAACTTTCATATACTTGTTGTTGGTAATGGTGTATCGGTTGGGGCATTCACTTACTCCACCCTTTTACCATTCTCAATCATCAATAACATATCAACGTCAGTGAGGACTTCCAATCTTACCCCTGTATATTTGAGCATGGTGTCCCATGTGAAGCCAGGAGTTGTGTAGTAATGTGCTGGATCGAGACTGTAAGCCATGAGACACTGTTCTCGGAAATTTTCAAAGACATCAGCCAGCAACAACACATCAGTCTTCATGTATAATTTTACATATTCGCCAAGAATATGAACTGAAGGATTCCTCTAGCATCATGCGTCTTTTGAATTCATCATGTGCGACCTTGAATTTTCCTGTAATTTAACTGACTTGATGGTGGCGCCATCAATTGCTCGTAACAACTTATTAGCTATTGGCATCTTAGCACAGACATGAACCATCATCTTCTGTCGGTAAATGTAAGGCGCCTCTGAATATGGGCCGGGGATCCCACAGCGAGATGCCGTGGCATGTATCTGAACTTCGGTGTCACACTGTCGCGGTAAAACAGAGATCACATTTATCGAATGTAGGTTTAAAAACGACTGTGGGTAAATCAGCACGGAAGTCAAACTTTTTGCGCGTGGATCTTTTACCGACTGCGGTGGCCTGCATCTTAGCACGGACACGAAAACTGATCAGACGGTGGCGCCATCTGTTGCCGGTAACAACTTATTGACTAGTGGCATATTAGCACGGAACGATTATCGTTTGTCGGTAAATTACCGGTCACTGTTTTACCGACGTTTAGCTTGGAACCGAACTCTGCCCCTGAAATGTAATTGCTATACTACTACCGAACGAAATTTTTCTTGCACACTACTTTCCTCCTCAGACTTAACAAAAAAAAGAAAAAGCAGCAATTAAATAACTCAATCGGAATAAAGACATCATAACACATATAACCCGCAGACAAAGGCAACACAACAGAAGTAATGAATAAAGAAGACTAAAACAACAAAATCATGGACGCCACAAAAACAATAGTCCGCAAAATAAAAACCCTTCTAAAGGACTCTAAACTTAACAGCAAACAATATCTTAGTTAATACCTACTAATCCCATCACTCCAAAACTTCACCGACTCCCAAAAATCCACAAAAACAACATTTCACTCAAACCGATCGTCAGTGCAATAAACTCGCCAACTTACAACCTAGCCGTTACTCTGAAAACACTTTTGTCATCTGGAGAAATGGAATAGATGAGCTACACAACCTTTTCGATTTCATCAATCGATTACAACCCCATATCCAGTTAACCATGAAAATTGAAGGAAATGGAAAATTGCCTTTCTTGGACGCACTAGTCCACAAAAAATCTGATAACACATCAGGACATGGGGTTTTCAGAAAACACTCACCTGCAGATACCTACGTGCCTCCTTCCACCACCACGCATCTCAAAAGCAATCGGTCATTAACTCCTTTGTATGTAGAACCGTCTCTCAGTGGTCCGGTAGTACATATCATCCCTTGCTCTCGTGGCAACGTCTATATTGGAGAAACCGGAAGAGCAGTGAGCCAACGTGTGAAGGAACATGAGTGTTAAGTCAGGATAAAACATTTCACGCAATCCAGACTAGCTGAGTATCATATCGAAACAGGTCATAGAAGTTTGTTTGACAAAACGAACATCATCAAAAAAACATACAATAACTTTTCCAAGAAAACATAGAGAAGCAATCGAAATCTTAAAACACCCTAATAACATCAATAGGGACAATAGATACATAGCAATACAAGAGTCTGCATTACAAGAATAACTGAATTTCATTTTTTACTTAAATTAAGTAAGTCAATTGATTTCAATCATAAATTGATCTTAAATACCGTGTATCTGTCTGAAATATGTGGTAATACAAAGAACAACTGATAGGCATGTTAAATTTCCAATGATTTTCAGTCGTGCGATCTGAAATTCATTTGCGCTAGCAGAAATGTGTGCGCGAACTGCGATGCGGAAACACTTAGAATACATTTCGATTGAAACGTGGATCTCTGTAATTTGGATAGTGTATATTTGAGTAGTTTCTGAAACGTTTTCACTTAATAACACAAAACTATTTCAAAAATGGTTGATATCCAAAAATTATGAAAAGCCAGTGTTAATTGATGCCTGCTCAAATCTATGTGTTGGAGATGTGCGTCGTTCGTGAAGTTTTTCATGAGTTGAAGCTGAGACAAATTCCAAGGAATACATTGTCATGGACGTGAAGGAAAGCTTAAGTTTTTACAGAAAATAAATTGTCTGAACTTATTTTGATCATTTCAATCGTATTTTATAAGTAGGATATGTTATAATCTCCAAAAATATTAAGTGAAGGTTTGACGGGATGTCAACCATATTTGTGTCTTAAATTAACCTAAAAATTTCATTTTACGTGCATAAAGCAGTTGACTTTCAACAAAGCGAGTAACTGGAAGTGATATTTCAATCATCAGTTGACTTTCAACCGGTGATTGATCATTTTGGTTACATCTGAAAGTCAACGAACTTTTTTTACTGATATTCAGATTCTTGTATTACTGTGTACAATACCAATCCGATTTGGCTTTCCGTCCTCCCGGGTTTGAAAAAAAAGACTTATTCGTCCAATCAAGTTCGACCAGTCCCCCTGGTGGGGCTTTTGACCAATCACAGGCAATGTTCACGATACGTCGGCAAGATTCGTAGTTTAGCACACGATTGAAACCCGAAACACATAATTTTATTATAGTGAATCATCGTGAAAGCATTAAATCTATTATACTGTAGCTATCTTATCACATATTCCGAAAATCCTGATGACGTAGTTTTTTTCTTCCTTAGAAATCATTAGTCTTAACGCACTGAAGAATGCTTTCCATGCCGCGTCGTAGCGGCGCAGATGTAAATCATTTTTTTAATTCAAAATTTTGCAAATGATCAAGACTCTTAATTACTTCAGCCAAATAAAATTCACTTAGTTTTTCTCGTTCCTTCTGCTTGAAAGTTCAACTATTTGGTTGCTGATGACCTTAATTGGTTAAAAATCAATTTCTTCTTGAAAATTCAAATATTTTATTGATAATTTGACTTTTTGGGTTAAAAATTTACCTCTTCTGGTAGAAAATCTTTTTTGTTTGAAAATCAAACTTTTTGTTGGCAATGCAACATATTGTGACATGAAATCTCAAGAATATAAAGCGTTTTATATTGAATTGCATATGGTATCAACACTAGTGGTGTTTAAAAGAATTTATTCCACTACTATCTCCCTATTTTTGTGAAAAATCACTTCGTTCCCTCTCTTTAAGAGGATTTTGGGCTCAAAAGTGTGACTTGATTTATTATTGTAATTTAAAAAAAAGAAAAAACGCAGAATAAGCGTAAAATCTGCATTTAGCCAACGGCTACGTTACTGTCGAGTGGGAGTAAAAATTCACGCCGGGTCAGGTATCAGTTCCACAACCCAGCCTAAAAACAGAAAAGCCTAGTATGGGTTAAAAACCTCCAACCAGCCGGAAAGTGTAATTTGTAAATTATGAGAATTTCTAGGAAATCAGAAAAATTACAAACAATTTCATCTTCTACCCACTATATACATTGTAAGTTGACAAAAACGAAACGTGTTTATACTGTGTCGCTTGAAATCTATTCATTAACACTTTTGATATTTGTTAATTATATTCAGTGAATAAATTTTGAATAATCCTAAAAAGCTGTTCTATGTACGAACGTGTTTTTAAATAATCGGTACAGAGCTATTTTTCAATGAAAAAATTTAAAATTATGGGAATTGTAATTACATTCTAAAGTTTTCTTTACTTTTGAAATATTTTTCCCAAAATTAAAACGCAGTGCATGTAAAATGAACATAGTTTATACAAAATTTATATTTTGTTCATTTAAAAAAAAAATCTATAAACGATATCACATGAATTCATCATATCAATTTATGCAATAATGAAGCCTTGGAAGAGATAAAATTGGACAAATAAATATCTGTTTTCTAGAACCTTTGTTTGAGCTATAAAAGCGTATGTAGATATAATTTTTCAGATACCGCTATTTGTTCTATAACATACAAGTATACGAAAGCATAGACAAGAAAATCTCTATGAAACTTCATTGTTAAATAAATGTTTGCCTCCAGGCTCAAATTGGCGATGTAGAGTCAGATAGTGACTAGCGGCTGTCGTTGTACGACGTGGATATTTTTTTGCGCGAGTGGGGCAGAAAGTCAAGAAGAGATAGTCAGCAACTCACAATTGGCTACGTGGAATACGAAAAGCCCACTAGTATATATATATATATGGAAAGATTTCAATTAAAGTTCCTCTTGTCACTGAATCAGTATAATCGACTGCCATTTACTCTCATCTACTCGATTAGTAGAAAATGAGGATCACCGTGGGTACACTATTACTTGCTTTTGCCGTTTTCCTTGATTCTATTGGTAAATATATAATAATATAACATCTTTACTTCTCATACTTTCCACCTCCTCAATTTCCTGACTTCTTTTTTCTCTACTTTCCCTACCCACACATGCCACACTTCCAACACTACTAAAGTCGTTATCTCGCATATGTATGAGATAACGGCAACTTATGTATATATATATTTGTACTCTGATGATGCAATGGAATCTTCCTTAGATACAGTTTTTAACTAAATTATTCACTGAAGCATTGATCAGTTTGTTCTCCACATTGCGAAAATGAGGACGGTCTGCACTTTTGTTTGCACTGTCGCGGTCATCGTTAATTCTGTTGGTGAATATAATAATATATCTGTAATTCTTATTATATTTCATATAATACATGCACGAATACGCCTATTTATCAGGCCTGTGAAGCGAGCCTTAAGTCCCCCTTTCCAGCGCATAGTCATATAATAGCCATTTGTATATTTACACTGTAAAAACTAGAGATTTCTTTTCTTATGGTATTTTTTATCCGCGTTTTATTTTTGAAAAGAATAACTTCATGCTGTTTTTTCAGTACAAAACGAAATGATTCTGGGTTCCCATCAGCGGTCTCATTGGTACCACTTGAGACTAATTTTTCTCAGTCTTATTGTTTTTACAGTCTATGACGTCAAAACTTATAACGTCATAGATATACATGGCCATTACATACCTACGAACTTGGAAAGCGGCAATTAAAGTCGGTTCCTGCGACTCGCACTCGAAAGACACACTCATCCATAATGTCCCTCTTTTTCCCCTTGGTGCATAATATACTATTAAGCTTACCACAAAGAAATTACTTTTCAACATAATGATGTATTTTCAAGCAGATAGTAGTAACTTAACAAATTAATTTTGTAATTTGTCACCAAACAGTTTGACTTATTAAGAAAGAGATAAATTTTTAATTCAGATACAGGAATTTCCAACAAAATAGCTAATTTTTTTTGAAATAGTTTAATTTTCAAGCTAAGAAGATGAATCTTCAAGAAAATAGTTTAATTAATAAAAAACTAATTACTTTTTAACAATAATTTCAGAATTACTCATCAAATAGTTGAATTTTAAACCTAGAAAAACATTCTCTACCAAAAGGTCGAATTTTTAAAAATTTCAAAAAATCTAAAACAAGAAAGAAAAAATGATGAATTTCCTTAAAAATGGATTAAAAAATTGCAATTAAATTATTTACAATGGCGTTAATATAAAAGGGGATAATTTTATATGTATATATGTATTATTACATTATATATCATTATCTAATATATAAAATCAAGTGGCCTAAAACGTATGATGCTTATGCAAATCCATAGTTTTTTATCAATCGGCACCAAATTATGCACACATATTATTTGGGCTCTCAGACAGGTCGTAAAAGTAGTAGTTATTATTATATATGTATATCAATACACGCATTTTTAATATATTCATATATAGAAAATAAAAGTCAATAAAGAGACAAAACTAAAATCAAGTCTAAACGTTATTTTCAAATGAGATTTTGTTTTTATATACAGTTCCTTGACATAATAATTTTTGACCCAAAATGTGACTGAAACTAACTAAAAGTGACTAAAGTATATTAAAGATTTGTCTAATGTTCTTTTGAATTCAAAAGAATTCCAGAAGAATTTTAACGAATACAGAATAAATCCCAAAAATAAAACAATGAGTTAAGTTAAATTCAAACATGATGAGCCTTAATCATTTTCAACTTGAAAGTTTTGACGCTCAACTCTTTTTTTATGGAATTTTGAAATAATTGCAATTCAGTTCTTTATTTGACTTATTTAGGAGTATTGTTTTTTATGTATTAATTGACAGTAAAAATTGAGTAAAAAAATGTTTGCCAAAGAATTGGATATATTAAAAACCGTTTCATTTGTCTAGGTTTTTGTATAGCAGAAAATCATTTATTGTCATTAAGTTTATTAAAGTGTTTATGCACTCGTATTCTACTAAAAGTATATGTTTATTTAACAAGAAAAATGTACGGTGGGGATTTCTTATAATAAAAAATCATTTCTCATATTTTTTATTGAATGATCAGAAAGATGCTTTCTGCAAAGAAACGTTGAGTTCAGCTAAACATATTAGATATAAATGTGCTGAGAAGAAGAAATGAATCTTCTATTTCCTCTTGCAGAATGCAGTTCTCAGCCCGACGAGAAACCTAATAGCGAACGTAATCCTGGCCTTTCTTCTTCTGCTGCTGCTCAACAACAACATTTGCCTGACCGGATTTCTCCAGAGAAGGCTCCTTTTCGTGACAGATCCAGGTTTTCTGCTAGCAGGAGTCCTAATGGCGAATATCATCCTGGTTCTTCATCTGCCAGGCAACATTCACCTGACCAAACATCTCCTCTGGAGCCTCCATTTCGTGCCAGATCCATTTCTCCCCTGGGCAGGCTTCCTTCAGACGGATTCCTTGGATGTAAAATAGAAGAACTTGGATATGTTCGGCTGATTCCTCGCACAAATCGAAACCAGCAATTTGAATTTCGAAGATACGTTATTCCTGCCGGTATGAAAATTAGATTTCGAGTAGACCGGAACAGATATGTGCCCGTGCCAACCCGAGAATATATTGTATTATCAACATCCAATGATGACATTTTTGCAATATTGGGTGATAGTGGGACTCTTCGTGCAATGTATAGGACAGATAGAAGTCATTCGCGCATAAAAATAAATATTATGAGCGGTGCAGTTGATAATTTGACTCCAGATGAGAGAAAGGATTGTCCAGCAGGGTTAAATCAACCAATCTTATCAACAAGTTTTATTAAAACTTCTGCAAATTACGATTCACTACAGTCTGAACGGAATCCCAAGGTCGAACATAATCCTTGTTCTTCTTCTGCCAGACAACATTCACCTGACCGGATATCTCCTCTGGGCAGGCTTCCGTCAGATCGAGTACTTGGATGTACAATAGAAGAACTTGGATATTTTCGGCTGATTCCTCGCACAAATCAAAACCAGCAATTTGAATTTCGGAAATACGTTATTCCGGCCGATATGCCAATTAAATTTCTAGTAGAACAAAATAGATATGTGCCCGTGCCAACCCGAGAATATATTGTATTCTCGACATCCAATGATGACATTTTTGCAATATTGGATGATAGTGGGGCTCTTCGTGGACTTTATACGACAGATAAAAATAGTTCGCGAATAAAAATGAATATGATAAGCGGCGCAGTTGATAATTTGACTCCAGATGAAAAAAGGGATTGTCCAGTAGGCAGAAGTCAACCAATCTTCTCAAGAAGTTTTATTAAAACTTCTGCAAATTACGATTCACTACAGTGTGAACGGAATCCCAATGTCGAACGTAATCCTAGTGCTTCTTCTTCTGCCGGACAGTCTAGGTCTTCTCCGGGTAGGCCTTTTCCTCATGAAGTACGTGGATATGCACTTGCAAAACTTGGATATATTCGGCTTATTCCCCAGACAAATCAGAAACGGCAATTCGAATTTCGAAGATATGTTATTCCTGCCGGTTTACCAATTAAATTGCGAGCAGAACAGAATAGATATGTGCCCGTTCCAACCCGAGAACATATTGTTTTATCAACATCCAATGGTGACGTTGTTGCAATCCTGGAGTATAGTGGGATTCTTCTTGGAATATATAAGGCAGATGCATATAGTTCGAGAATAAAAAAAAACATGATGAGCGGTGCGGTTGACGATATGACCTTAATTGAAATGCGGGAATGTCCTGTAGGCAGACAGTACCCAATCTCTTCACATTGGTTCAAAGAAGTTGCTTCCAATGAAGATACTCTACAGTATGTGTATCATTAATTCCATAGAAAAAAGATAAAATAAAGCATAGTATTCTTTGTAATCCGTAGTGGGATCAAAATCAGAAGAAAAGATTTATATGCAAATATATTATGGTTATCAAGGTTTTTTTGTTTTATCTTTTGCTAGTCCCCACAAGGACAACAGAATGTTAATTATTTTTTAGCTACAGCGTATACTTTATAGGGACGTCAATTTTTCAGAGCAGCCGCATAGCCTCATTATCCACGCGTAACGAGAGACACAGTGGGGCGAAATCAAATAACATAGTTAACGATAACTTGTCGAACGCAATTTCTAATTGATTTTTAATCGAAAAATTTTGTTATTGAATTCACAACTGATATGTGGAAGCGATTTTTGGATTGTTATTGTTCAAAATTTTAGATCAATGCACATAATGAACAAATGTTGATTCTTTTTTTTTCGTCTACCATTTGGCAAACTTCATAAAAAGGTGTCATTCGATATTTTATATTAATTTTTATAAGCAAAAAACTGAAAAATTCTGAAAATGTAATTCACGAAAGATCATGATCACGCACATCTCAAACTACCGCCATTTACATTTATCTGTCACTTTCTTCCCTAGGGTTACAAATTCGATTTTCGACTGGCTCCACAGGCATCGAAAGTCGAATTTTCGATTGAAGTGTGATAAAAAATGTATTCTTTTCCGAAATTAAGGACGAATCTAATTAATGTTAAGAGTGATATTTTTTGTGAAAAATAATTTAAAAGTATTCAGAACATTTAATATTACCTGATCCTTTCCATAGAAAAGTTAGAGTGAATTCTAGTTTTGTCGAATCTTTTACACTATGTAGCTTAATAATCAGAATTTTCCTATCTCAACGAAACCGATCCGAAAAGAACAATTATCCACAACGAAACTGAACAAAAATTGTTCAAAAAGATAATTATGCTTCCAAAAGTTATCGTACAATTTCTGAGATAAAAAAATACTGATTAGTTAGTGGCACACATAGTGTGAGAGATTCGAAAATCTAGAATTTTCTACACAATTGATAAAATGATATTTGAACAAGTTAGTTCAACTTTCAAGCATGTACACGTAGAGAACTAAACCCGAGCTGTTACTGCCAAAACCGCAACTGTTGCTCAACAGTTTCGGAAGGGAAAAATGCAGTAACAGTTACTGCGCTATCATGAACCGTTTATGCGTACACCGCATCCGCTCGGCATGAGACAGTAAAGGTGTTCGGACAAGAAAATCCGTTGCAGTGCGCTGGAGGCGTCTCATGGACGTGCCGTCCGCTCACGAACTCATAACGCCAACCAATCGCGTGCAACCTGTCGTGCTGCTGCGGTTCGAGCGGAGACGCACACAAGTACGTCGCTACTTACACTAGTTCGCAGCTCACTTGAGTAAATGCTGCCATGGACCGTAGCAGCACGGCAGGTCGCACGCAATTGGTTGGCGTTATGTGTTCGTGCGCGGACGGCACGTCCGTGAGACATCTCCAGCGCACTGCAACGGATTTTCTTGTGCGAACACCTTAAAGCGAAGCGCAGTCGTAATAGTTACTGCTCATACCGCAACTGCGAAGGTGCACGCAGTTTTACGCTCTGACAGCAAATGTGAACACGTAATTTCTTATTAACGTTATTAGGTTCTCATCAGAGAAGGTTAAAAGGTTAAAATTTGACCCCTCCCCCCGCCCAGTTTTTGTCAAATGTTCACGTGTTGAGACCTCCTGAACCCGAAAAACAGGTTTTTACGAATGCGTCTGTCTCTATGTGCGCATATGAGCGAGTTTCAAACCCCATACGATAGTTCCTTCACCACTGCTGATTAAAATTTGTTAAAACCTTCGTATCGTGGACAGTATTTAAAGTTTGCCCAAAATTTTTGTGACGCCTATGAGCGCATTTAAAGACGAATGACTCCATATCCGTGACTTTAAATTTCATATCACTGTCGAGGATTTAACACTAGCGTCACACTGCCCCCCCCCCTATAAATGCTATCGCTGCTTATTAGCTAGCGCAAAGTCTTTTTTAGCGGTTGCGCATTTGAGCGTATTTGCAGTTATGACGGATAGATATGATAAATTTGAAAACATGTTAATATTTTAGAAAAACCGCGCCAGCTTCCCCCCCATTTTGATCGCTAATAACTCAGTTATCAGTGTGGCGCAAAATTTTTTCTTGATGGCAAATATCAGCGCATTTGGAGATCTTTAAGGTCATGCAATTTAAACTTTGATTTTTCAAATGGGAAACCTGACATGACTCCTAGAGTTTCGGGGCACATAATTTTTTATTGGTGGCGCACATGAGCATATGTGCAGCGCAATTCAGTGGGCTACAGAAAACATGAAAATTAAGAGTGGGGGGAGGGGGGCTGGTTGTAACAGACACTCATTTAAAGCAATTGCAGCGAATAGTGAACTTATAAAATGAATTTCGAAAGTGATTCATCTAATCTCTGCTTATTCGAAAAATTGTGGTAAAAAAAATATATTGTTTTCAATGGAAATATAATCAGATTACACAATTACGCCCTATTCTTCGGGTGTACATTTGTTTGTCCTGGGGTAATGTGAGGTCACTTTTCTTCTAGAGTATTTTGAGGGCTACAGCAGGGCTTATAAAAGGATAAATTTTTATTACATTAGGCCCTCATTTAGCCTTGAAAGTGGAGAAAATGGACTCTTGTGCTATTTTGAAGGACTAAAAGAGCTTTGAATCTAATACGAATTAAGACCTCTATAAACGCTCCAAAGTCCTATTAAGTCCTACAATTTATAGTTATGAAAGAGGACTACAATTTTGACTCGGGATGACTTATATTTGGGGCGTTATGACTCAAGTGTACCTACTCAAAAAGTCAAGATTGTCCGATCTTAGTTAAAGTTAGGCAATGTTTTGTGCTATTGACCTTCAAAAATAAAGGGCAAAAATAAATTCCACTTTTTTTCGAAATAAGACAGATCTTCTGGTGTTTTTTTTTTGGCTTAAAAGGAAACTTAGGTTTTTTCTCTTAAGACTATGTAGATTAGAAAGTGGGATTTAAATTTGTTATTTATGAAAATAAGCGTTGAGTACTCCGGTACGCGCATGACGCTGGCGCTAGAGCATTTTACAGGGTTGAGACTGCAATTATTTGAATATCTGCGTCAATAGAAGTATTCACTGACTTGTACGCTCGTCCCCAAGTTGCAATCTTCATCAATTGCAACCCAATCTAGCAATTAGGGAAATTGGTTCATTGTACGTTCCAAGGACGTAAAATAATATTCAATTCTAGTCCTCTTTTAATTCCACCAGAAGAAGAATATATTTGACAATATGCAACAACCGCATTGAAAACATGAATTTCGATGTTTAAAACAATCAAAATTTCTTGAAAAATGTGGAGGTATAGATTATAAATCTTTGTATTGAAGAGTTTAAACTTTTTTTAATTTTCGGCAAAAAACTGTACAAATTTTAAGTTTGACAATGACTTAATTTTGGGACATTAATTATACAGATCCTAAATTTCGTCAATTTGGAAGATTTAGAATTGAAAATCTGGCTTTTGATCTTGAAAATCATCAACATTTTAGCATTATTATTTATAAATCTTTATACTTTAAGAGTTGTAAATTGTAACTTTTCAATATTGTATGAATATGGACTATACATTTTTATAATTAAAGAGTTTTTTATATTGAACATTTTTGACCAAAAACTATGCACCTTAAAAATTTGGCAATTACTGAATTTTGGAATTTTAATGATACGTCTTTACGGCCATATTATACACTAGTCACGTGACCCAGCCAGTCCTGAGATCGATATTTTTTGTCCCATATTTAAAAATAAAAGTTAAAATAGAGCGGAAAAAATTTGAGAAAATATTAATAAATATAAAAGGACAGTGTATGGTAAAGCATAGAGTTGGGGAAGAAAAAAAGTTATTATTGGAATAACAAATATCGACCGGCAATCAAGCGATCTGCATTATCAACAGTGCTGACACAATGGATATATCAAATATCAATTTTTTATTTGTACCAAACCAGCAAATATTATCAAGTGTAATTTTTGCAACCGATGTTTGCATCATTTTCCTCAAGACATGTGAGCCAGAACCTCAAGAATGTTTCATTGGGAACATTGAAAATTGGTTACAGAGTTCTACAGCACGGTCGGTATTTTTGTGAATTTCCTTAGGGATCGTCCATATATTACGTAAGACGTTTTTCTTTTGTTTATATCGTTGTGTCCTTTTCAACTTCACATCAATTTTATTCTCGTCTTTATTTAAACAAAAGAAAAACGTCTTACGTAATTTATGGACGATCCCTTATTCATTACATTTTTTTCTTCAACATTTCGAACCAAATGTTGTATACAAACGCAGATTACAGTTTCCTGAGGCTTTGCCCAAAATTTCAACTCGATATCTCATTCGGTGTGGACGTGAGTTGTGGCAAAAAAATTATCGATAATTTAGGTCACGTGACTCATGTATAACATGGCCTTAAAATGTAAAGAGTTTTCAATTGTAAATCTTCAAAACTGTAGAAACATGGATGATAAGAAACTATTTTGAAAATTTCTAGATTATAAATCTTTATTGTTGAAGAATTTTAATAAAAATGATATCCACCCACTTGATAGATTGTTGGG
>CAKNYM010051957.1:133891-182453 GCA_932195095.1 Andricus curvator
GGGGTGGGATCGTCGAGGATGGTATCGGGGCACAGATGTGAATTATTGGGGAAAATGCATTCTCTAAGAAGAGAGGGGGGTGGGGAAGAATGGAAGAAGGAGAAGGAAGTAATTGGCCCTGGGTGGCTAAGGGGTGGCATTTGCTTCAGGCGTGGGCGGCGAGCCAGACATCGAGCTGGTGCATGCCACGTGGCACGTCACGTTGACTGGTGGGCGGGGTTAAATAGACATACTTTGTCTCGCCCTTCAGGAAGCGCTGCCAGGCGCTTAACCCGTCCATGTGGAAATGACGGTAGGAGGTTTAGTGGGCGGTTAGTGCACCTTTTTCTTGTTTTGTTTGTGTTTGGGGGGGGGGCAGGCCCTGGTTCAGTGTTTGCTACCTCCCGGTGAACGGCAGTAACTATTTGGGGAGATACGGCTCTCCTGGTAGAAGGTACTAGTTACGGGACGGCCGGGCACACAACCTGAGTTTCCGCCGCGATACGAGGGGATCTCGATGAACTTGGGACTCGTATTCTAGCGATTTCGGTCGGCGAAAGCAACTTTAAGGTGGGCGGTACCCGTAAGGCTCACAGACGCGGTACAGAATTTTAACAGTCGACGTAACGAGTCATACTGTCGATGAAGAATCTGGCGCTGAACCCCTACGGTGATTTCCCTCGGCGGGAATACGTGGCGCGGCTCGTTGATAAAAGTCGGCACCCTCAGAAACAAGCGTACGGTCCGGTTAGACGCGGGCCTACGTTGGCGCGGATCATGGGTCCCTTTTTGGCCCCGAAGAATTTCCAGTAGATTCCAACTCCCTTCCCTAAACACACCCGGTGCGTCCGGATCGTAGGCTTCAACGAAGACCCGACGCGCCTGTTCCTCTTTGACAGCCCGGCGAGCCCATTTCGCGGCCTGACGCGCTCTTTTCTCGGAGACTCTATGCGCCCTCCTTTCGGCAGCAGATGTGCGCTTGCAAATAATCTTTCCTCTGTCATTAAGAGGTTTGTTCGAAAATTATTCTCCCGCACACGTTCCGAACGACGCGCGAATCCTCCCGATGAACGATTTATTCCTCGAATCCCCGCGGACCCATGAGCGAAAGGCGATGTGTGCTGGCAAGGTCGAAATACCCTTTGATGGAGGTGGTGCTAACCGGCGACGGCCAAACACTTTACCACCGAGGAATATTTAGCTCCGATGCGCCGAGGACCCACGAAAGGAGCCGATCTCGCACTGCTCGGAGAGCCGCAGTCCAATCGCGCTTGCACTCGTCGCAAAAAAAATAAATACCTCCCGAAACAGAAATGAAATACACAGAACACCGATATACTAATCGCGAATGTTAACACGGCATGAATCCGATAAAGAAACGACCCAAAGCGTTGACTCCCTCCTCGATTCAATGTCGACTCGACTCGAAGATGAATTCCCGAAGTACGAAACACAAAGCATAAATCCGAAACAGAAAGGCAGAAACTGAAGCGAAATCCTGTTGGAACTCGCTGACGGATGGAAAAAAAGCGGAAAGTTTGTTAATGTAGAAATCTTCTTTTATTAGTTATCTGGAAGAGAAGGCAGAGCGGACGCTACCGACCTTCTCCAAAATCGTAGAACGAATTACTTTTTGAATGTCTCCTCTACAAGCGTCTAGTCCCTGACTGGTAACTTTTACGCCTCATGCGATCTTGAAGATATTTTTTAGTAAAAAAAAAACGTTAAATCTTTTCCTTTTCGAATAACATTTTGTCTCCT
This sequence comes from Andricus curvator, assembly GCA_932195095.1. Classification (NCBI taxonomy): domain Eukaryota; kingdom Metazoa; phylum Arthropoda; class Insecta; order Hymenoptera; family Cynipidae; genus Andricus; species Andricus curvator. The sequence goes on from CAKNYM010051957.1 coordinate 135,632, forward strand.
GTGCATCCTACATGAAAATTGTATCAAAATAGATTAAAGCTGATTAAATTATCTTCAGAACTAAAAAAAAAATTGATTATAGCTCTTGCAGAACATCAGTTATAGTCTCTTATAGCAGGCTGCTTTTTGCGGAATTCTTTTTACAAGCTGAATAATCGAATTATTGTAACTGGTTTTTGAGTAATTGCGAAAACATTAGTTCAAAAGTAGGAAAGGATGAAATACTTTTTTCCTATTCTTTTAGCATAATTTGTGAAATTCATATTAGTTTTTTATAGTCCTAAATGGTTCATGGCAGAAGACATTATATCAATTTGCCATGTAAAAACCAGCTTTGCTTAAAACGTACAGGATTACATAAATGGTGACATCAGTTTCAAAGAAACGTGTAGCCAAATATTTTTCACTGAAACTGACTCTTATCAAATGTAAATATCTTTGAATGACAACCTCAACACTTTCAATGTGAAAAATAACGACTACAGTAGAGTTAATAAACGTCAATGAAGGTCTAGAATGTTCATTAGTTACACTGTTACCCAAATTATTAAATTATACATTAATCAGTCGTTCCACTAATTTGAAAGATGAGGACTGTCTATTCTCTGGTCTTCTACTTGGCCGTTTTCCTCGATTCTATTGGTGAATATAATAATATATCTATCATTGTGGTTAGATTTTTTTAAGCTTCACGCAGATCAGAAACTGTCCACTTTTGTGTCCTCAACGACTCATCAAATTTTTTTATTTTTAGTTTCATTTTCAAGATTGAAATAAAAAGTATCCATTTCAACAAAAAAATGACTAAACACAAATTTATAGATCTTTTTTTGGTCTACAACTTTTGTCCATTAATTTTTTTTTCGTACCTTCCGTCGTTTTTCCAAAAATTTAATTTTTTATTTTAATTTCTTATTTTTTGCGATTAAAACAAAAACTAGGCATCCTATCATAGTTTGACCGTAAAGATAGAATTTTTTATTTTTCATTATCGTTTGTGCGATCAAAATTTGAAATTTTGATTTTGCAAGAAAATTCAAAACGTGTTTATGATAACACAGGCCGACAAAAATGACATCTTTTTTGTACCCAAAAACCGGACTATGTGACTCCGAAGGATTTTGGTATCCTAAAACCGAATCCGTTATCCGAATTTTTCCTATACGTCAGGTTTTTGAGATATCCTAACCTAAAAGTGTAAAAATGGCTATTTGTAGCCATACTTGAGGCAGTATAACACGATCAGCAATTTATTTTCCTAATAACTGCTAACGCCAGCGTTCAAAACTCCCTTTTATCTTCCATTTACACTTTTGATCATTCCGAAGCGATTTTATTTCTCAGAGATATCGAACATTAATCATTTCAGTTCCACAACGAAAAACTAGCAGAGAAGGCGAAGAGAAACTGAAATGGTTAATGTGCAATATCTCGGAGAACAAAAATCGCTTCGGGATGATCAAAAATGGAAATGGAAGATAAAAATGTGTACTATATGATGGCGTTAACAGTTTTTAGAAAAAAAATTGCTGATCTTGTTATCTTTCCTCAAATATGGCTAAAAATAGCCATTTTTCGACTTTCAGGTTAGAATATCTCAAAAACCTGACGTGTAGGAAAAATTTGGATAACGGATTCGTTTTTAGGACACCAAAATCCTTTGGGGTCACATAGTCTGGTAGTTTGGCTTAAAATTTTGATTTTTTTTTAAATTTTGAAAATGCTTATTTTTATCCAAAATAGCTTGCTAAAGAACTTGTAAAAGCGCAATCTTTCCTGATACATTAAACTGTATTTCTGTGTGTAAGAACGATAAAATATTAATCATAAATAATCAGTTTGAAGGGCAAGTTTGCTAGCCAGCTATTTTGGATGAAAATTAAACAAGATAGAGCATTTTCAAAATTGTTGAGACCATTTTTTTTCAACATTTTAATATTCTATGTACGGATATTCGTAGCAATCGGAAACTCGAACAATTTATCCTCACGACTTTTTTTTATAAAAAGAATTATCAGAGTTATAGCATTTTCATAATTCAAAAAAACAAACAAAAATGAAAATTTTAAGCCAAACGACGCACGATATGAAAAAAAATCAAGAGAAGAAAAACGTTGCTTTTTGGAGGCCCTACACGACTATCTCAATATCTTTTCGAATTTTCTTGAAAAATCGAAAATTTAACTTTTTATCGCACAAAAAATAATGAAAAATTTCATTATGCGGTCAAGCTGTGCAAGGTGTGAAAAAAGATGAGATCAAATTTTTTCACCTACAAAAAATTTACAAATTTGTAATGAATCACTTTTCGAAAGATCTATAAATTTGTTTCTAATCATTTTTGGACGGAACGCGTAGTTTTTGTTTCAATCGTAAAAAATAAAATTAAAAATAATTTTTTTTGACAAACGACGCCAGCTACGAAAAAATATGCATTGACAAAAATCGTGCACCCACGAAAGATCTACAAATTTTTTATTAATCACGTTTTGACAGGACGCGTAGTTTTTGTTTTAATCGTAAAAAGGAGGAGCGATTGAAGAGGCGCTCCAACACAGGAACTCCAGAAGAGTGTCTCAATTCGCAGTTGAATAAAAATTCGAATTTTTCAGATATAGGAATAATATTTCCAATTTTAAAAGATTGCAAAAGAAATTTAAAAAACTAAAAATCGATTTTTTCCGCATTAGGTCCCTTTCTACGCGGACGGTCACATAAATTTATATTTTTAAAATTCGTAATATGCATTTGTATTGAAACATACGTATTTGCATTGTCTTGTTTTTATGTTTGAAAAAAAGTGCGCATCCTATAAGAAAAAACAAATAATTTTGTTATTAAATATTTTTTCGAAATTTGTGTCGTGTTAATAACAAATTTGTAGATCTTTCGTGATTGAACAGTTTTTATCTTTTCATTTTTTTTCGTCTCTTGTATCGTTTTTCTAAAAGTTTAATTTTTTTATTTTTAATCCTGTTTTTCACGATTAAAAGAAAATCTACTCGTCCTTTCCAAAAATGATCAATAACAAATTTGTAGACCCTTTCTGGTTGAACAACTTTTGTTTTCTAATTTTTTTTTCGTACCTTGTGCCGTTTTCCAAAAAAATTTAATTATTTCATTTGTCATGTTATTTTTCACGATTAGAACAAAAACTACGTGTCTTGTCAAAAGAGAATTGATGAAAAATTTGTAGCTCTTTTTTGGATGAGCAACTTTTGTCCATTCGTTTTTTTCATAGTTTGTGTCGTCGGATAAAAATTTAAATTTTTGGGTTTTCAAGAAAATTTGAAAAGTTCTGACGACAATCTTCTAGGTTGCCCAAAAAGCAATGTTTTTCTTTCTTGACTTTTTTCATATCGTCCGTTGTTTAGCTTAAAATTTTCATTTTTTTTTCTTTTGAATGTTGTAAATGCTATAACTCTGGCAATTTGTTCTTTATCGAAAAAAGTTATAAGAATAAATTGTTCGTCTTTTCGAACACTACGAACAGCTGTACATAGAATTATCAAATTTTGAAAAAAGTGCTCAGAAACAGTGATAGTAACTCGAAATTCGAGCAGGATCGGCTACGGATTGCAATAAAAAATTTAATTTTCAGTTAAAAATAAAAATAAATTGTTTCGAGATATTAAATTTCTGAATATGGATCAAGAAAGTCTAATTTTAAAAAGCTAACCAATTCCCAAAAAAAATCTACCGAGAATTCTTAGACTAAAATTTCATAATTGCTTCAAAATTGGCTTTGAATAGTAATTCAAAATCGAACTTTTTGCAGAAATAAAAACTTTCTTCCGAGATATGGGGATGCTCAAAAAATTATTACTATGTTAAAATTGGAAATCCATTTGAACTAAAATTTTATTAGAAATTATTTTTCAATTATTGTATCCAAAAATGACATTTACAAAAAATCTTTTCTTCGCAATATGCATTTAATTTTTCAAGAATCATGTATGCAATAACGCTAGTCTTGATAAAAATGTAGGTTAAAAATGCATTAAAAATACATTGAAATAAAGCGTGAAAATAATTTTTTTTTAAATTGCTTCACCTGTGAATGTCATCGTCAACTCTGCTGGTAAATATAATAATATATGTATAACACAGGCCGACAAATTCTTTGGGTACAAAAAAGATGGCTATTTCTGAGGCCTGTGGAGCGAACCTAAAGCCCCCTTCCCAGCTCATAGTCATATAATAGCCATTTATATATTTACACTGTAAAAACTAGAGATTTCTTTTTTTACGGTAATATTTTTTACGCGTCCTATTTTTGAAGAGGATAACTTCATGCTGTTATTTTCAGTGCAAAAAGAAACGATTCTGGGTTCACACCACTGGTCTCATTTTACACGGAAAAAATTTACCCGTGAAGAAGTGACGAACTTGTAGCTAGGTCTCGGATACGAGATAAAAAAATGCAACATTAAATCCTTATTTCTATGAGAAATATATGGATAAATTTCGAAGTTTCTTACGAACAGTTCGAATTTCCTACGAACAGTTCCTGAAAATTTCAGACTGAAATAAAAAGAGGAAAAATTTTATTTGTGCGATTTAATTTTATATTAATTTATAAATTTGCAACTCAGAAGATTCGAACCTCAAAGACTGCTAACTCACCAGTTTCTAAACATAAACCAGGAGTGCGTAAACACGCGCAGCCATCGAGGCCAAACAAAATAGGTATTATAAAACTTCTAGCCACTCATCCGACGAGCTCGAGGCACACATACGAGCGCACACACGCACCGCGCGTTTGGGAGAGTGTGTGTGTGTGGGCCACGTACAGGGGAACCTAGTTTCGAGTTCCCAGATTTGTCGGGCAAGCGCGTGAGTGCTCTGAGAATCTTTTCCCAATCACTCGTAATATTTTTATAATTATTCACGTAAAAAAAAGGTGATGAACCGTTTTAGAATTTTCACATCGAGTTCGTCAATTTTTCTGAAAGTTCGCAGGTTATTTACGAAAATACATGAATATCCGATGAATTTTTCTCATATCCGAGACCTATAGCTACTAGTTCGTGACTTTTTTACGGATAAATTTTTTCCGTGTAGAACCACTTGAGACTAATTTTTCTCAGTCTTATTGTTTTTACAGTCTATGACGTCAAAGCTTATGACGTTATAGATATACAAGACAGAGCCGAATCAAATTGTTAAATTTCAAACCTAAAAAAACATTTTCTACCGAACAGTCGAATTTTTCAAAATTTCAAAAAATATAGAACAAGAAAGGAAAAATGATCAATTTCCTTAAAAATGGATTTAAAAATTGCAAAAAAATTATTTACAATGATGTTAATATAGAAGGGAATAATTGTATATGTATACGTGTCTTATTATATTATATATTATTGCCTAATATATCAAATCAAGTGACCTAAAACGTATGATGCTTATGAAAATCCATAGTTTTTGTCCAATCGGCACCAAATTATGCACACATGAAGGGCGGAAAAACTATAGGGGGTAAGTGCCACTTTTTTCGAAAATGAGATTTTTGCACTTTCGAATAGTCTTGGTAAAGGCCCTTACTACTGCGTTAAGGTATTAGTCGAAAACAGCACATCTTTTGTACATTTTGGTATTTCAAAAATGTTTTCCTTTTTTTTTTTTTTGACATCTCAGAAACGCGTACGGTCGTTTATAACCCTCTTAGTTCTTCCGCTGCCCTGGAGTTACCCCCGTCCTAGACTTTGAAAATTCGTGGCGCCTTGATTTTTTCATGCAACGGGATAAAATTCACAGAAGGCCTAGATCTACACTAGATTTACGTAAAAAAAAATCACGCACCTTTGGTACTACATACAACTTATTGCGAACGTTTTTTCGTCGCCCTGTAAAATTTCGGAAATGGCATTTACCCGCTATAGTTTTTCCGCCCTTCACATATTCTTTGGGTTCTCAGACAGGTCTTAAAAGTATTGGTGGCGGAGGGCAAATGGGAAGGGGGCACCGTTGTGCATGTAAATTCCTGAGAAACTCCTACATGTTTGAAGAGTAGCATTTACACCCCTCAGAGAACCCTACATGTTTATACGGTAGTCTCAGTCGTTGTGAGGGGGGGGGGGGCAGACAGGGAAATCAAATGAAAATGACCGCGAGTAACAGCTAGTATATTGTATATTATATATCATTATTATTATACATGTATATTGTATATCAATACATGCATTTTAAATATATTTTTATATAGAGAATAAAAGTCAATAGAGAGACAAAACTAAAATGAATTCTGAACGTTATTTGAAAATGAGATTATGTTTTTGAATACAATTCCCTCACATAATGACGCTCAACTCTTTTTTTTAGTATTTTGAAATAATAGCAATTCAATTCTTTATTTGTCTCATTTTAAATGATGTTTGTTAAGTGTTATTTGACAGTAAAAAGTGAGTAAAAAGATATTTGCCTAAGAATTGGATATGTTAAAAACTGTTTATTTTAAAGAGGTTTACGTATAGCAGAAAATCGTTTATTGTCATTAAGGTTATTGAAGCGTTTATGCACCCGTCTTGTACAAAAAATATATGTTTATTTCACAAGAAAAATATACGGTGGGAAGTTCTTATAATTAAAAATTAGTTCTCATAATTTTCATTGAATCATCAGAAAGATGCTTTCTGCGAAGAAACGTTGAATTCACCTGAAGACATTAGACATAAATGTGCTGAACAAAAAAAAATCTTCTATTTCTTCTTGCAGAATGCAGTTCACAGCCCGACGAGAAGCCTCATAGCGAACGTAATCCTGGTCCTGCTTCTTCTTCTGCTGCTGCTCGACAACAACATTTACCTGACCGGATTTCTCCAGAGGAGGCTCCTTTTCGTGGCAGATCCAGGCTTCCTGCTAGTAGGAGTCCTAAAGGGGAACGTAATCCTAGTTCTTCTTCTTCCGCCAGAAAACATTCGCCTGACAAGACATCTCCTCAGGAGCCTCCACTCCGTGCCAGATCCATTTCCCCTGTGGGCAGGCTTCCTTCAGATCGAGTACTTGGATGTACAATGAAAGAACTTGGATATGTTCGGCTTATTCCTCGCAGAAATCAAAACCAGCAATTTGAATTTCGAAGATACGTTATTCCTGCCGGTCTTCCAATTAAATTTCAAGCAGAACCCAATCGATATGTACCCGTGCCAACCCGAGAATATATTGTACTATCAACATCCAATGATGACATTTTTGCAATATTGGATTATAGTGGGATTCTTCGTGGCATTTATAGGACAGACAGAAATAAGTCGCGAATAAAAATAAATATGACGAGCGGCGCAGTTGATAATATGACTCCAGATGAAAAAAGGGAATGTCCAGTAGGCAGAGGTCAACCAATCTTTTCAAGAAGTTTTATTAAAGCTTCGGCAAATTGCGATTCCCTACGGTCTGAACGGAATGCCATTGTCGAACGTAATCATAGTCCTTCTTCTTCTGCCAGAGAGTCCAGGTCTTCTCCGGGCAGGCCTTTTCCTCATGAAGTACTTGGACATCCACTTGCAAAACTTGGATATATTCGCCTTATTCCCCAGATAAATCCGAACCGGCAATTCGAATTCCGAAGATATGTTATTCCTGCCAGTTTACGAATTAAATTGCGAGCAGAACTGAATAGATATGTGCCCGTGCCAACCCGAGAACATATTGTTTTATCAACATCCAATGGTGACGTTTTTGCAATATTGGAGTATAGTGGGATTCTTCTTGGAATATATAAGGCAGATGCATATAGTTCGAGAATAAAAATAAACATGATAAGCGGTGCAGTTCACGATATGACCGTAATTGAAAGGAAGGAATGTCATGTAGGCAGACATTACCCAATCTCTCCACGTTGGTTTAAAGAAGTTACATCCAATGAGGATACTCTACAGTATGTGTATCGTTGATTTAATAGAAAAAAAAGATAAACTAAAAAATAATATTCTTCGTTATCTGTATTCGGATCAAAATTAAATAAAGAAATTTTAATGAAAATGTATTATAGTTATCAAGGATTTTTTTGTTTTATCTTTTGCTAATCCCCACCTGGCTATTTAAATTTTTTTGCTTCGAATATCCAAAATTCAGAGAATTAGATGATTTTGAGTTTTCAGACGCGAGTTTTCTGAAAACGCCATATTGCCCTAACTACCAACAGAATTTTCATTATTTTTTTTCGTACAGCTTGTAATTAATCAGGATATTAATTTTTGAGTGCAGTAGCGTAGCCTTATTATCCAGGCGCAACGACAACACAGTGGGGCGAAATCAAATAATATAGTTAACGATAACTTGTAGGGCGCAATTCCTAATTGATTCTAGATTCCGTTTTAATCGAAAAATTTTGTTATTGAATTCACATCTGATACGTGAAAGCGATTTTTGAATTGTTATTGTTCAAAATTTTACAACAATGAAAATAATTAACAAATGCTGATTCTTTTTGTTTCGTCTATCATTTGGTAAACAACTTTCCGACTTTTATCGAGTATTCGATTTCAAGGTAATATTTTGACGAAAAATTACTGGCTTTCATCGACAAAGTGTAGTGGATCATAAAAGGTGCCATTCGATATTATTTATTAATTTGATAAACAAAAAACTGGAAAATTCTGAAAATCTAATTAACTAAAGATTACGAAAGACTCGATTTTTCTCTGCCTTGTGATGCACACATAATTTTTAAATTTATAATACATTATTCAAATCATTTTTTATATAATTGGCTTATGAAGTGGATAAATAGAACACTTACATTTTTAGTGAAAAATTAATTTTCAACTAAAAGAATTCTAATTTCCATAAAAGAGTTCAATCTTCAACCAATCAAATAAATTTTTGACAACTTTGTTGAACTTGCAACCTAGCAGTCTAATTTCCAACTAAAAATATGAATTTACACTAAAATTTATTATCCCCTATTAGTGTGAAGAAGTTTTTGAATGTTTTGTAAGAAGTTTGAACAAATATAGGGTTTCGATGAGTACAGAATATCCTAATCATTTTAAGGTGTTTCAAGTGTTTTTCAATGCTTTTATATGATTTCTCGCGATTTTAAACATTTGAAAAGATGTCTTATGCTGCAAAGGTTTTGAAAGATTTGGAATATTTAATTAAATTTTAAAGGACTTCATGAAATTTTAGTGGATGATTGTATCATATTCCGATAGATTTTAAAGGTTTGGACAAGATTTCCTTGAATTTTATTAATAATGTAGATCAGATGATTCACTATAGATAAAAAATATAACCTGAGAGAAAGAAGGACTCTTTTTAGAGACATGTATTTTTATTCTTATTACATCTTGAGAACCTCAAGTAATTTTTTTACTGAATCGTAAATAGAATCCAATTTTATATTTGTCATCAGCACACTTTTATTTATATAAGTACGCAAATGTTGTAAGCCACATCAACAGTATAATGATCAGATAATAATGATAATGTGAGTGACGAACTAGTTAGCAAAACGGAAAAAGTCTTAATCGCGGTTTTATTCAAAAAGTTGAATTGGTTTTTAAAATGAGGCAAGAAGTTCGCTAAAATACATTTCGTTAAGAAAAATGTCCTAACAAGCACCTCAGCAGGCTTGCAGAGATGTGAAGCCAAAATTGATGCTGAAGAAGAAGAGAATGCCGAGCTCAAGATGGAGATCGCTAACCAGGCTCAACAGCAAGATAGGCTTACAATAAGAAACAACCTGATACTTTTTGGCATGTATAATGAGCCAACGGAAGCACTTGTTGCGCTGGAAAAAAGAGTGCAAAATCTACAAGGAGCCAAAAATGGGTGTAACTCTTAGTCGGGAATCGATTAATGGGCTTCGCCGCCTTGGTGAATTTAACTCTGAAAAAATGAGATCTCTTTTTCTTTTATTCTGCTCAGGGTCGATGGAGCAGGCTATCCTTTAAAATCGTTCGAAACTTTAAAGAACAAATATTTTCATCGAGCATGACTTGGACCCGTACTCTGTTGAAATCCGCAAAGCTCTGAGCCAAGAAGCAGATTAACTGAAAAACACAGGAATGAAAACTCGTATACGTGGCAACCACCTGAGAGTTAACAATTTCATCTACAGCTTAGATGATTTAGGAAGAATAATCTTCGAGGAAATAATCAGTAATAATGTTTTATATATAAAAGTGCTTCCCGGTATGTAAATATGACACCGGAATTTCTTTATAGAAAATTCATGCTTATTGTGTGAAAACGATAAAAAATATTTTATTCGAAGTACTGCCCATCTCTAGCTATACATTTATCCCACCTGTCTGAGAAGTTGGAGATGCCACGCCTAAGAAACTGTTGCTATTTTGAGGTAAACCAGTCATCAAGCCATTTTCGTACATTTTTGTAAGTATTGAAGCGCTAATCAGCAAGTGCGTGTCCCATCGATGCAAATGAGTAGCAATTGGACAGAGCCAAGTCTGGTGAGCCGCATGCGCAAGTATTTTCCAACTAAACGCTTCAACCGTTATCATGAAGCAAAATCACTTTGTATTGTCTATTTTCATATTCCCATCTTCTGGATCTTTCCCATGGCTTTTAAACGTACGGAGACCGCTTCTCGTGTCGAATATAATTGATGCGCGAAATGCTGTTGCGTTTGAGAATCATCCTCATCCAACAATGGGGACAATTAGCTGTCTTCAAACTTTTTCGGTGGTCTACATTGCTGTATGAAACTTGTATTGTTGTGAGTTGAAAATCTTTCTTAGAGATGTCAACAAGAAGATGGAGACATTGACGCGGTTGGTCGGTGACCACGTTAACAGCTAGGGCCATTTATGGATGAATTCCGGTTTCATATCTACAGACCTGGTACACGTAGGGTTACATAATAATAAGTAAGCCTCATTTGTAAATATGAATACAGCTGCTATTCCCAACACACAGCTGGGTAGTATGACTTCTGAGAGAAAGATAGCCATCACCAACCTTTCTCAACATAATCAACTCGTTTCTTCAAGGTAAAGAAGGGGTGGTTCTCAAGACGCGGGCTCTCTTGACAAGTATGTGAACAGGGCAACACCTGCAAGATCTGGGCAACGCACAGGCTGACTGGATGGATCTTTTATGAGAAGGGCAGGAGTTTCAAGCTTTGAATACGAATTTGGATACGAGTTGAAGTTGGCAAGGATTCCTTGTTCCTTTCAAGCTTTTGGAGTAGTCTAAAGGTATTTCTCGAGCTTTCAAGAAGTTCCTCTTTCCAGGAGAGGAAACGGTTGAGGATGTACCCTAAATCCCTCACCGAATCAACGAAGGCAATGTTAAGTCCATCAACCTTAAGCTGAGGGATGATAGCAGTGGACATGGAAGAGGACTGTCCAATAATAATTGCTTTAGTATTTGAAGGATTCAGCGTTAACTTATTGTTTAGTGCACATTGATTCACTATGTAAATATCCTTCTGAAATCTCGCAATCATATCATTAATGGAAGAGATAGGACCAGAGACATATAGTTTGAAATCGTCCCCGTATTTATGGTACTTAAAATGCTCAAGATCACCACCAAGGTCAGAGGTGTACAGACCGAAAGAAAGGGGGCAAGAGTGGAGCCCTGGGGGACTCCTCTCTCGACCCTCATCCAATCGGACCGTTCACCCTTATCAATAGGCACTTTTTGAAAACGGTTTTTTAATTAGGATTTGAACTACGCAATTGCAGTACTGGATAGATTAAAGCTACGAAGTTTATTTGAAAGAAGCTTGTGATCAACAGTATCGAAAGCTTTAGAAAAATCAAATAAAACAACTATTGTTATTTGCTTCTTTTCGATAGCAATTTTGAAATCTGAAGTAACTTTCAGGGAGGCTGTTAATGTACTGTGCTTAGCCCAAAAGTCCGAATGTAGCGGATCGAGCAGCCTATTTGCATCTAGGTAACTCGTAAGTTGCGAATGCACAATACGTTCGAGCGGCTTACACATAGCACAGAGTATTAAAATAGGCCGGAAATCATTAGCAAAAGAAGGACTAGAAACCTTAGGAATAGGGCGAATCAGCGCCCTTTTCCATAGATCAGAGAAAAATCAACAAAATCAACATTCATCATTTTAGTTGAAAATTGATTCCTGGTTGAAAAATCATCCTTTTCGGTTCAAAATGCAACTGTTTTTTTGAAAATAATTATGTTTTGGCTAAGGATTCACCTGTCTTTTATTTTAAATTAAAATCTTTTTTAGTTGAAATGTCAGCTATTACATGTTTCGTTGAAAACACATCTACTTTGTTGAAATTTTTTTTTGTGGCTTGAAAATTCAATAATTTGATAGGAAATTAAACTATTTGGTTGAAAATTTATATTTCTAATTTAAAATTAAACTTTCGATAAAAAATTCTACTCTGGTTCAAAATGAAACTATTTATTTAAAAATGTATATATTTGGTAAAAAATGAACTTCTTTGTTGAAAAATAATATTTGTGGTGTTTCTGAAAACAATATTTTTTATAAAATTCAATGAAAATCCTGATGGGTCGACCACTCTGATATTCCTGGTACTATCACTAAATATTCCCATATATTCTTTCAATATTCTCAGATATTCTTGATATTCTTTATATTCCCAAATATTCTTGATATTCTTCATATTCCCAAATATTCCCTTATATTCCTACATATTCCCAAATATACCGAGGTATTCCTAGATTCCCCGATTCCTTCCCTTCCGTTCACCGATTGTATTTGTATAGTTTTTTTATTTGGTGCCTTCGCAATTATTATAAAATTATTATAAACTGCACATAAATTAAATAATAATTTGCTTGTAATTTATACAAGTTTAAAAGTTATTGGCTTCGAATAAGTCATTTTAAATTATTAGTTTAAATACTTTCAAATCAAAATTGTTTAAGTTTTAATATGTATTATTACTTTTATTTTGAAATTGTTTATTGTTTTATTATGACCGATTATCACGTGGAATTTTGAGGTTTTTTTATTTGATACTATTTAATTTTATATATCTTTTTTTTAATTAATAAAGGTTTAATGCTTAAGTTTTAAATGGCCTAATCTATAATCTGATCTAAGGGGCCGACAAAGCCGATGGATTCTAAAAAAACATGTGATAGTTAATAATTTTAACATAGAAAAGATTATATTTCAAATCAAAAATTGAAAAAAAAGATGAATTTTCTACCAAAAGAGATAAACTTTCAAATCCAAGAAAGATTTTCCAGACAATAAATGAAAAAAACTTAATCCAAAATGTTGAATTTTCAAGCCAGAAAGATTTTTAATTTTTAATAAATTTTCACCCAAATAGATGAATTTTCAACTAAAATTATGCATCTTTATAAAAAAAATAAGATTTTTTAACAATATACATGAATTCTCAACTAAAACAGATTAGTTTTCAACCAAACAGTTGCATTTAGAAGAAAATGGATTTTCTAACAAAAAGAAAGAATTTGCAACAAAATACATCAATTAATTTTCAATCAAATAGTTAAATTTTCAAACAAAAGGATTATTTTTCTAACCGAAAATATGGATTTTCAACCAACAAGATAAATTTTTTGCAAAAAATTTAATAGTAAAATTTTCAGTGAAAAAAAATGTTGGCCATAAAAACGAATTTTCAACAAGATAGTTAAACTGTGAACTAAATAAATGAATTTTTAACTGAAATTATGAATCTTCATATCCTATCAACTAATATCTTCAACTACTTATGGATCTTGCTACCAAGTTATTGAATTGTCTACCATATTTTTAAATCTTCGTGCCCAAAGTAAGAATTTCCTACACAACAGTTGAATTTGTAACCCGAAAATGTGAATTTTCAACGACAAAATTAATTTTCCACAAAATAGTTGAATTTTCAACCAAAGAGAAATTTCTTAGTCAAGAAGGAAAAAAAATGTGATCAAATTGTAGAATTTTCAATCCAAAAAGACTTTCCACTTCCAGCCAAAAATAGCTGGATTTTCTTACTGGATTCTAATAATTCAGTTCGCATTTGAATAAAAACCGAAAAAAGTGGAACGTCTGCGAAGTCTGCGATAAATAAATAGGAATTTCGATAATTTATAGACTGAAGAATAATAATAATAGAATACACAAAGTGTGTCAGACTATGCAACATTTTAGGCACTGAAAATATTATAAAATTGTGCTAAATTGTAACTAAATACTTATTATTATTAGGCCATCCAATTTTCTCAAACTAATTTTATCAAGCTTCTACGTCTATTTAATTAACAGAATTTATATTTTATATGTAATTTTGTTCCCTAAGTTTATAAAATTTCAGCAAGATTTGAAGAGGGAGGGAACAGCAAATCTCAAGGTATCTTACATAGGGGGAGAGGGGGGTGAACATTTCAGAAAAACACCTTACGTGAATCGTGGATGAACTCTTATTTATTTATGCATTCATTTATTATTATTTCGGGAATTTATGATTATTTGTGGATCTCGGGACAGTAAGGGTACGTGGGTTAGTGTTTGCAGATGATAAGGTTGTTATAGCAGAGTCAAGCGACGATTTGCAAAGAATGTTGAGCAAACTGAATATTAGCATGAAGAACATGGACCTCAAAATTAAGGTGAATAAAACAAAAATTATGGTGTTTTGAGGGAAATGGTGAGAATATATGTAAATTAATATACATAATTTAAATATATTACGAAATATTGTCTCATATTCCCAAATATTCCCTCATATTCCTACATATTCTTTCATAGTCCTACATATTGCCTCATATTCCTACACATTCTCATATTCTTCATATTCTATGTATTCCCAAATCAGAGTGGTCGACCCCTCGGAAAATTCCAAAATACATGAACATTAATTCTGGTTCTATTTTCAATGAAAATTATGAAATTACTTTCAGGGAATACATGGGGAAAATATTGAATCCACTTCCTCTTTTGCAGAAACAAACATTCAATGATCTCATGGACAGAACCGGCTCACTATCCTGTACGCATCTAAATATTATAAAAAAACTACCTAGCACGAGAATTAGTCATTCTGTTTAATGCCGTGAAAGAAACAGAACAAAAAACTTTGATTTTTAAGGACACAGAGTTTTAGAAGTGTATGCTCGGTAAGATTCTACAATATATTTTTTTTACTTATCGTGCTAAAATCATTTGTCTATCTTCAAAATTTTATACGGGTATTTTACATTTTGGATATTATAACAAGAAGGTACAAGTTGGACCATAAATTGTTAACAGAAAAGGAATTCCTAAAAACGCTAGGACCTGAGATCACAAACGCAGTAGATTGGGATGGCCACCGTGCTCTAAGAGTAAAATAAGTGAATGAAAGTATTGAGCAAATAATGTCAGACGATGAAGATAAAGAATAAACAGATGAAAAATATTTTTCTCATTTATTCATAGATTTTAATTATTTGTATAGTTAAAGAAAATATTAAATTTGCAATCTAGATCTTACGTAGGTTAACTAGATACGTTTAGGCACGATAAAAATTGGAACTTTAGATTTTTCAAGAAAATCAACAAAAGGCCTATAACAATACTGTAGGGTGTTCAAAAGGAAACATTTTCCTTCTCATGACTTTTAATGTTTTTACACTCTATTACGTCAAAAATTATGACGTCATTGATATACATGGCCAGTACATACCTACCAACTTGAAAAGCGGCACTTAAAGTCAGTTCCTACGACTCGCAATGGAAAGATACACTCATCAATAATGTCCCTCTTTTCCCCCTTGATGCATAATATACTATTAAGCTTACCACAAAGAAATTACTTTTTGACATAATGATATATTTTCAAGCAGATAGTAGAAACTAAACAAATTAATTTTGTAATTCCTCACCAAACAGTTGGACTTATGAACAAAGAGTCAAATTTTCAATTAGAACAAAGAAATTTCCATCAAAATAGCTAATTTTTTCTTGAAATATTTGAATTTTCGAGAAAAGAAGATAAATCTTCAAGAAAATGGTTTAATTTTTTAATAAAATTACTTAACTTTTTAATAATAATTTATAAATTAATAATCATATAGTTTAATTTTAAACCTACAAAAGCATTTTTGACCAAATAGTCGCATTTTAAAAATTTAAAAAAATTCAAAACAAGAAAGAAAAAATCATCAATTTGCTCAAAAATGGATTTTAAAATTGCCATTAAATTATTTAGAATGATGTTAATATAGAAGGGGATAATTGTATATCTATTATTATATTAAATACTATTATCTACTATACAAAATAAAAAGGCCTAAACCGTATGATGCTTATGCAAATCCATAGTTTTTGACAAATGAGCACAAAATGAAGCACACATATTCATTGGGCTCTCAGACAGGTCGTAAAAGTATTGGTGGCGGAGGGCAAATGGGAAGGTGGTACCGTGGCGCATGTAAATTCCTGAGAAACTCCTGCATGTTCAGACAGTAGCATTTTCATCTCTGAGACAACCCTACATGTTTATACGTTAGTTTCACATGAGGTGAGGCGGGTTGGGGCAGACAGGAAAATTAAATGCAAATGACAACGGGTGACACCTAGTATATTGTATATTATATTTCATTATTATTATATATGTATATCAAAATATGCATTTTTAATATACTTATATATAGAGAATAAAAGTCAATAAAGAGACAAAACTAAAATAAAGTCTAAACGTTATTTGAAAATGAAATTATTAATATGTGTAATGTTCTTTCGAATTCGAAAGAGTTCGATAAAGTTTATAAGAATTTCAGGAGAATTTCAACAAATTTAGAATAAATCCTAAAAATGAAACAATCAGTTAAGTTTAATTCAAACACTGTGAGCCTTAATGATTTTATGTACGTTTTCGTATAGCAGAAAATCTTTTATTGTCATCAAGGTTATTAAAGCGATTCGAATGCGAATAGATGAGAAGAAATATAGGTTTGTGCCAACCCAAGAATATATTGTATTATCAACATCCAATGATGAAATTTTTGCAGTCTTGGATTATAGTGGGATTCTTCGTGGAATTTATAGGACAGATAAAATTAATTCGCGAATAAAAATTAATATGATAAGCGGGGCAGTTGATAATTTGACTCCAGATGAAAGAAGGGATTGTCTAGTAGGCAAAAGTCAACCAATCCTCTCAAGAAGTTTTATTAAAGCTTCTGCAAATTACGATTCACTACAGTCTGAACGGAATCTCAATGTCGAACGCAATCCTAGTTCTTCTTCTTCCGCCAGACAACATACACCTGACCGAGCATCTCCTCAGGAGCCTTCTCTTCGTGCCAGTTTCAGTTCGCCCCCGGGCAGGCCTCCTTCAGATGGAGTACTTGGATGTACAATAGAAGAACTTGGATATGTTCGGCTTATTCCTTGTACAAACAGAGAACAACAATTTGAATTTCGAAAATATTTGTTTCCTACCGATAAACCGATTCGAATGCGAATAGATAGGAAGAAATATAGGTTTGTGCCAACCCAAGAATATATTGTATTATCAACATCCAATGATGACATTTTTGCAGTATTAGATTATAGTGGGATTTTTCGTGGAATTTATAGGACAGATAAAATTAATTCGTGAATAAAAATTAATATGATAAGCGGGGCAGTTGATAATTTGTCTCCAGATAAAAGAAGGGATTGTCCAGTAGGCAAAAGTCAACCAATCCTCTCAAGAAGTTTTATTAAAGCTTCTGCAAATTACGATTCACTACAGTCTGAACGGAATCCCAATGTCGAACGTAATCCTAGTTCTTCTTCTTCTGCCGGACAGTCCAGGTCTTCTCCGGGCAGGCCTCCGTCTCATGAATTACTTGGATGTACAATGGAAGAACTTGGATATGTTCGGCTTATCCCTCGCACAAATCCGAACCGTCAATTCGAATTTCGAAGATATGTAATTCCTGCCGGTTTACCAATTAAATTGCGAGCAGAACTAAATAAATATGTGCCCGTGCCAACCCGAGAATATATTGTTTTGTCAACATCCAATGGTAAACTTTTTGCAATACTGGAGTATCCTGGGATTCTTCTTGGAATATATAAGGCAGATGGATATCATTCGAGAATAAAAATAAACATGATAAGCGGCACAGTTGACGATATGACCGTAATTGAAATGAGGGAATGTCCTGTAGGCAGACAGTACCCAATTTCTCGACGTTGGTTTAAAGAATTTGTTTCCAATGAAGATACTCTACAGTATGTGTATCATTAATTCGATAGAACAAAGATAAACTGAAATATAATATTCTTTGCAATCCGTGTTTGGATCAGAATCAAATCAAATCACAAGGACATTCAAATTTTTTTTCTTCAAATATTCAAAATTCAGAGAGTTAGATGATTTTGAGTTTTCAGATGCGAGTACAATTTACAGGGATATTAATTTTTAGTGCAGTCGCGTAGCCTCATTATACACGCGCAACGACAGACACAGTGGGGCGAAATCAAATATCATAGTTAACGATCATCTGTCGGACACAATTCTTAATTGATTTTAGATTATGTTTTCTCCGAGAAATTTTGTTAATTAATTCAAAACTGATATGCGGAAACGATTTTTGAACTATTATTGTTCAAAATTTTACGTCAATGCAAATAATAAACAAATTTTGATTCTTTTCTTTTTCGTCTATCATCTGGTAAACAGCTTTCCGACTTTTATTATCTTTTGAATTCAATACGCAGGAGTACGTGCGAACGAAAAACGATTCATAGGTAATATTATTATTTATAAAAAAATTATAATATCAAATAAAATTATATTATCAGTATCGAGTATTCAATCTCAGAGTAATATTTTGACGAAAAAATTACTTGCTTTTTTTGTCAATGTATAGTGGACCATAAAAAGGTGTCATTCGATACTATTTATTAATTTTATAAACAAAAAACTGAAAAATTCACACAATATAATTTACGAAATATCACTTAAGTCTCGATTCTTCTCTGCCTTGTGATGTAAGCATAATTTTTCTTATTTATAGTTAATTATTTAAATCACTTTTTATATCATTCCTTTATGAAATGAACAAATAGCATCGTGATCAAGCACATCTCAAAAATATGATGAATTTTGGGACAGAAATAGCACACTTGCATTTTTAGTGAAAAAATTAATTTTCAACTAAAAGAATACTAATTTCCAGAAATTTGTTCAATCTTCAAACAATAAAATAATGTTTTGACAACGTTGCTGAACTTTAAACTTAGCAGTTTCATTTCCAACTCACAAAAAGTAATTTTGAACAAAAAAAACAACGAATTTTCAACAAAATAGTTTAAGCTTCAACCAACAAAATGGACTTTTAGCAAAGTAGTGTAATTCTCAACCAATTAATAAAATTTTCAAACAAAAAAGATGAATTTTGAATGGAAAATTTGATAGTTGCATTTCCTACTAAAAACATAAATTGACAACAACATTTTTCACTCCCTCGTAGTGTGCAGTAGTTTTTGAACCTTTTGTAAGATTTAAAAAATTTTAATTGAATTTTAAAGGATTTTATCAAATTTTAAAGGATCATTTCATCATATTTCGAACGATTTTAAAGGATTTGACAAGATTTCCTCGAATTTTCCGAATAATGTAGATCAGATGATTCATTATATAAAAAAATATATATCCTGACAGAAAAAAGGACTCTTTCTAGAGACATGTATTTTTAATCTTATTACATCTTGAGACCCTCAAGTAATTTTCTTACTGAATAGTGAATAGATTTCGATTTTATATTTGGCATCAGCAAACTTCTATTTATAATAGTACAGAAATGTTGTAAACCCCCTAAACAGTTTAATAACCAGATTATAATAATGTGAGTGAAGAAAAAAGTTAGCAAAACGGAAAAAGTTTCAGTCGCAGTTGTCTTCAAAAAGTTGAATTGTTTTTCAAAGAAGGCAAACAATTACGAGAGACTGGGCATTCACCTGGCAAATATTGAAAGAATCCATTAGAAACTGAGAATAAACTTAGTTGCATATGAAGAATAAGTGTAAATGGATTCAAAAATACCTCATCATAGGATGTACAGATTATTTATAACAAAAATAGTTACCAGTACCCAACTCAGTCCAACCTTCATACTAAGGTTAGAAATTGAGAACTTGAATTTTAATTCTCAAAACCATGAGAATTTTTAAATTTTCATTTATACACCTTTAAAATTTATCAGGTCCTAATTGTAACTCTTGAAAATTGTTGAAATATAGATAACAAATCTTTGTAATTGAAGAGTTCAAATCTCCACGTTTTGAGACCTCCTGAGTCAGAAAAAACGATTTTTACGAATGTGTCTGTCTATCCGTCTGTATGTTTGTCTGTACTATCGTGTAGGCACGATAACTTTCGAAAGATTAATCAGATTGGGGTGTGCTTTGGCACACTTTTTATGGCCTACGAAGAAAGAACGAGTTCGTTACCCAGCTATTTTGGATGAAAATTCAAAAAGTGAGCACATTTTGAAAATTTTATGAGACAATTTCTTTCAAAGATTTAGAAATTCTATGTACGGTTATTTCTGATGAAAAAAAATTACCGGAGTTATAGCATTTTCAAAATTCCAAAAAACAAACGAAAATGAACATTTTAAGCCGAAAAACGCACGATATAATAAAAAAATTGTGCACCCAAAAAAGATCTACAAATTTGTTATTATTCACTTTTTGATATAACGCGTAGTTTTTGTTTTATTCGTGACAAACAGCATTGAAAATAGAAAAATTAGATTTTTAGACGAATAACACCAGCGACGAAAAAAATGACAAAAACAAAATTTGTTCATCCAAAGAAGAGGTACAAATTTGTTATGAATTATGTTTCGATAGGATGCGTAGTTTTTGTTTTATTCGTGAAAATAACATTGACAGTAAAAAAAATCAAATTTTTGGAAAAACAATGCAAGGTACGAAAGCAGATAAATGAACAAAAATTGTTCTTCCAAAACAGATTTACAAACTTGTTATCAATTTTTGTTGTAAAAATATATTCAAAATGAAAAAAATTATTTTTCTTGAAAAACGGCACAAGCTAAAATAACATTTTAACTAATAAAATTTGTCGCCTAAATTATATCACTATTTTTAATTTGAAATCAAATACAAATTTAGTAATTTGTATATGAAGAACATATAACACGAAGCACAAAGTGCGCACTCAGTGTATTTACCAAATCGCGCGCCGTAAGTGCGCTCAAACTTTTTTGTTTCTATCATACGGTGCACAGAACCGAGCGTGGAACGCAAGGTTCAAATGATTTTCAAATCAAATATCGAGCGCAAAGCACGAGTGTCTGGATGAGAATGTGTTCCTTAAGGTCGATAGAACCCTGAGTAAATAAAGTTCCTTTTCAGTCTAAAATAAAAACAAATGTAACATTCACTTCATACGTAGAGGCTTTGATAATTTTATGATATTTGCATAGACATTATATCAATTTAACATGTAAGAACCAGCTTTCCTTAAAACGTAAAGGACTACATAAATGGTGACATAAGTTTTGAAGAAACGTCTAGCCAAATCTTTTTCACTGAAACTGACTCTTATCAAGTGTAAATATCTGACAAGGACAACCTTGATGCTTTTAACGTAAGAAATAACGACTATACTAGATATAATATACGCCAATGAGGAACTAGAATGTTCATTAGATACACTGTAAACCAAATTATTAAATGATACATTAAGCAGTCTTGTGTCCTCATCGACCCATCTGTGAACGTCTAAATTTCCACGCGCACTGATATAACACTCTCAACTGTGCACGCTGAAATTTAGATGTGCACATATGGAAATGTGTCCACTGTGCACGTGCACAGATATGATATTCCCAACTCTGCACGTCTCAATTAATGTGCTCTCATTTTTTACTGGGAGCCCACGTGCACATATGGTATCTTTATAACTGTAGACGTATGCATTTATTCAAAAGAGTTCACACCGTACTTATAATTTATTGTTAATAAATTCCCTCACAATACTTAAAAAATACACCCTTATGCGTTTTCGAAAACATTTCAAGGTCCAAAGAACCAGCCAAAAAATCTAGATCTGATTCTGAATCTTCTCTAGTCTCTGGTTCCTGCGACCTAATTACTTTTATAAAAAATAATATGAGTTTAAACCGATTAATTTTACTGCTAGTGGAGTTACAGTAGTAGTAGAGTAAAACTCCGTCGGTGTTTTACAATAAACACATAGATCCAACCGATAACGCAGCTCACTCTCGCCCTTTCTAGCATCAAAAGGTATATGTAAGTTATTTCATGTAACTTTTAAATCTGTTCTTACTCCTTATAATAAAACAATTATTCAAGCAACCATCTCTTACTCATTTTACACACTGTACTCTGACACAGTCCGCGTAGGGCTGATAAGTGACACACAAACCCACAAACAAATAATTGGTCAGGTCTTACCAGCCTGACATAATCAGCACACTGGTCTCTCTCTTTTCCTATTTTCCATACTACCCTCGCCTATTGCTCGGGAACTGACAGCTGATTTGGTGGAAGCGGTGGGATTGTCACTTCTGTTTAACTTCAGTGTTTTTATTAACAATTCAACTTCAGTGTAGTTTTAAGATAGCTATTTCATCGGCACTCGAGAGTATAATACCTTCTTAGATACATTGTACGGTCACCTTCGGGGCAAGGCAAAGTTCGAAGTGCATGATAGGCTTTGGTATACTTCGCGTGCTCGCAAGCTTGCCATCGTTAATAATCCTACGAAATACCCCGAATTAACCTTGTATGTACTCCTTGTAGCAGGATAGTACAAGTGAAGGGTTTAAGTCAACGTCATCGAAGATCCACATTCGACAATCGCGTTTTAGATCGTTCCGCGACTAACATCATATTAAAACGAATTTAAAATTTTTAATTTTAAATCTGCAACTTCCAAAGCCTAACAAACCACAACCGTGTGGAAGTCCCATTTAAAAGAGGATCAAGGGGCTAGAAAATTAATTAATTTGAAAAATTGAACCTTTTCGAAATTTAAACCATCCAAATAATTTAAAATACCCCTCTTGTAATTTTGAAGTATTTATGAGCCTGTACTTGACCATAAACTGGTCAAACATTTAATTAGGTACATGATTTTCACTTATCAATGGCATATTTCACTTTTATTCAGAAACTTTACATTTTAGGAAAAACAAGTCTCAAACCATTGTGAGTTTTCTTTTTTTATGGATTGATCACCCGTAGATGAAATTCTTACAATAGATTTACTCATCACAATCTTTGCAAATGTTAAAAAACGTTTAAGATTATAACTTGTGTTCACAGTATACCTATAACTAGCTACAGCATATTACCCTTTTATGTTATTTTGCGTTTTTAGCTAAAAGCATCTCAGGCCATGTGAATTATTTAATTATTGTGATAATAATTTAAACATTCAGTGGTAGCACGAATTATCGCTGCAGAACTTTTCATAAAACAAGGACTCTTTTATTTATTCTTTTCGAAGTTTAATTGTCTAACCTTTACTGGCTTTTTCCACTGCACAGCGGAGGCAACTCCTAGTTAGTGATCAACGCGCATATGCGGTCGGACAATTCACTTACTTTGCAGCGAACATTATATCCTCTGATAGATACAAATATCATTTCATTTCTGAAACAAAAGGAAAGTTTCTGATCAGATTATCAATTTTTGCTCATTACCGAGTTAAAAATTGTATGAAGGATATTTAATCCACTCGTAGACAGAGTTACATTTTATAACAAGAGTTTTCTTTTTCATCACTCATTTAAAGAACCTTTAACCCTGAATAAATTCTAAAGGCGAATGTCTGATTATCTATCACAGTTTATAAATAAACAGAAGTCCAAAACGATAATTTCATTTCACACAAATTACTTTAAAGTTATCATAGCTGATTTGGTGTACGAACCATCTTTGAACAATAATTTGATTCGATTGAATAAGTTATCACCCTTTATTGAAATTAACCATTCGAAAATTCTAATTAGTCACAAAAATTCATTATCATCAATCGGCACCGTTCAAATTCCAATATTAAATGAAATTGTTGAATTTAACGTCATAAATTCGGAAATTCCAACCGAGATCTCCGGTGTAGTTGGAAGATCATTCCTAGAACAATTGAATTGATCTATTCCTGCGTTTCTTCGATAAATAAAAGAAATTCGGCCGCAATGTACATTGTCTAGCTTACCATGTGCTTTTAACTAGACACGATTCAGGTCAAAAATATAATTAAATTGTTGTCATTTTCCATTCTGTGATAGCTCAAGCTGTCATTGCAGAGCCAAATACAGCGCATAGACACTAAAATTTTCAAGTTTTTAATTTATACATACGATAGTCCTCTACCCGTCTCTGAGTGAAGAGTGCTCGTCTAGCACTTACTGTACTTAACCACTGGACAGCGGAGGCAGTCCTTTGCTAGTGATAGGTACGCGTTTACGATCAGACCTTTCGCTTACATTACAGCAAAGCTTTTAGCCGCTCGTAATCAATATAAACTTTTACTCAATCCATACCTGAGTATAGAATCAACAGCATACGGTTTTATCTAATACAAAAATTAATACATACTCTCAATTCGCAAAGAAATTGAAGTTACGATTGGACATAGAAAGTTTATTGTAATACAATTTATTGTGTCTGATCAACACATTTATCACTTCAGTTTAAAACAAAAGATAAATTCGAAGGCAGTTATTGACTCCTTATTCTTAAATAATTTCAATAAATATCTAAACACTTGAGTTCTTCTCCTGATTCTATATAAATAGAGCCCTCCCAGCAGAGGCATTTCTCATAAGGTATTCACACTTTGATAACTATTAATAATCAAAACTTATCTAATCTAATAATCGAACGAAGTTCCAAAAATAAAAA
This sequence comes from Andricus curvator, assembly GCA_932195095.1. NCBI lineage: Eukaryota > Metazoa > Arthropoda > Insecta > Hymenoptera > Cynipidae > Andricus > Andricus curvator. The sequence continues at coordinate 160,442 of CAKNYM010051957.1, forward strand.
TTTGTATTGTACAAACAGAAATTTTACACGAAAATAATTGATGATTCAATCCAGGTAGATAAAACTCTCACCTCTCCTTGAAATTACTCAATTATAATTTTATTTTCATTTTGGGCAAATACCTCACAAAATGCCTAACGGTTCTGATGAAACTGAATTTACTGGCGATATCAATCGCACACTCAGTAAAGCCATGATGACATCCATGGCGGACTGTTTCGCCGTGCAACAAGGGATCGTCAAAATCCCTTCTTATGACGGAAAAAACATGCCCGTTAGAGACTTTATTCAAGATATTATGAAACGGAGAATCATCAGTGCCATCCAACTGTGAAGCACAATATCCTAAGGCGGTTTTCGCCCGATTAAAGAGTGCGGCCAGAGATATCATTCACGGAAGAAATTTTACGACTCTTAATGATTTAATTAAACACCTGAAACAACGATTTGCACCCCGAAAAACGCACTCATGGTATTTACATGAGATTTCGACAATTAGAATGAATCGAGAGGAAAATGTTAGTGAATTTTTCGATAGAGTCATTCTTCTTAAATCATTAGCTCGAGCGGCTCTTGAAGATAAATATGCGAATGTTAATCAACACCTAGCCCCGTTAAATGACTGTGCCCTCGAAGCTTTCAAACGTGGTTTGCCGAATAGTATATTAAACTTAGTAGAAGCACGTAACCCTCTGAGTTTAAACGCAGCTTTAAAATTCGCGCTCGAGTACGAAGCAAGACAGCAGTTAAATTCTCAATATCCTACAAACTCCTATCAGGAATCAAGATATTCTCACCCCAGTTATTTTGATTCAGATCATCATAACCCTAGTGCTCACATTCGTTTTGCAACGACTGCACACCCCTATTAAGCTTCTCATCCAAAACCAAACACTATTTCAGACATGCAAGAATTTTACAATTATCCGTATAATCATATTCCTCCATACGAGTATCCGTATGCAATTAACCCTTATTTTCCAACTGCTCCTTTGCAAACAAAAGGATATCTTGATCCATATTATTCACAGTATATCATTATTGATCCCCCTTTTTCAAACGATACAGACCATTTACACTAATATCCGCTCGCCGTACAGACGCAACGACGAGCATGCGGAACTAGAAGCGTCATACAAGCGTACAAATCATGAGAACAAACGCACAAATTTAGATTTAAAATTTAATTTAGAATCTCCAGCAGTAGAATTTTCGTCCCCCAGTTTCAATAAAACTAAAGTTTCCTTTTTAATCGATACAGGAGCCGATATTAATCTAATAAAGCTAGACTCTTTAAACGTGGAATTACTAGTAAACGAAGCCGATTCTATAGAAATAATCGGAGTAACGCAAAATATAATTTCTACCTTAGGTGCCGTAAAATTGAACTTAGGAGATTCCGAGGTAAAATTTCACGCAGTCTCGACAGATTTTCCTCTGATTACACATGGAATTCTAGGACGGGAATACCTCCGACAAGAAAAAGTCAAAATTTCGTTTTGGCATAATCATATAGTCACGCATTCGAACCCGTTAAAACTAATTCCTTTCATAGATAAGGAGTCGATGACTGCCCTCGAGGGAATAACAGATTATAAAGGAGTGGACGAGTCTAGGTCGAGAAAAAGGAAAAAGGTAACTTTTGCAGCTCAATCTAAAACGTCAGAAAGTCCATCCGATTGTAAATTTTTGACTATAATTTCAACTCCATGTAAGTCTATCAAAATTCTAAAACTAAATCCTTCAGATGACTCAATTACTGAAACTAAAATAGAAAGGTCTGACCACACGCACACGCCGATCGCTGAGGAATTGCCGCCGCTTACAGTGAAATGCGCGACGCACGTCAGACAAACACGTTATGAAAAAAGACGAGAGGAGATTCTCAGGCAGGCCTGTCCAAGTAGGGGAAAACTGCATATTCGCCACATGTTCCAGTTCCACCACCACAACAACGTTTGCACAAGGAAATGCTTCAGTTGTAAACTATATCCACTCTCTATATCTCTATACCTCCATACATATTATAACCTTGTTTTTAATTTAATTTATATTTAAAGGTTAATTGAATAATGACGTGACTAGTTTATTTGGCCACTTCAATAAATGTTTAAATTAGTGGCTTACTGACATTACTTTCTTATTCCAACACGTGACGTTGTAAAATAAATTATATTCTATTGTCTGAAGGGCGCCAGATCGTTTATCTTTTCAAAACCCGAAAACGACCAAAATGGTCCGAAAGAGAATCATTTTATCAATTTAATATCCCTACTTATTTTTCACACCCTTCCCGCTAGCTCAACACAGCGAGGGCGGGGTTAGGAAAGAACTGGGCAAGGATAGTAAGTTGGGTGAAAATATGATATTACCAGGATTTACGGGTAACAATAATAATAATAATCGATTTATTCACGGCCATGGATGCCTCACATCAAAATAGATCCCTAAAATTCAATTTCACCACCTCTCTCATTTTTAATAAGAGCAGCTAAATGTATAAATTCTCTTGTCCCTAAATCCAGAATGTCTATGCCTGTTGAATATTGTGAAATGTCTATTCACGACCTTCCAGCATGGCGGCCCATTACTGACCCGACATGTCACTGAAGGTCTCCGCCATCTTGGATAGTCGAACAATTAATACTCTCTGAATACGCCGACTCGACATGATAATTTTAATTCACTAAATTCCTCGTGTGAATGGTCTACTCACGACCTTCCAGCATGGCGGCTCATTATTGACACGAAAGGTCGCTGAAGGTGACCGCCATCTTGGATGATCGAACAATTAATACTCTCTCCATACACCAACTCGACATGATAATTTTATGTGCTAAAAATTATTACCAACACGATCCCAATTACGCGCTCCCCACCACACTGAATTCGCGGCTACACTGTGCTTAATTGAAGAAGGCGAGAATGAGGACACATACCTTCGACCTTTGTAGAATCTTCAAAAGTCAAAATTGATTCCAAAAAGGTGTCACGCCCAAACAATACTCTCTCTCTTATCCTTCAGAGTTACAATATGCACTGGCAATTCGCATCAGCGACGTTAAAACTGACTTATAAGGCGTCACGCCCAAGCAACAAGCTCGCTAAATTTTCCACAATTGGTTCTTGGAGCTGAACAACGTAAGAGGTAATGCTAACAATGGTCGAACACAGAGTGAAGGCAACGACGCCGAGTACGATTTTTGGCGCGTAGGCCATGGGTTGTTGATTCACGACTACCCGGTCGTGAATTCGTGAATTGATCGAGTGGATAGTTCAGTCTAGTGGCCGGGCCTTCGGCCCTGAGTGTCTAATAAACAAAAAAGTACCAGTTCGAAGGCGCTAATAAATGTCTTATTTTCGAACAATAAAAGTATTCCCCCCAGTCTGGTGACGGTTTGGAGCGGCGGGAATTTACAAATTCTAGGCATCGAAGGGTTCGTTAATTGGCAACAGGCCATCCCTCCCGAAGCTCTCCAACTATTAAAATTCCCAAATGGATTCTGTGCTCGACAGGTATGATTTATTCATGATTTTGAGGTTAAATTTAAATTGATTGGGCCTGATAATCATTAACTTGTGCGTGGTACTGGATACCACGTCACAATATGTATGTATAATTTAAAAAAAAAAGTTAAACAACCACCGCAGGGTCCCACTAATAGCAACTGCCATCCAAGAAAATGGCAATAGCCCCCAGTAGCAACGCGGTAAATCACACCTATGGCCACATCTCACAACCGTGAGATGGGTGGTCATAGGCAACGACAAAATCACAACGACAGGCCGGCGAAACCCTCGTATGTCTTGAGAACACGAAGCGACCCAAGGATGACAGCTTTCTGCATCCATCTCGCAAGTGCCTTGGCATATTTTTGGCACGCGGGTATGGCTTTAAGGTTACGAACCAGTGATAGTTTCGCACCTCCGAGAGCACCTATCACAAGGACAATTACCTGTACCGAATATTTTGGGTACAGTCGTTGTAGCTCTCTTTTAAGGTCTTGATACCTCTCCTCTTTTTCTTTCTCCTTTGCAGTGATGTTGTATTCGGACGGAGCCGAGAATTCGATCACGAATATAGTTCGTTTCTCCAAGTCTTGGAGAACAATGTCAGGCCTCGAGTGCGCAACGGAGACTGCTGCTCGAAAATCGTAGTTCCAGAAAATTTGGCACTTATCGTTTCGGACAATCGACTATATCTCCCTTGGAACGTTCGGCAGGGCAGGGTCGCGGCCAACACCGTAAGATCGACAAAGATGGTAATAAAGCACTCTTAGGGCCGCATTATGTCTATAGATATACGTCGTTCCCGCGTGGGTCGGACACACTGATAGTATGTGTTCTAGGTACTCAGCGTGTGCATGACACGCTCTGCACCTATCACTGGGAACTGCTTGACATAAAATGCGCTCACGGTATGCTAAGGTGGAAATGACACCATCCTGGCATGCAAAAATAAAACCCTCTGTACCTGAATTAAGCCCTGATGATTTAAGAAAAGCAAAAGTTTGCTCCTTCGACAAGGACTGTTTTTCTACATTTCTGTGAAATAAGATATATATATATATATATATATTTATTTATTTATTTATTTATATTTTACCTGAATTAGAGATCTTTTGGACTAGAAAGTTGTCTCTTTGATATGAGAATAACTAAAGAAAAATTGAATAAGTGAATCTGAATCAATCTATTTAGATTATTACATTTTCCAAAAATTCAAAATTTATGCATTAATAAAACTGCTAAAATTTAAAACATTCTTTTACAACAATTTGAAAAAATCCGACAAATTGATTGATTCAAAGGCGCACTCATTGATTCGGGGATCTAGCTTATTGAATCAAACAAATGCATCAAGCTGGACCTTTTGAGTTCAGAAAAATTAATTTACTTGGATGTTTGAAAAATGTATTTTTGTTAAAATAATACATTTAAGGAGTTCGATTCTTTGAATAAGACATATGGCTGGTTCAAAAAAGGGATCACTATTTTCGAGAAATAGATTCGTGATACTGAATGATGGGACTCAAGGAACACTGTTGAAAAATGGTATTTACTTCAAAACACCAATGCATATTAAAATTAATGCCTTAAGCTTATGAAATCGATATGAGGAACATGTTTTCTAAATCTCATACAAAATTATAATAATCATTCAGATGATTCCATTTTACACAAAATTTAAATAAGTTTAGTAGCAATTTTCGATTCTTAATAATTAAAAACATGATACCTCCTACCAGTTAACCGAAAAGATAATTGACTTTTAAGTCAAAAGTTCAATTACGCTAAATGAATATGAGCTCTAATCTACGATTAACTGTACTCAAATTAAATTTTGACCAATTTTAGAAAAAGTTACACTTCAATAACAAAAAGCAATTGAATCAATTACCTCAATTGCGAATAATTGACAAGATTTAAAGGAATCAAAGCAATTTGAGTTTTAAGCAACCGCTATACCGACTTGCATATTATATTTAATATAAAATGTACAACCTTGTATATTTTAACTAAATTGCAAATATTGTTTATGCAAATGTCTTCGTATAAATTTGTATGCAGATTTTCGAAAAGGGAACGCATTGACTTGTTCCACATTGTTTTGTGTGTAGAATAAAAATTAATTATAGGAATTTTGAAATCAAGCACAAAAACGAGTAAAATTCAACCCAAATTGGTACTGATAAGTATACTAGCTCATCCTTTCGAATTTTCTCAAAGCAAACAATATTTTAATTAAAGGAAAGAGATCACAATTTAAAAAAATCGAAATAATCACTTTAGCCTTTATATTATCAAATTTTAATAACTTTGCATACACTCATACACATGTGTATAAAAGTAAGAGTAGTAAACAAATTCCGAATTAAACGGAATATCAAAAATTAGATAGCAATAAAAAATGCTGTTAATTAGATTCTGGGATGTACAAAAATTACATGTGATCAAGCAAGATTGATGAAACTCCTATTTTCCTAATCCCTAGACTCAATCAGTTGCAATGTTCTCAAGAAAAACAGAAAAGTAATCACTCGTTCAGCTATTGAAATGACAAGGGATCTACACCACATAGGTCGCACCTTTGTTTCGATGTCTATCAAAATGAGGAAACAAATATATGGAACCGGAACATGATATCAACATGGCATCATGCTGCATCATCCTAGTCATTGGACTCCCTGATGCTGTTTCCACCGGAAGAAGATTCTCCAAAACTATGCAAAGAAACACTACACATCTAACCTCATATGATTATGGCACCATCTCATCGTGGCTGCTCCTCACATGAAATTTAATCCTTTCGTGACGAGATCTTACTGGCCAGGGAACGCCTACAACAAGATAAGAACATGGCGATGGAAATCCATGTTAATCTGAATGATTCACAATGATTCACAATGAATTATCGTCAATGTCAAATTCCATAATATGGATAAAGATTACATTCACATTGCAGAATCCTTAAAAGCAAACTGTTGTTGTTATACAATTATATAACAAGCTATAAAATCACTATTAAACCCTCAATATAATTAATTCGCTAAATCCAGAGTTTAACGAGCACATTTTCGTAAAACACAAGAAGTCAAATGTTCTATCTTACGTGCTCTTGATAACAAAAGGCATAAGTGAGCCGCCGACTCGAGAACTGTAATCCGACCGCGATAAAGATTAGAAGACCGCCTGTAGAATAAAACACCACACCCATAGTATAGCGTCTAAAACCACGTGTCGCAGCAACCGGCAAAAGAGTCACCTACACGTGGCAATTATATAAAACTAGGCTAGAACAAAATAGTTGCGTCTGCAAGAGAAGCATTGTCGATTACAAGATCATAGGTCGCACAAAATGCGCGCAATGGAGAATCATTTCACCTCGTACAATGGCCTCTTATCTGGGAATCCAGAAAATAGTAAATTGTAGAATTCAATCAAATTCTACATACATATGCTCATGTAAAGAGTAAATTGGGAGTCCTTAATGTTAATAAGTTCAAACTGGTTGCTTTGAAACTACGCTATGCATTTAAGAGAGAGGGAAATTTCAATTTCGCCCTGAACTATAGCGTTGAATCAAGGCATACACACGTAATCATTCATACTAAAAATGTATAGCACACAAGTCTTTGTAGAATTGTAATCAAGAACGTAAAACCACATAGGTCAAAAATCTTGAGAAAGAAAATTTTAACGAAAAATAGCATTAAGGAGCCCTAATACACATTTCCTAACAAATTAAAAAAATCATCGAGGACGATGATGATTCTAAGGAGGGAGGACTGTTACATCCCGAAATTTTACAAAATTTGATGTAACGCCTAGCTAGGCGCAACCTACCTCACCCCACATGTTTCAGGCTAACTCCATCAACTACAAGCAATAGCATTACCGATCTTCTCTGAGTTTGAACCTGAGTATGGTAACTGGACTACGGTCGGTAAGATAGAAACCACAAGATACTTGAAGTATTACCATGGAGGGATAAGAACTCAGAGAATACCGATAACTTAGCATACGTTCGGTTAATGAGAGATTGTAATTACAGACTCTACCGCTATAACATAATTAAGTATATTTAATAACATACGAATGTATGCATGTTCCTAATAATCCGTAACATAAACAATAACAAAGTCAAAACTAATCATATGGAACATGAATACACGCGTATGTCTAAATCGAAGTAATAATTTATCGACATAATGTCATACTACTGTTTATTTTTAAGGTATAAACATGCGAATAGTCAGACAAGATTGTGACCAAAAGTGTCTGACTAGAGATATCGCCTATAGCTAAGCTAACATATAGAATCCAAACTCCTGTCGATTGTCTTATGTTCTCGGCAGTCGCACTGTTCACTTCGATCTACGATTAACGAATAACTTTGACAAAGTTACGGCTTATATCTCATTGTGACCGAAGAAACACTCTGATTAAGTCGCGCACTTTCAAGTTCAATTTAAAATAGTTAACGTGTTCGAGTCTTGAACTAAGTCCCTTCGGCTGAGACTTCCGGTCGTACTAAAGTAAGTCTTTTACGAATAAAGTCCGCGGTGATAAGCGTTCGCGAAAAGAACTGTTATAGAACCCTGTATCGCATTACCGCTATTGAAAAGTGTTCGTACACCTTTTTACTATTGAATTACTTCCGAGTTTATTCAATTTATCATCCGGTAAAACTCCGTCGGTGTTTTACAATAAACAAGGAGATCCAACCGACAACGCAACTCACAATCAAATACACCCTAATATCCAGTTCACCATGGAAATTGAACAAAACGGAAAATTACCTTCCTTGGACGTACTATTTTGCAAGAGATCCGATAACACATTAGGACATGGAGTTTTCAGAAAACCCACGCATACAAACAGATACCTGCATGCATCCTCCCAACACCACCAATCTCAAAAGCAATCGGTCATCAACTCCCTTGTATACAGAGCTGTCTCCATTACAGATAAAGAAAATTCACAAAAGGAACTACAAAATGTTAAAAAAATCCTAATACAAAACGATTACACAAACAAACAAATTAATAAAGCAATAAGAAAATACCCTCAAAAAAACAAGTCAACACATCCTACTAAAGAAAGAGAGATAAAAACGACCACCAGCCTACCCTACATTCAAGGTATCACAGAACAAATAGGAAGAATTCTTAACAAACACAAAATCCAAACTATATTTAAGCCACCTGCGAAAATAGGACAACTCCTAACCAACCCTTAAGATAAAAAGGAACCTTTCAGTGATCCGGGAGTATATAAAATCCCTTGCTCTTGTGGCAAAGTCTATATTGGAGAAACCTGAAGAGCAGGAAGCCGTTGAATCCTGAAGCAAGTCAGATTAATTTTTAGCCAAAGAGTTGAATTTTGAACCAAGAAGGATGAATTATCAGCCAAAAAGATTAGTTTTCTGCCAAAAAGATGAATTTGACACAAAGTATATGAATTTTTAACCAGAAAATATCAATTTTTAACTTAAAATATGAATTTTCAACGAAAAGTGCAAATTATTCTCAACCAAAAAAACTAATTTTTACACAGAAAAACTAGGGTTCCTATTAGAACCAATTTTCGGTTCCAAAGGAGCTGCAACAAAAATAAACCTCTGTGGGGAGTCAATTATTCCCGCTACGTTACTGCTCGCCGCCATGTTGCGCATGTGCGGTAAGAGCCCGCAAATTCTCACCGGTACATCTTGCCGATTCGAACGAGGCAAGTCAGTCTGCTTCCGCTAGCGCCTGGATCGAGCAGTTAGCTCGTGTGCGCTCTCTCTCTGTATTAAGGGACGCTTCCCTCTACAATGTTCAATCAGTAAACTAAATTATCAGTTCAAATGTGTGTCTACTTCTGTTCAATTACCTTCTGATGAGGTTTTATGGGGACCTCGAGCGATATTCTCTCGTCTGGTAAATTCTGGGGATTGTCTACACTTCAATCTCAGGAACCTTTCCGCTGTACACCAGGGCAACCCAGAAGAACCAACTAAACCCCCATACCTCTTTTGCTGAAAAGGAACCTAAAATGAGAAATGGTTTCTAAATGAACCCAAAGCCAAAGTATGGATCGAAACGATTTCAATAGAGGCCTTATTTCACTTTTGCCTTGACTCACTACGAACATTTTACAAGTTGATGATGCACATCTTACTTTGTAATTCGGATTAAATAATATTGCACTTGGAAATACTTGATGGAGAAACTAAAATTATAGACATTAACAAAATAGTTTAATCTTGAACACAAACAAAGTGACAGTAACTTAAAATTGGACCAGGCTCGGCTACGGATTGCGATTAGAAATTCAATTTTCGGTTAAAAATAAAAATTAAGACATTGCTTCGAGATATTAAATTTATGAATATGGACTAATAAAGTTTGATTTTAAAAAATTATCCAATTCCAAAAAAATCTACCAAGAATTTTTAGACTAAAATTTCATAAGTTTTCAAAATTTGCTTTGAACAGTGATTCAAAATCGAATCTTTTGCAAAAGTAGAAACTTTCTTTCAAGATATGGGGATGCTGTCAAAATTATTACGACGTTAAAATTGGAAATTAATTTAAACTGAAATTTCATTAGAAATTATTCTTCAATTATTCTATCCAAACATGACATTTAAAAGGATCTTTTCTTCACAATATGTATTTAATTTTATAAGAATCTTGTATGCAATAACCTCAGTTTTTATAAAAATGTAGGTTAAAAATGCATTAAAAATACATCGAAATGAAGCGTAAAAATAAATTAAAAAGAAAATTTCTTCTCCTGTGAAATTTTTCTTTCTACTTTGCATTGTTTTTTTATTTGTATCTCAGTAGGTAATTGAACATATGCGAAAACTATATGAATACATTTCAATTCACCTTCAAAAACGCAGTATTTCCATACATTTGTATGGAAACACTATTTGTATACAAATGAAACTTAAATCAGAAATTTAACCAGATAACTTAATCAGATAATTTATTCGAAAGTTGTCGTGTTGAGAGACAACGACGACAGACAGAAATCGAAGGAAAACTCATTACTCCTCAATCAGTGAGTCCAAAAAAGTCGAATCTTGATGAATTTGGCGACACTCAATTTTTACATAAGATCAGTACCTTCCGTTGGAGATGAGAATCTCTTAATTAAAATGATCATAATAAAAAATGTCAAATGATATCATTATTTGCAAGGGACAATCTTGACACTGATAACGTCGTTATCGCACATATATTTGAGATAAGGGCTACTTATGTATGTATTTGTACTCTGATAGATACAATGGAATATTTCTTAGATACAGTTGTTAACCAAGTTCAATCAGTTTTTTCTCTACTCTGCGAAAATGCGGGTGGTCTGTACTTTTGTTTGCACTTTGGCGGTGATTGTTAGTTCTATTGGTAAATATAATAATATAATATACCTATAACACAGGCTGACAAAATCTTTGGGTAGCGAACCTGAAGCCCCCTTTCCAGCTTATAGACATATAATAGCCATTTGTATATATACACTCTAAAAACTAGAGATTTTTCTTTTACGGTATTATTTTTTTCACGTCCTATTTTTAAAGGATAACTTCATGCTGTTATTTCCAGTGCAAAAAGAAACGATTCTGGGTTCCCGCCAGTGATCTTATTTAAGTACCACTTAAGACTGATTTTTCCCAGTCTTATTGTTTCTACAGTCTATGACGTGAAAGCTTATGACGTCATAGATATACATTGCCATTAAATACCTACGAACTTGAAAAGCGGCAGTTAAGGTCGGTTCCTACGACTCGCACTGGAAAGATACACTCATTAATAATGTTCCTATTTTTCTCCTTGGTGCATAATATACTATTAAGCTTACCACAAAGAAATTACTTTTTAACATAATGATGTATTTTCAAGCAGATAGTTGAAACTAAACAAATTAATTTTGTAATTTCTCGCCAAACAGTTGGATTCATGAAAAAAGAGTCAAATTTTCAATTAAGACAAGGAAATTTCCAACAAAATAGCTAAATTTTTCTTGAAATACTTGAATTTTCGAGCAAACAAGATCGATCTTCAAGAAAATGGTTTGATTTTTTAATAAAATTATTAATTCACAAAATTTAAAACAAAAAAGAAAAAATGCTTATGCAAATCAATGGGAAGGGGGTACCGTGGCACATGTGTATGTATGTATTTAATCTCTCCCTTTCACGGGTTTGAGGGCCTCCGCTCCCTGTACATATAGTTTACATTTCACCCTTAATCTAACTTAACCCCTGCTTATATTCTAATGTTTCGCCTTACTTAAAATAACAGTAATATTAATACTATTGTTTCTTAAACTTCTAAAAACGAGCGATTTTCCAGGGCTTCCGTTTTCTCTTACCATCAAATACATTATCACCGATTTAAAATTTTTAATTTTTGATAGTTACTTTCCTTTACAAAGGACTACCTGCTTGGCTCTGCCCTGTTCCCTTGCTTTCTCTTATTTCTTCCAGTTTTTTCATCCACGTCACTCCCTGTCCATTGCCATCCAAAATCCATCTTACACACTCATTTACACTCAACTGTCGATCTTCCTCTCCTGTACTCCTCTCTAACACATGTGCCCATGACTCCAATTCGTATCCACATACTCTGCAGAGATTGTCCTCTTCATCCATCCAATATCTACAAGATCTCACTCCTTCCCCCATTCTAAACCGTGCCACCCTATTCCATTTGTCTTCCTTTTTCATTGTTTGCAAATATTCTGGTTCGGTCAACCCTTTGACCATCATATACCATCTATTGTACCTCGAGTCCATAATCTTTGTCCATCTCTCTCCTCCATGTCTTACTAATAGCTCTAACTCTATATCCTGCCACTCTAGTACCCCTTCTTGTATATCACAAACCCTCCTCATTTTTTCCCTTTCTTCCTCCCATTTTGAATTTCCCAAATTGCCTCTCGTTTCCTTGTATTCTGCTCCCCTCTCCCCTTTTCGACTGCTCTTCAAACCTCCAGGCTCTCTTAATTTGTCTAGTTACCATTTTGCTAGTTCTTCCCTTAAAATGTATCCTGGGCACCTCCAACTAACCTCCATTACCCATCTCAGAAATCTCTCATGTATGCTTTCCAGTTTTTTATGTTCCTTCAATCCCCAGACCTCCACTCCATAACACAACACCGCCCAAACCAACGCATAAAACAACCAAACCCTCATTCTCCAATCGTCATTGAACCTTCTCTTTCCTATACCCCATACCTGACCCATTACTTTAATCGCACATTTGATTCTTTTCCTCACCTGCACCTCGTTTCCCCCTCCTTCCTCAAACCAAAAACCTAAGTAACAGAACTCCTCCACCCTTTCCACTGTTTGTCCGTTCATCTGCCAAACGTAACCTATTTTGGTCTTTCTACTTCTGAAGCACATCACCTTGGTCTTCCCTACGTTCACCGTCAGTCCTTTTGTTCCCACATACTCTTCGAAAATTCTCATCATTAGGTTCATCCCCTTCTCATCATTTGCTAACAGAACTACGTCGTCCACGTATGCTAGAGAATATAGTTTGCTATTACCCAAAATCGTTCCCCCTTTCCCTTTCTCCTTTAGCTTCTCCTCTAAGTCTGCCATCAGCATATTAAATAGTAGCGGACTCAACGGGCACCCTTGCCTTAGACCTCTTCCTGTCCAGAAAACCTACCCCTTTTTCCCCCCTATCTTCACCCTAATCCTGATTTTAGTAAAAATTTCCTTTATCCTCTCCACCAACCCTTCCTCTATTCCCCTCTCTTCCGTTGCCTGCTATAGCACTTTTCTATTCACTGAGTCAAAAGCCGCTTTAAAATCTACGAACAAGGCGACTAATTTCCCTCTTTTCCTCCCTAAGTTTCTGTTAACCAAGTAGTTGAGTACGTAAATGTTATCTATTTTCCCCATCCCTTTTCTTAATCCCGTCTGATTGTGTGGAATACTTTGTTTCTCTTCTATCTTATTCTCTAACCTTTTTCTTAGAACTTCTGCGTATATTTTATAACCCACTGGCATGAGAGTGATCCCTCTGTACTCTTCTACCTTCTTACCCTCCCCTTTCTTGACAAGCGGTACCACCAGCCGTGTCATCCACTCCTCTGGCCACCCCTCTCCTTTCCAGACCTTGTTGCAGATCTTCCACATCCCTTCTCTAATCCCTTCTCCTCCATACTTTATTGCTTCTTCCTCCATACCATCCTCTCCTGTAGCCTTGTTTCTTTTCAGTCTATCTCTCGCCTGATCCACTTGTTCTCTTGTTATTTTGTTCCCTTCCTCCATTTCTCCCTGGACTATCCTTCTATTTTCCCCTTTCATACTATTTTGTTCTCCCCCTAACAGACCCTTAAAATAATCCGTCCACTCACCCATTTCTCATGTTCTCTTTTTCTCCTGTTGTACTCCGCCTTCTCTATTTCTCCTTTCCTCCATTTTCTTACACAGTCTTTCATTCTCTCGTTACTCTCCCTGCATTCCTCGTCCCACCAGCCTCTCTCTCTTTTCTTCCTTCTTTTGTACCTATCTCATCCCTTACCTTGTTTTTTGTTTGAACTCTTTTAATTTATCTACCCCCCAGACTCCGATTTTCGTGTTCCTTTCTCCCCCTCTTTCCTTTCTCCCTCTACCGCGCTTATGAACGCCACCTTTCAGTGTATCTATTACTGGGAAGTGCTCGGACCCTATCTCATTCCCCACATTCATACTGCCTATCATATCCCTCATTCTTTCTTCCGCCAGGATGTAGTCTATTACTGTTTCTCCCTTACCTATAAATGTGATCTCTCCTTTCTCATCTCCTTTCATGTTGCCATTACATATAAACCATCCTGTTTCTCCTATTACGTCTAGTAACCTCCTCCCCTCCCGGTTTATCTCTCTATGTTTGGATCTTCTTATGGAGGTTTCCTTTTCTTCATCCCAAGTCCCTGCCCCTTGCTCGCCAGTCCAGGCATTCAAGTCACCTCCTATCAAAACCAAATCTTCCTTTTTTTCCTGCAGCCATCTCCTTATTACTCTCCAACCTTCCTCTTCCCCTGTTCTTCTATATAAACAAACCACCGCCATTTTGACTTTTCCAATTATTATCCTTCTTACCATTGTTCCATCCTTTTCCTCTCTGTCCTCCTCTGTTCTCCCTTTTACTGCTGATTCTTTTCTCACCCCTGAGACCATGCCGCCCATCCCTCTACCTTTAACGTGTTCCTTTCTTGCTTCTTGCATTGTCCACACATAACCTTTACCTAACATCCTTTTCATCCCCTCCCAATCCTTCTCATCGACCCAGGTTGTTTTTATCTCACTATTTCCTTATCATCATCCTCTTTCTGCCTATTCTCTATGCTCTCTAGTTTACCCCAAACCTTGTCCTTCTCCTCTTTCCGGAGTTTATCCCACTCTTCCCATTTTTCTCTTACTTTTCTCACTTCCCCCTTACATCATTTCCCTGCCTATTCATATAATATAGTCTCTTCCTCGTTTCCTCTCTAAACCTTTTTATGAGAGCCTCTAGTTTTTAAAACATTCCTCCGTCCCCCTATCTCTTTCTGGTGTTTTCCTAATTTCGGTCGGCGTTTTTAACGTCGGCATCCTAGTATCCTACCTTAACCCGCCCTTTACTCGCCTACCTCTTGCCTCCCCGTGCCCGACGACCATTTTGTACTCCTAACCTCAAAAACTTCGCACGCTTCAATTTCCCTTTCTCAGAACTTACTTTCATCCTTTACACCCTTGCTTTCACTCACCCTTCTTCCTTTACACCTGCTCTCTGCACTCACTGCCCTTTCTGTATCCACACACGCTGATTCCCTTCACCAAAGCCAAAAAAACCAAAACTTGACACGAAAGAGTTCTCTCACGCATGTTTAGACAGTATCATTTTCACCTCTAAGACAACCCTACATGTTTATACGTTAGTCTCATATGAGGTGAGGGGGAGGGGGGGCGCAGACAGGAAAATCAAATGCAAATGACAACGGGTGACAGCTAGTATATTGTATATCATATTTCATTATTATTATAAATGTATATCAATACATGCATTTTTAAGGTATGTATATTATAACCTTGGTTTTTATTTATTTAATTATTATTAGGTTTATCATTGGGTTTATTGGTCAATCAACTCTAAAGACTAATGACTTCTTGGTTTATTGGCCAATCACCCAATTGATATTGATGGTATTATTGCCTGAAGGGCGCCAGATCGTTTGTCTTACCAAGACCCGAAAACGACCAAAATGGTCCTAACGAAATTATTTTATTAATGTAATATTTCCATTTAATTTTCACACCCTTCCCGCTAGCTCAACACAGCGAGGGGCGGGGTTAGGAAAGACCTGAGCGAGGATAGTGATTCAGGTGTAAATAATAGTTTACCAGGGTTTACGGGTAACAATCATAAAATCCGTTTATTACGGCCATGGATGCCTCACATCAAAATTAGATCCCGTAAAAAAAATAATCAAAATCAGTGGACATGAATTAAACTGAACTCCTACACACGACCCTCCAATATGGTGGCCCATGAATGACGCTTAGGTCATATGAGGTCTCCGCCATTTTGAATAATCGAGGTAAGAAATTGAGTTGAGATCAATGGTACTTAACGACCCTCCACTATGGTGGTCCACTAATGACACGAATGGTCATGTGGGGTTACCGCCATTTTGGATTATCGATGTGAAAACTATGATCAAACACATATTGAATTTTAATGTGATTACACCTACCCTACGTCAAGTACGTGTCTATATTACCACCGGTTGACTAATTCAATATTCAGTTCATTAAATTTAACAGTTATGTCTTGGACCCGACATTGCCATCAAGTATGCAATCTGATGAGTCAGTCCAGTATTGACGACTGAGACATTTCCGTGATTGATTAACTACTCTAAACTTTTTCAGACATTTCAAGAATTGATTAACTACTCTAAACTTTTTCAGACATTGTAATAAATTGCTTAACTACTCTAAACTTTTTCAGACATTGTAATAAATTGCTTAACTACTCTAAACCTTTTCGGAAGTGTCAATAATCGAGTGGCTATTCTAAATCTGTTCAAACATTTCAATAATTGCTATCCTTTTCACCACATGATTGACTCCCCTCGCAACGATTTTCCATCATGGCGGTCCAGTTCTGACATGAAAGGTCAGTTAAGGTCGCCGCCATTTTGGAAAACTGTACAGGTTAAAGTTACACTCCCGAGCGAGAGAAACCCTGCAAGTTGAGAACGCATCTACCCGCCACTCCGAGAATTAGCAGCCCTGAATAAATATAGCCATTTTAACTATGCACGTTCCCACCACACTGAATCCGCGACACTACACTTAAAATTACTCGAAGGCGAAATATAAGGACATACCTCTGGATGCTTCTTTCGTATTAGTCCAAAATACAATAAATTTGGCTCAATCAAGTGGCCTCACGCCCAAACAAATTTCCTGGCGGGTCTATACTTTGTCACGCCCAAACAGATTAGTAATAGTGGGCCTCAGATTGCCTCAACGTCGTACACAGGTCGAAGTTTTTCGGTTAGGTAGCAAGCATGCCAATGGCCGAACACAGAATGATTGCTACGACGCGGAGAACGATTTTTGGCGCGTAGGCCATGGGTTGTACACCCAGACGCACAACTATACTTAGCGAAAGACTGTGTAAAGGCGCGTTCACAATAACGTCCCATGGTGACTCGCCATTTTATCTAGTGCTTTTACTAGCCTAGTCCATAGTCTGTGGCGAGTCACGCTGTTAACCTGCGCCGCGGCGCGACGCAAACACTTGTCAGGCGCACCCCTTCTGCACCGTGCGCGCCCACTTATGCTCGGCTGCTAGTGTTTTGACAGTTCCAAAACAACACGAATTGGTGGCACCGCTCCTGCGTCACCACCTTTTATTAGTGTATCCTCCTTCCTCCCAGTGGATGTGAGCAAGAGAGAACGATAGTGTTGTGTTTCTGAAGTGTAAAATGTGTGATGTCGATTCACGACTACCCGGTCGTGAATTCGTGAATTGATCGTGTGGATGGTTCAGTGTAGTGGCCGGGCCCCCGGCCCTGAGTGTCTAATAAACAAAAAGTACCAGTTCGAAGGCGTTAGTAGATGTCTTATATTCGAACAATAAAAGTATTCCCCCCAGTCTGGTGACAGTTTGGAGCGGCGGGAATTTACAAATCCTAGGCATCGAAGGGTTTGTTAATTGGCAACAGGCCATCCCTCTCGAAGCTCTCCAACTATTAAAATCCCTAAATGGATTCTGTGCTCGACCAGGTTTTTATGCGACACCGTAGAGTATCGTAATGTTGTACATTACGATACTGCGGACGATCACTCTTCACATTACACTCCGCTGTATCGTAATGTACTACATTACGATACTGTGCGCTGTCGCAACAAAACTTGTAAATGCACCGTCGCCACATAAAATAATATATGCGCCAATGAGCACAATTCGGATATATCAAAAACTGTTTATTTTATGGAGGTTTTCGTATAGCAAAAATCGTGTATTGTTATTAAGGTTAATAAAGCGTTTATGCACTCGTCTTCTACAAAAAATATATTTTTATTTAGGAAAAGGAATGTTCGGTGGGGAACTCTTACAATTGAAAATTATTTATCATAATTTTTATTGAATCATCAAAAAGATCCTTTCTGGAAAGAAACGTTGAATTCAGCTAATGATATGAGACATAAATGTGCTGAACATAAAAAAATATTCTATTTCTTCTTGCAGAATGCAGTTCACAGCCCGACGAGAAATCTAATAGTGAACGTAATGCTGGCCCTTCTTCTTCTTCTTCTTCTGCTGCTGGGCAACAACATTTGCCTGACCGGACTTCTCCGGAGGAGGCTCCTTCTCGTGGCAGGTCCAGGTTTCCTGTTAGCAGGAATCCTAATGACAAATATAATCCTGGTTCTTCTTCTGCCAGACAACATTCACCTGACCGGAGATCTCCCCAGGAGCCTCCACTTCGTGTCAGATCCATTTGTCCTCTGGGCAGGCTTCCTTCAGATCGAGTACTTGGATGTTCAATGGAAGAACTTGGATATGTTCGGCTTATTCCTCGCAAAAATCGAAACCAGCAATTTGAATTTCGAAGATACGTGTTTCCTACCGATAAACCGATTCGAATGCGAAAAGATGGTAGGAAACATGTGTTAGGGCCAAACCAAGAATATATTGTATTATCAACATCCAATGATGACGTTTTTGCAATATTGGATGCTAGTGGGATTCTTCGTGGAATTTATAGGACAGATATACATAATTCGCGAATAAAAATAAATATGATAAGCGGCGCAGTTGATAATTTGACTCCAGATGAAAAAAGGGATTGTCCAGTAGGCAAAAGTCAAGCAATCTTCTCAAGAAGTTTTATTAAAGCTTCTGCAAATAACGATTCACTACAGTGTGAACGGAATCCCAATGTCGAACGTAATCCTAGTTCTTCTCCTTCTGTCAGTCAGTCTAGGTCTTCCCCGGGCAGGCCTTTTCGTCATGAAGTACTTGGATATTCACTTGCAAAACTTGGATATATTCGGCTTATTCCCCAGACAAATCAGAACCGGCAATTCGAATTTCGAAGATATGTTATTCCTGCCGGTTTACCAATTAAATTGCGAGCAGAAGCGAATGTATATGTGCCTGTGCCAACCCGAGAACATATTGTTTTATCAACATCCAGTGGTGACGTTCTTGCAATACTGGAGTATAGTGGGATTCTTCTTGGAATATATAAGGCAGATGCATATTGTTCGAGAGTAAAAATAAACATGGTAAGCGGTGCAGTTGACGATATAACCGTAAATGAAAGGAAGGAATGTCCTGTGGGCAGAAATTACACAATCTCTCCACGTTGGTTTAAAGAAGTTGCTTCCAATGAAGACACTCTACAGTATGTGTATCATTAGTTCGATAGAAAAAACATAAACTAAAATATTACATTCTTTGTAATCCGTAGTCGGATCAAAATTAAATAAAAAAATTTAAATGCAAATGTATGATGGTTATCAAGGCTCCTTTTGTTTTATCTTTTGCTAATCTCTACTAACAGCCAACAGAAGTTTTATTATTTTTTACCTACAGGGTATACTTCATAGAGTTATTAATTTTTTAGTGGAGTCGCGTAGCCTCATTATCCACGCGCAACGACAGACACAGTGGTGTCAGTATTTTAAATTCTGTTTTAATCGAAAAATTTGATATTGAATTTACAACTAATATGTGAAGCGATTTTTGAATTTGTGTTGTTTAAAATTCTGCATTAATGCAAATAATGAATAACTGTTGACTCGTTTTTTTTCGTCTATCATTTCGTAAACAACTTTCCGACTTTTATCATCTTTTGGATTTAATGCGCAGCAGTGTGTGCAGGCGAAAAATGATTCATAAGTAAAATTATTTGTTATAAAAAAATTATAATATCATATCAAATTATATTATTATTATCGAGTATTCGATGTAAAGGTAATATTTTGACGAAAAATTAGTTGCTTCTATCGACAATGTGAAGTGGATCATAAAAAGGTGTGATTCGATATTATTTATTAATTTTATAACCAAAAAACTGAAAAATTCTGAAAATATAATCTACGAAAAATTACGAAAGAATGCATTCTTCTCTGCCTTGTGATGTACAGATAATTTTTTCATTTTTAATTCATTATTAAAAAAAAATTTTATATCATTTGTTCATGAAATGAACAAATAGCAGCATGATCACGCACATATCTAAAAATATGATCAATTTCAGGACAGAAATAGAAGACTTGAATTTTCGTTGAAAAAATTAATTTCCAGCTAAAGGAATACTAGTTTCCATAAATGAGTTCAATCTTCAACCAACAAAATAAGTTTTTGACAACGATGTTGAACTTTCAACCTAGCAGTTTAATTTCCAACTCACAAAAATTAATTTGCAACCAAAAAAGAACGAATTTTCAACAAATTAGCTTAAACAGTAAGAGAAAAAGTTGGCTTGAAACAAATGGATCGTCCTCTTGCCTTTTTGTTTTGAACGACGTGAATATATTTTTCACACAAACATAAATATTTGGCTGCAAGATTAGGTGAAGTTAGTCGCAGAATGAAAATTTTTGGTGTAAAAGGATTCCTGTTGATAAAAATGAAAAAACCTCTCAACCCTACATTCAAGAGGAAATTCCAATTACTTCAAGAAACATCCTTCTGTTAGAAGAGGAAATTTCTCTGAGTGAAACTTTTATAAAAAAAATCAAGTCTTAGCAAAATAGTGTATTTTTCAACCAATTAATTGAGTTTTCAAACAAAGAAGATGCATATTCAGTGGAAAATTCAAAGTTGTATTTTTAATTAAAAAGATAAATTTACAACAAAATTTGTTGTCCTCTGGCAGTGTGAAGCAGTTTTTGAGCGTTTTGTAAGAAATTTTAACAAATTTGATAGGGTTGCGATGATTACAGAATATCCTAATTATTTTAAGGTATTTCAAGCGTTCGCAACTGCTGATTTGGACAGTACAAAATAAAGCACACATATTTCATCATTTTATTTGTTGTTGTTCATTTCACATTGATGACGAACTCGTTCTTTCCTTCATCACAGAAAAAACTGAGGTTTCCCTCAGAACTCATTTTTGGTTGCAAAGGAGCAGAAACAAAAAAGAACCCCCCAAAGAAAGAATCTATTTTTCGCTTTGCTCACTTCCACATTCTATTTGTTTAATAACACATCTTTAACCTTGAAGCAAACATGTGATCGAACTCTGATGGACTTAAATAATCAATATTTTAGATCGATATATGTGTATATAAAAGTCTATATATACCCGTATATCTACAAATCTCATGAAAATTAATAATTAGGCACGTTACTGATTAAATGTATTTTTGAAAAGTATGATTAGTATAATTAGAATTATGTTATAACAATTATTAAAAACCAAATAAACCGAACAGTCGTTCCAATAGACCCGCGTGAAAAAAGTTTGCATGGCTCACGCATGGCAATAAACTTGGAAATATCTGGCTAAAGCATGGCTCACGCATGGCAATACACTTGGAAATATCTGGCTAAAGCATGGGTCACGGCTGAATGGTAGCATGGTTAAAGCCTTGCTCGTGTCCGTCTTCGATGCTTAGGACGCGCTAAACGCAAATGAATATCTTGAAGAAACTGCAAGTGATAGAGAATATTAGCCAGCGTTGAAAATAGCCAAAATAACTACCAATGGTGAGTCGCCGATCAGGGTGCACCGGATCGCGCACCAGGTAGTTGAGCACGTATTCTGCGAGAACTTTAAAAAATTTTTAATTTTGTCAATAGCCAAAATAACCACCAATAGTGAGTAGACGATCAGGGTGCAGCGGATCACGCACCAGGTAGTTGAGCACGTATTCTACGAGAACTTGTTACAAATTTTAATTGTGTCGATAGCCAAAATAACTACCAATGGTGAGTCGACGATCAGGGTGCACCGCATCGCGCACCAGGTCGTTTAGCACGTATTCTACGAGAACTTTTTT
>CAKNYM010051957.1:190474-232990 GCA_932195095.1 Andricus curvator
GAATACGTGCTAAACGACCTGGTGCGCGATCCGGTGCACCCTGATCGGCGACTCACCATTGGTAGTTATTTTGGCTATCGACACAATTAAAATTTCAAAAAAGTTCTCGTAGATGACGTCTTGAACGACCTGGTGCACGTTCCGGTGCACTCGGGTGTCGGCTATTGGCAAACTTAAGATTTTAATTTTCAACGCTAGCTAATATTCTCTATCACTTGCATGTACTTCAAAATATTCATTTGTGTTTAGCGTGTCCTAAGCATCGAAGACGGACACGAACAAGGCTTTAACCATGCTACCATTCAGCCGTGACCCATGCTTTAGCCAGATATTTTCAAGTGTATTGCCATGCGTGAGCCATGCTTTAGCCAGATATTTCCAAGTTTATTGCCATGCATGAGCCATGCAAACTTTTTTCACGCGGGGACTTAGCGGCATTTCGTTTGCGGGGAATTAAAATTAGATTCGTTTCAAGTAAGTATATTAATTTTCAAGAATTTTTAATAAGCATTTATATTTGTATTTTACTATTAAAGTTGTTAGCAGATAAGTGGGTAGTGGGTAGTGGGCCTGGGTAGCGATCCCCACCGCTTGGCTACAACTTCGTTGCCGTTTCTCGGTTTGAAAATAATGTCATTTGTGTTGTAAATTATATGAAAAATTAAAAAATGTATAACTTCTTATCCTTGTACTGTAGAAAAAATATGAATAACATAACGTGTCAATGCACCTAAAGAATTTTACCTTTTAACGCAAATGAAATGAAGTACCATTGCGTAAAAAGAAAAAAGAAGCTTTTTGGGTCTCGAAGCACAAATAAATAAATGCAAAATATCGATATGATAGTCTGTATTATGATGGAATAGAAAATAATTGTATGCTAAAAAAAACCTCTTATTGTACACAAAGAAACATATTCACATCTTATATTCGTGTAAAATACTAATTTACAATATATAATAATTGAATAAACATACAGTTTTGCAAAGTATGATTTGAAATGATATAAGCACATGATACGAAATTCTAAAGTTGTAATTTCAAGTTCAATTTCATTTATTCTACTTAAAGATTCATTATTCCAGTTGAAAATTCATATATTTGGTTAAAAATTCAATTAGTTCATTTAACGATTTACTATTCCAGTTGAAAATTCATATATTTGGTTAATAATTCAATTAGTTCATTTAACGATTTACTATTCTAGTTGAAAATTCATCTTTTTTGGTTGGAAATTCATTTATTCTACTCAAAGATTCACTATTCCAGTTGAAAATTCATCTTTTTGGTTTCAAATTTGAGGATTCGTCATTCCACTTAAAAATTAATCACGTTGTTCGAAAGTGTAATAATTTTTTTGAAAATAATTTTTTGTTAATTGTTCCTTTTTTGGTTGAAGAATGAACTTTTTAATAGGAAAATCGCCTTCGTAGATGCAAATTAATCTTGATGGTTTAAAATGTCATTATTTCAATTGGAGATTCATAATTTTAGTTGAAAATTCATATTTTTGGATTAAAATGCAACTATTCATGCTGAGTATTCATTATTTCAGTTGACAATTTACTGTTCTGTTTGGAAACGTAACTATTTTTCTGGAAATTAGTTTTGTTGTTTGGTTCTACATTTTTTGTTTACCTCATAACGTAAGTATTATAATTGAATATTGCATCATTTGGTTGCAAATTCATCTGTTTGGTTGAAAATTATTTTTTACATTCTCATCCAGAGAAGGTATTAGATTTGTGTAAAATTTCGAAAGAATTCACCGATTAGATTTGCCTTCGGAATATTCTTTTAGTCTTCTAAACTTAAGGTCAAGGTCGTTAGCCAGCCATTTTGGATGGAAATTCAAAAAGTAAGCACATTTTGAAAATGTTTGAGACCATTTTCTTTCAAAATTTGAAAATTATATGTGCGGCTGTGCGTAGTACTCGAAAATTCAAACAATTTATTCTCATGACATGTTTTCGTAAAATGAAAACTTTCAGAGTTACAGCATTTTCAAAATCCAAAAGAAGAAACGAAAATTAACATATTCAGCCAAACAACGCACGATATGAAAAAAGTGGGGACAAGAAAAATGTTTCTTTTTGCACGCCCTGTAAGATTATCATAACGACTTTTTGAATTTTCTTGAAAAGCACTTATAAGCAATAATGATATAGAAGGTACATAGACTATGGTACAGGATATCATTGCTAAAACTGCGACTCAAGTGTGTGGTATGGCAGTTGTAGGAAGAAAGTCTGGTGAAGCATGGTGATATGATGAAATTGAGGCAGCCCGATAAGAAAAGAAAGAAGCGTACAAGAGGACGTTGAACATTACAGGTCTTAGCGATGAGGAGAGAAATAGGTTAAAAAATTATTACAAACACAAAAATAGGTATATTAAACGACTAGTCAAGGAGAATAAAGATAAAATCAAAACAGAAAAAAGAAAAATACAAAACGACTTTGAATGAAGCAAGAAACTAATATTTAAAAATATGGGGGAAGTAAAAGTACAGAGTTTGTCAGCATGAGAAACAGCAAAGGTGAAATGCTATATGATACAGACGGAATAGTAGACGCTTTGAAAAACTCTTTCAAAGAATGAGAATGTGCCCGCGAGGCGGGCAGATTTTTAGAAATTAAATTTGTCGAATTTTATTAATCTCCATCTAAAAAACACATTGAAAGTCTAGTGTTATTATAAAAATATGAACTTTAAATTACACGAAAGGTAGATACAATTTGAAACCACAAAATATTAAATAGAACTACTAGAAAATTATTTGAATTTTGACCAAATGTAACGAATTACACAAGTTTACTTTCCATTTCATTACTTTAATTGTAAACCTATTTAGAAGTTAGGAAGGAAAAAATTGACGTTATTCAAAATACGTGTATTAAAAAGACTTGAAAAGATTACAAAAATTGTTAAAGAAGAATCTGGAAGATTTTGAGTAAATTTTTTAATTTTGCATAATTTAAAAGAAATTTTAAGATAAATTTTAATCATTTCAAAAAAATATTGAAAAGGATTAGGAGTTTTGAAAAGGTTAATGAACAATTTATAATTTGAAATGATTGTAAATAATGTAAAACGAAATTTAGATTTTGACGATTGCAAAAAAAAGCTCTTTGAGAATTTTCAAAGATTTTAAGAAAGTAAAAACAAGTTCGTTAGATTAATAAAAAAATTTGCAATGCATTTTATTTTGAAGAATGAATTTTAGTAATTCAAAAAGTTACTATTTCGAATTTTTGAAAAGATTTAGGGCGTGGAGTGAGTTTTTCACAATGAAATTTCTTAGAAGATTTAAATTGATATAGGTTCTATTTTAAAAGATTAATTTTAAGTTTAGTAGATGAAAAATAGGTCAAAAAATAATATGAAATATTTGATGAAAATTTTTCGAATTCTGCAAATTTTCAAAAATGTTGGAAAATTTGTAAATTATTTTAAGAAATTCTTAAGAGTTTTAGCAGTTTTGAAATGATTTAAAGATCATTGAAAAAAGAGTCGATTTTTCGAATCGATTTAAAGTAATACTTTAATTTTTTTGCGACATTTTTTAATCTGATGATAATTTCTATATTTTTAATAATAATGAAGAAATTTAAAAATATGAAACAAATTGAGTTTTTATTAAAATTAAGATATATTTATATATATAATTACATTCAAATGCAAAAATATGATCAAAGAAAGTATTATAAGAATAATTAAGATATTGCGTTTATTGAAAAACAATTTTAAGATAAATTCTCATTTTAGAATAAAAGCTTTTTCGTCTAGAATATTATTATTTGTACACTTATGGTAATTAATATCAGTCAAAACAATTATTTTAAGTTGATCTGAAATACTTTTTTCTATATATAATCGAATAAATCCAACTTTTGTTTTGTTTTAATTTTTATTGAATTCAAGAGAATTCAAACGAAACCAAATAATCAAAAGAATTCATGTTCTATTTAAGAGAATTTTCAATTCCAAAACCTTAATATTTGAACAATTATTTTAATTTCTGAAGTATAAAGAAGAAAATAACTTTAATTGAAGCTCCATGAATAGTTTGAGGCTTCAAGAATTTTGATTAAAATTTATGAGTATTCAATTTTCATTTTTGAGTGCTTTATTTTTCATCATAAGTTTAAGTTTTACAATTTGAATAAAAACGTTACAAATTTGTAAAACTCTCAGTGTTTGCACAATTAAATTAAAACCTACATAGTTAAAAAAATGTCAAATTCAAACGTTGACAATTAAGTACAAAATTTCACTTATTATTTATTAATTTTAAATAATTTACCATGAATTACCGGAAAGTTCTGAAAATTTTTGATATTTTCAAATACTTAAAATTTCTGTACACATGCCAAATTTTTTGAAAATTTCTAAATTCCTAAAATTACAAACGTTTTAAAAATATTTTATAATTTATAAATTTAACATAAATTTCAAAAATCTTCTCAATTATCCACACATTTACTCTAAATTACCACCATTTACCATAAATTGACATGAATTACCAAAAATTTCCGGAAATTGTGAAAATTGTTCGATGCTCTGAATTTCCGTGAACTCCCGAAATTAAAAAAAAATAATTTTGAAATTTTGAAATAAAAATAATGAATGAATGAATAAAAATAAATTCTGACATTTCTCCACCTGATACACATTTTGTGAAAACGAAAATGGTAAAATCGTCCTAAAGGGGTGTATGCAGAATTTAATCAGCCATGGTTTAATAAAGAACGTTTAAATCGAATAAAAATTGTGATAGGTCTTTTTCTCTCAATTTGTTAAAACACATTTAGTGGCCCATCTTTCGATAATAAAATCTCTCAAATTTCACTAGTAATTAGTAAAGTTTTAACAATTTTGATTCAGAGGGGTAATAAAGTACTGAAACGTTAATGTAAATGTTACGCATCTACATTTAGAATTAGGCTAATTATATTTCATGAAGAAGAAGAATAAAAATTGAAATTTCATTATGAATGAAATTAATAATTTAATAAATGTACAAAACATGTTGTGAGGGTGGGGGGGGGGGGCTACTGCAACGAACCCAGCAGTGAAAAATGTTATCTCAAAAATGAGCCGG
The DNA here is from genome assembly GCA_932195095.1 of Andricus curvator. Lineage (NCBI taxonomy): Eukaryota > Metazoa > Arthropoda > Insecta > Hymenoptera > Cynipidae > Andricus > Andricus curvator. The sequence continues at coordinate 195,579 of CAKNYM010051957.1, forward strand.
ATAAACTTAAAAAGGATTAAATATTTTCATTACGCTATCATAATCTTTCATTATAATTGCTAGAATTTGAATTTATAATATAATTTTGGATACATGGATTTTCAGTTCTGTTGACTTCTTAAAAATATGACGTGAGAAAGATTATGAGAAAAATTATTTTTAATGAAAACAGCTGAGCAATTAAAAAAGTTGGCGAAGATTTGATTGCTTCATATTGATTTGATGTCATTCATATTCTCTCAATAACAAGGCAATAAAAAACTTTCAGTAAATCTTGAGTAACTACGAAATTAAAATCTCAGGGAGAAATTGCGGAATTGTTTGATATTTACAGAATTTCTGTGACAAATTGAAAGTGATTGCGTTATGACAGCCTTAAAGAAACATTCAGGTCTGATAATCGTGATTTAAGAAATAATGAAATATAGCTTCAATACCATCCGAATTATATTTCCAATTTATAAATTCTAGAAAATTTTGTCCTAGATATTCAAATTCGTTAAAATATGAGACTTTTCTATCAAAAACGAAAATAGTTGAATTTCTAACCATGCAGAACAAAATTAATTATCAACCGAATAGTTGCACTTAGAATCGAAATGTTCAACTTTCAAGCAAAATGGAAGAAGTTTTTACAATATAGTTGAACTCTCAATGAAATGAGATTGATTCCTAATTCAGAATAGTTGAATTTTCAAGCAAGAAAGAACCAAATAGTTCAATATTTGAATTTTCTGTCAAATTCTTGAATTTTTAAGCTAAAAAGACGAGTATTCAACAAAACAGTTGAACTTTCAATTTCAACCACAATATATGAATTATCTATCGACTATGTAGTTGAATTTGCTACGAAAGTAATAAAATATTTAGTCTAAAAAGATGAATATTCAATAAATTAGTTGAATTTTTAACCCATACATATGAGTTTTCAAGAAAGAGATCGTTTTTAATCAAAGGTTTCAAGTTTAAACTGAAAATGATCAATCTTTTACGAGGAATGCATTAGTTAAATTTGCAGTTTAAGAAATTCATTTGAAATGCAAAAAAAGGATTTTTCCACAAACTGGTTAAATTTTCCATTTTCGATAGAATAAATGAATCTTCAACCAGGGAAACAAATATAAGATAGTAAGATTCAAAAGGCTGTCATCAGAAATAATCCTGTTTTTGGGTTCTAAATTACTTCCATGACAAAAATTTGCATACTTTTGAAGTTTTCGTTTTGTAATTCAAATAACTGGAAAATCTTCATTTTTGAACCAAATTTTTTCCAAAATCATAAAAGGAGAGCTAAGTTATGAGAGAATACATTTTTGTATGTTTCATGTTAAAGTTGTGTTTGTTTATGAAAATTGTTTGATTGTCTGGGCATTGTTAAATGCACTCGATGTTTCTTAAAATATTTCAATATTTCGATATTATTTAGGTGAAAAGAGTTGAAAAAATATGGTAATATATACAGATATAGCTCATCAAAGATGGCTGTTATACGAACTTTATTCCCTTTTTCCCTTTTTTTTTTGAAGCGAGTAGAGTAGAACGGGGTGAGGCAGCCAAGGCGCCACATTTTGGCGTGCAGAGTACTTGTTTGAAATTATATCAAAAAGTGTATGGTGTCATTAGGAAGCTTGATTCTTTGGCTACAAAATTGCCCCGTGGCATTCTGACGTAGCTTGCCGATTACAGTTTCTACAACCGTTTTCCAGAGACCCTATGTTTTTGCTCAACTGTAAAAACATGGGGCGAGGCAGCCAACCATATAATACACAGACGTGTACTAATGCATAATTTCTTCATTAGGTCCAAGTTTATACCTTTTTCAGGCGGCCTCGTCGAAGGCCGCCACAAGCAATTCACTTTTTAGCATTTTCAGCATAATCTGCCGTTTGTTGGCTACCTCGCCCCACACGTGCTTTTTTCCAAAAAAATTTCACACAAAAAAGTATTTTGAATATCGAAAAACCAACCATTCCATCGTGTTCAGCCCACAATTCGACTGCGAAAACACTCCCTTATTTTGTTTACACAACCTATACCCGAAGGATAAGCAAACGTACATCACGAAAATGTTCCTTCTGCTAGTAGTTTTTCCCAAATGACGCTGCTTTTTACAAACTGCAACAGTCACAGCACTCAGCTTTCGGCAAGTACAGCGGACTAACCTAATCGACCTTACATTACAAAGGCGCGCGATTTCAATTAACGCTGTGGGAATAAGAAGAAATTGGCTGCCCCGCCCCACTGGCTGCCTCGCCCCGTTCTACTCTACTAATCTTTCGAAAATAATATTTTTTCATTTAATCTTTTAAATTCAACATTTACCAACTCGAAACGTTTTAATATTTAGAATTTCTGGCAGTAATTAAAAACATTATAATATTTTTTTGTTATGTCAAGTATCATTTTACGTGATTGAATCAATTTTTAAAGTAGAATTTTATAAGATTTTTGTTAAAAAATAAATAATTTGAAATTGCAAGACCTCAGAATTGAATTATTTGGAGAAAGTTCTAAATAACATAATTTATCAAATTTTTGTGAAATTTAAAAAAATTTATTATTGAAAACTGATCTGAACTTTTTGTCTCGAATTTTCATGCATATCGCCCAGAAATTTTTTTGGATCCATAAAAAAAATAAATCCATCATTTTGTTCTTTGAAAAAATGATATTTAGAGGTGGCGCAGGCCACATGAAGTTTAACTCGTATTTCCCATAAGAAAAAACCCGTTTTTGTGAATGTTATTCACAATCGTCAATACTAGGTTGAGTTGAAACTCAACTTTTCTCTTCACAATTAGTCACAGAATACGAAACAAATATAACTTTTTGAATATCAACCCCGTAAGTCTCTTTTATATGGTCTTAAGAAAACCCCATATGTGAAAAATGGGTTTTTGCAAGTTTTTGGCGCTAATTATAATTTTTTGCGTTTTTTTTTAATGCGAATTATTTCTAATACGTAAAATACTACTTTATACTGATAATTAGATGTTCACATAAATGTTTTACCAATTTATCATTGATTTTAGCAATTTTATCTTAGAATAGAGACAGAAGAAGCCGGTTTTTTCGAAAATTTTCCACTTCTCATTCAACTTTCAATTGGAGCGAGGTAATATTTAATTAATGTCTTTGTTCAATTTACAATTAGATTAAAGTAAATGAATAATTAAAGTTAATAAACTAAATTGTTAAAGCAATTTATTATTATTGCTAATAATATTCAATTTGAATAATGCTAGAAACATGCGGTTTTTGCATCAATTTAAAATTATTATAATATTATAATTAAATTGCCTTCAAGTATTGTTATTTTGAATTTAAACAATAATTTTAGAAACTTTGAACAAGAAAAATATTTTTTTTATAAAAATATTTGATTATTGTATTGTTAAGAAGTAAATAATATTTATTGAAAAACAATTTTTTTTATTGTTCCAGAAGTTTTATAATTCGAGAATTTTCCAGTTCGGATATTTTATAATTCGGCAATTTTCTATCGGGAATTTTCAAATTCGGTAATATTATAAACTGTCAGGAATTTCCTATTTTCGTAATATCATGAGGTGTTCGGGAACTTTTTATTTGGGAAATTTCCAATTCGGGAAGTTTGTTACATATTCGAAAATTTTATATTCGGGAATTTGACAGAGTCATGAATTCTATTTTTTAGGATTTTTCAGTTGTCCAAAAATTTCCATCCAAGAATATATTTTTTCAATAATTGTTGTTCAAGATTCAAGCAGTAATTTGAGAAACTTTAAACATTAATTTTTTGATAAAATATATATATATATATGTATATATATATATATATATATATATGTTGTATGTCAAACATACAAATTGAGAACCTCGGGAATCCAAGCAATTGGCCTACGTGAACTTATACCCTAGCCTCGGAGAATTTTTTCAAAGAGTCAGTGTTGACGAAAGCCGAGCTAGGCAACTGTACCCGCTCCCTTCCCACGCATTATTGGCCGCTGTGGGGCCACGATAAAACTGAATGGTACCATTCAGTTACAACCGACTCGCCAGGATGTCGATTACCCTGGAACCTTCTATGTCATTCCCGAATTAAGTGCCGAATTGATTCTCGGCCGACCTTGGCTGAAACAGCACAAGGTAATTCATGACCACGTTGCCGACTGCATCTTTGTCGGCAACGTAGGTCGACAGTAGGTATACCTCAGCCTCCTCCCCCACGATCATGAGCTTGCCTCTCCCACGGAAGATATAACCGTTCAAAACAGCTTCCCTCCTGAACACCAGGAAGAGTTTCGCAAGCTCAATAACCTGCACGCATCTTTGTTTCACGGAGGCGGGCGCCTCAAACAGACACTGGCTAACGTGCAGCACGATATTAGGCTCAAGGATGGCCATCCATTCAGAGAAGCACCTCGCCGTTATTCGGACGAAAAACGTCAATACATTGACGTACAGGTGCGTGAGATGCTTCGAGATGGATCATTGAGCCAACCACCTCCCCGTTTAGTTCCGCAATAGTAATCGCCGGAAAGAAGGATGGCGATTGCCGCTTTTGCGTGGACTACCGTCGATTAAAGAAGATGACCGTTGACGCCCCGCAGTGCCTACCGAGAATCCATGAAACCCTGAAGGATCTCGGTACGGCTAAAATATTCTCCACTTTAGATTTAAAAAGTGTATACTGGCAGGTGCCCATGTCGCCGGGATCCCGCCAGTACACAGCCTCCTCAACCCCTGGAGGAGGCCAATTTCAGTTCCGGGTCATGCCGTTCGGCCTAAAGAACGCCCCGGAACATATCAAAACCTAATGCGGCAGGTCCTGGCCGAGCAATGGGGTGTGCATGCCATCGCATACCTCGACGATATCGTCGTCTACTCGCGGGACTGGGAAGAACACCTGCTGCATTTAGCGTTAGTGTTTGAGAGGTTGGCAATATACGGGCCAAACCATTGCACCTGCAAAGTGTAGCTTTGGCCAAACGACCCTTCCGTACCTTGGCCACGTCGTAATTACGGAAGGTAGCTCGGCGCAAACCGGGCATGTGGAAGCCATCAAGAATGCCGCGCCGCCCAACACAAGGAAAGAGATGCGCTCATTTTTGGAAATGTGCAACTGGGTGAAGGAATATATACCGAATTTATCAATAATCCTCGGCTCGTTGTCAGACATGCTCTCGACGAAACGTCCCTACCGAATGACGCCCGATAACCTGCAACATTTCGGAGCGGCCAAGGCCGCATTTCAAAAGCCGATCACGCTGAGCTGACCTGACCCCGATTTAAGTTTCGTCCTGCAGACACACGCTAGTGCCCGAGGAATGGGGGCAGTCTTGATGCAGGACGAGCCAGATGGAAAGCGCCAGATAATATCCTTCGCTAGCGCAAAATTTTCGCTCACCGAAGCTCGATACCATTGTAACGAGCATGAATGCCTTGCTATCGTGTGGGCGATCAAGCGTTACCGGCCTTTCCTAGAAGACCGTTCCTTCACGCTGCGCACCGACAGCAAAACCCTGACGTGGCTCGAACGCCAAAAAGATACCAAGGATAAATGGACCCGATGGAATCTCTTCCCCAGCCGTTTCCCGCGCACAATCGAACATGTGCCCGGTAACTATAATGAACTGCCTGACGCCCTTTCCAGGCACCCGGATCCCAACGAGCTGTCGCCCGGCGAACCAGATCTCGAGCAGATGCTGCCGCCCACCAACAATACGGCCCGCCCCAAGAACGCCCAGTCGGTGCCAGTTCTTAGTGCATTGGCTCGGCCGCCATTTTTCCGTGAAGTAATCGAGGCCCAGCAAGAGGACCAGGCGATCACACGGGATGTCCTACGATGGAACGAGTTGAAAGTACTTCCAAACCTCTGGGCCCTCGAAGCCGACTTTGTAAATAGACACTGGTTGACGGAACGAGGATGGTGGTGCCAGGACGCCTCGAAAGTATGGAGGTTATTAGTGCCGACGACACTGCGCCCGAAAGTACTGTTGGAGTATCACGACGCCGCCACAGCCGGCCATCCATGGACGGACGAGACGATCCGTTTCATAAGAGAAAACTTTTACTGGCCTGGAATGAGCCGGGAGATTCGCCGCTACGTATCTGGTTGCCGCCTTTGCATATGTCGGAAATCAGTACGCGTCCGGCAACCGGACGACCAGCGCCCACGACCCGCCAGCCGAGCATGGGATACGGTCGCCGTTGACCTTATGGGACCGTATCCCCGCACAAGCCGACGTCATAGCTATATTCTAGTTGTGACTGATTTCTTCACCCGATGGGTAGAAGCCTCGCACCTCCTTCGCACCTCCGAAGCCCCCAGAAGAACCCAGATTATGGAGGAGGAAATATTCAGTCGTTCCGGCTACCCGCGAAGGGTGCTTTTCGACAAAGGGCCACAGTTTACCGGACACACATGGGCCAAGGCAAGTTGCCATTTATTCATGTATACACGTACATCAATCCAAATTTAGCCATATTTGAATTAATTAATATGATTCCCAGTTTGATATAATTGCGACCAGTATTTTCTATTTTATATCTAATTTTCCAGCCTTCGGGGTTTAACGGTGGTTCGGTTGGTCTCAGGATTAGAATTTTCTTTTGTTAAAATAATGTTTAAAATTAATAAATAATTAAATATAGCCGGCAATATATGTATATATATAGCCCAGGCCGAGAAGGAGTTATCGGAAACATCCGACACCGACGTACTCTTCTTGTCGGCTTGTCAGACGTCGGAGACGTTTTCTCCGTCGTTGCTAGACTCGCCTACACAAACGCGCCCCAGGGTCGCAGACGCTGCATGTCGACATCTACTGATCTAGATTGTAATTTCTCGTTTATGACGGTCTTCGCGGAAAAAAAGGTCGTCATCAAGCGACCACTCACCAGCCCACTCCCTTCCGGGTTAGTGTGTACGCTTTGGGCCTTCCCAAACAAACGCGCTGCTCGCCCGGCACAACAAACCGCCTGATCCATCTCGTCTGCGAGGCCCAGTCACGCGCGTACACCCTGCTACCGTCCGGTAGCCCCATACGTTCATACACCCATACCCCCCCCCCACGCACTGTGATCCCCCTCCCCATAGGCCAGAGTCCCGGGGAAGAAAACATATATTCTAGAATTCGGCAATTTTATGTCGGGAATTTTATTATTTTGGAATTTTCCAACTCGTTAATATCATAGACTGTCGGGAATTTCATCATTTGGGAATTTTTCATTTTGGTAATATTATAAAGTGTCCGGGAATTTTATTATTATCGAATTTTCCTATTCGGGATTTCCATTATTCGGGGATTTTCTAATTCAGGAATTTTACAGTCTCGAGAATTTTTCAGTCTTCAAGATTGTTCACTATAAGTGTATTTGGATATTATTTTTCATTTTGAGAGAGCTATTTAATAAAATAATAAAATCATTACAATTTTTTATGGATTTTACAATTTCATTGAATAGTTGTTAGAAAATAATGAATAATGTCCAACTACACTTATGGTGAAAAACCATTTTTTTCTGAGTTTTGAAAAAAATAAAGATTTGTCCCAATGTAATTGGTATTATTGTTAATCCGTCAGCTTGCAGACATCTTTGATTTCCCCCACCCAACCTAAAATACCTGATAGAATATACTTAAATTTCCATCAGTATTATCTTAATATAAAATGTTATCTACAGTAAAAAATTAAGATTTTCAATTTTCGTTCAATATTTTTGATAAATATTTATTTCATAACTTTTCAAAATAAAATTTTACGATTCAGGGTGCCCTCATACGTGCAAAACTTTTGAGTACAAAAAATGATTGTTCTGAATTTTTGAAAAACGAAAAATAAAAATTTTTCCTGATTTTTCCGTTTGAAAATTAAAAGGAGTTGTAGTATTGTAGTTGTTCAGAAATCATCTTTTAGCTTCAAAATTTTACTCCGTAAAAAGTCTTTTATAGTAATCTGCAATACCGACGGATCTCGAAACTTTCAAAACGGAAGTTCCTATCTCATAACCAGAGGTGAGTCATAACTTGTGAATTATGGTTAAGATCATAGTAAATATGGCGACTTTTACGAATGTTGTCAAGTGCTTTATTGACAGTCATGAAACATATATAACCATTCGTCCGCGATAAGTGCAATTATTTTTAAAATGAAATGGTAATAAGTGCAATGTTTTTAAAAATCTGGTGTCCTGATTTCCAGGAAATTTCATTCATACTTGGTTGATCTTTGCACTGTTGTCAACTTCATACCAGAAGACGCTTTTTCGCTGACAAATTATTCCGCTTTATTATTGATAAATTATGAGTTTATTTATATATTTCAATGAGTATACATATTTTTCAAAAGAAAGGAGGAATGCCAATAAGGCCATTTGTTGGCCCTAAACCGATTGGACTCAAATAATGCAAGATTGTTCCTTTGAATGTGACTCACAAACCCCTTAAGCGATTTTCCGAATAAGCGTTTCATTAGGGAGAAAAAAAGCCTTTATGGTATCATTTTGCATGGGATTTCGAGCAGCTCGACAGATACTTTAACATTTGAACTGGTTCCACATCTACACCATTCACCAAACTTGCTCGAAAACAGTGTATGTATATGATGCATAAAATATAAGAAAGCGATGATTCTCGGCATTTGTCTGCGCATTAACATTCAACAATATATTCCACCATATAACGATAATTAAGAAAGATGTCACTTTAAATGCATGCTTCTGATGTATAGCAATGCTATTTCATATATTCCCACGCACCTTTCTTTTTTTCTTACGCTATTTAATATTTTCCCATGCCCCCTCCTTTCTTTCTATGCTATGCTTTTTGCATATTTTTCACGCTTTTTGCTTATTTTCGTACGCCTCTTCATATTTTTCCACGCTATTTAATATTTTCCCAATATGAAATAGTGTAGGAAAATGGGAAAGGGCGTAAGAAAATATGAAACTTGCTGTGAATTCGATCTCGAGCACTTTGCTTCCCGTTAGCAATGTATTTGCTTCCTCATAGAAGAAGCATTAGTGATTTTTGGAATAATAGACAACCCAGAGTCTTCATTTTGATCAAATTAAAAATAGAAATTTACAAAAAAGTACAAAATTTTAAAATAATACCAAAAAATTTTTACACACAAAGACAAATTAGACAAATCAAATTTTGTATTCGAAATGATAATTTTTCGAGCTGGAAAAGCGAAGGAAAAGGTTATGTCGCAACCTATCCCTTCCCCAGCTTTAGGATTTCCTTACAAACATTGTCAGCATTGTTCTATTTAAAAATGTATGAATAGACTTTTCAAGGAATCCGTATTATCATTCGAGAATAACACAAACTTTAAACGTCTTTTTCAAACTAGATGGAGCTATGAATTAAAAATTGTTCTAATTAATTGTTTCTGAAAAAGATCTTCTCCTTTCGCTCCGCGGGGAGTCGAACCACAGAACTTCTAAGTTCCGGTCAGATGCTCTCTCATTGAGCTACTAGAGAGATCGAGAGAAGAAACCTTTTTCAGAAATACATACATTACTAGGTTTCTTCTTTCGTCCTCTCTAGTAGCTTAATGGGAAAGCACCTGACCGGAAATCAAAAGTTCTGTGGTCATACTTCCCAGCGAAGCGAAAGGAGATCTTTTTTCAGAAAAAATTAATTAAAATAAATAGACTTTTCTATTCATGCGTCAACTTTGAATTGTGTCGATGAAAACAGTTTTTCTGTTTGAAACAGATGTTTCAAATATTATAAATGACCATATCTTCCTTACTCTCTGATCAAATGTGTTAATATTATAGGTCAATCGATTCGTCTGGAATCAACACATCTTTTCTTATTCTCGCATCAACTTTAAATTATGAGAATTAAAAAATTTCTACTATAAAAGTCGGTTTTGAATGTAATATAAATGACGATAACTTCTTTACTCTCTAATGAAATGTATTAATATTATACGTCAATCGAATCGCCTTGAATCAAGGAACCTTTTATGTTCTTCTAGCAGATTTAAACTATGTTTATGAAACAAGTTTTACTATAAAAAACTGATTTTCAAAATATTATTGAGTGCTAAAAAATGCAATAAATATTTTAGAACAAATGCTTAGAACATTGTATTAGACATTTTTAAACACAGGAAGATTCAATTAGATGAACTTAAAAATGTGGGAAAATGTTACCATCACAAAGCTTCCCCGATGAGGAAGCAAACAGCGTGAAAAAATACGAAATACCGTGAGAAAATATAAAATAGTGTAGAAAAAAAGAATGGGGCGTGGGAAATATTTAATAGCATAGGAAAATAGAAAGAGGCATGAAAAAATATGAAAAGTACGTGCGAAAGTATAAATTTCCTTTTTTTCTAATTATTTTACATCTCTTGATGTTCAAATAAAACAAAATCACTATTTCTTGCAAATCTGAGCAGAGAAAGCATCAGAAACATACATTTAAATTGAGCAAGTTTGCTGAATGAGGTAAATTTATAACGGGGCAAATGTAAATTATCTGTCGAGCTGCTCGACATCCCATGTAAACTGCTATCATGAAGGCCGTGTTTTTTCCTTAACGAAACGCTTATTCGGAAAATCGTTTCAGAAGTTTATGAGTCACATTCAAAAGAACAATTTTACGTAATTTGAGCCCAATCAGTTGGGGGCCAAAAATGCCATCATTGGCACCCCTCCTTTGTACATTTACAGAAATATACGAGATTATATAATTAGAATTAGAATTAACACACTTAGAATATGTGAAAAGCTTCAAGGCGGCGAATGGAAGAAACGTAATAGTAAAATTTGTGTTTTAAATAAAAAATGTATAAATATAGTTAAGGAATTTATTGGTGTACTTGTTCCCCTCGCTATTCATGGTGTGGGGGTTCGAAGCTTTTTCCCGCTTTTTTTTCAACTTTTGTTTCAACAGCCATACCACGCTGAAAAAACCAGTTCTCGTCAGATCACTGAAGTTAAGCAGCGTTGGGCGCGGTTAGTACTTGGATGGGTGACCATTCGAGACTACTGAGTGCTGTTGGCACATCGTGGGTGTGGTGAGCCCACACTTGTAGTTATTTACTACAAGAAACTATCCACCTAGAAACACTACCCGCATCGGGTAGTGTCACGCCTACCCTGAAAGGGAAATGGCTTAATGGTATAAAAAAAAAAAACATTGCCTAAAAAATCTTTGTAGTTTCCGGTATTGTTACAAACATGCAGTCTATTACAAGACGATATGCAAGTGGGGCAGCAGGATTGTAAAGGGGTAATGGTCCATCGCTTTTCACCTCAATTATCAATAACTCTAGCTCAATTCATTGAAACTTCATGTGCAGGATTATAACCGGCAATTGGTTCTTTCGGCATGAGGAAACTAGAAGTAAAACAAGAGCCTATGCACATATGTATAAAAGCTGCATAGCCTTGAAAATTCTGCGGGTTTATCCGAGGTCTCAAGCAATGGGAATCCCGCCTTGCATAGGAGAGTGGACCGTCAACAGTGTGTTCATTCGACATTTTTACCACCACGGCATCAGATGGGACAGCACCTTATTTTATAGAAACAAAATAGACATTCATAAATTTTTAGTACACTAGTAACATACAGATTACACAATTTTTATCCATCAAGAATTTCTCGAATTTTCCAACTCGAGCTCAACTCATGCTATGACTAAGGAAAATGCGGAAACAATCTATCGACATGTCGCAATGATTCGAATCTTATGATTCGGCTGGCAGCGATCCGGGCAGCAGCGGCTGATCTAAACCCAACTCAAACGCAATTCAACATTTTCACTCATATCTGGGGAACGCGAGAAGATTTCTGAAATTTTCTTGGCATAAATTCAAGATATCAAATTCACGGGAAGGGCGGGAGGGGGGGGGGGTATGAAGGCACTTTGGTGACCGGCTACACAATTAGTGTAGATCACATAGGTTTTCATTTCCAAAGTTTGCTGGAAATATGAAATGTTTGTCATTTTCCATATCCAACTTCGAATGTCCCGAAAACTGTTACTTATAGCCTTAAAATTAATGTAACATAAAATGTGCATTTTGTTATACGTTTTTTATGTTTTTTCCCACAAAAATCAAATTTCCGCCAATTTCACAATCATATTCGTAATCGGCCGACGTCCTTGGTAGATGTTTGAATAAAGACGAAAATGTTACAAAATCGGCTTTTTCGTACTTCATCCATATCGTCCCAAAATTTTTTCTCGAATATAAAAAATGCGTTCTTTTGTTGAAAAAAATGACATTTAGATGTTCCGCAAGCCTGATGAAGTTTAACACATATTTCTCACAAGAAAAAAAAAAACGTTTTCGTAAATTTTATTCGGAATTTCACATATTAAATGAATCGAGTTGAACCTGGACATTTTTCTTCACAATTAGCCATAGAATTCAATCGAGTAATTACTTTTTGAAAATAGCTCATGAGTAAAAATTGTGCTTTTATATATGAAATACTACTTTCTACGCATGAACTAGATGTTCACATACATTGTTTAAACAATTCATTATTAGTTATAACAATATTCTCGTAGACTAATGCTAGGAAGGTGCGGTTTTCTCTGCAATCTTTCGCTTATGTCGACTCATCAATTAGAGTGAGGTAATCACTAATTAAAGCTGACAAACATAATTTCTTGAACAATTTGTTATTGTTTGCAACTATTGTCTCTTAGTACTATCCTAAACAGTTATGGTAATTCTAGGTCAATTTCCGGTTAACTAACTACACTCAAAGTACCATTTTCCAAGTTAAGGACAATGGGAAAAACTTCGCGCAGGTAGGTGGAGGGGATGGGGGGTTAGTATTTATGTAATATGTAGTATGTATGTAGTAAGTTTGTAGCTTCAAAGTCCAAGGTTTTTCCAGAAAAATCATAGGTTCGGAATCTTTTGTTCGACTCATCGCCAAATCCGGTAGATTGTTTCCAAACATTTTTTTACGTCATGAAATGAAGACCAAATCATGCTATCTAGATTTGGATCAAGGACACAAATAAATATTACATAATTGCTATGCAATAATTAAAAGTGTCTACCTGTGAAATAGAAATGTCTGCGGAACTATAAATATGAGATTCGTTGCGTGCGTTAATATCCTTCTTATAAAAGAACTCTACAGGGAGAGTTTTCTTACTTAGGCTAACACTTTTAGTCAGCTCCGGTTTTTCTCAAGCTAAGCTATTAAAATCTTTAGCTTTCTTGAAACTATGCCGGGAATACACCATACAAAATTTGTCTTGCACATTATCTTCAAAAAACTACTAAGACTTCACCTTGACCTATCAAATACCCTAAGATTTGACATTTGGTCTACAATGGATAGCATGCCATTTGACCATTTGCAACGGATTAAAGATTTTACCACTCAGAAACAAATATAAAAATTTACAAATTACTTCCAGTAAGGCACACACCACTAACATTGGCCACTACACTAACACTAACTAGCATCTCTAACCAGCCTCACATCAATTACATAATTTCAGCCTTATCTGAAGGATATAATTTTGCAGTAATTCCCTGCAAAATCTTGAAAGAAGAAATCATCAGTATTTTGAAGTCCACAATATATATATATATATATATATATATATAAATATATATGTATATATATATCCAACATCTTACGCCAAGCACAACTTTCCTCCTCAAACTTAACAAGACAAGAAAAAACAGCAATTAAAGAATTCAATCGGAATGAACACATCATGATATAACCCGCAGACAAAGGCAGCACGACAGTAGTAATGGATGAAGAAGACTAAAACAACAAAATCATGGCTTCATTCCACCACCATCCTTCTCAAAAGCAATCGGTCATCAACTTATTTGTATGTAGAGCTGTCTCCATAAAAGATAAAGATAAATTACAAAAGGAATTAGAAAACTTCTAAACAACCCTAAACCTAAAAAGGAACCTCTCAGTGATCCGGGAGTATATAAAATCCCTTGCTCTTGTGGAAAAGTCTATATTTGAGGAACCGGGAGGGCGGTAAGCGAATGCATAAAGGAACATAGCATTTTCTTTGACAAAACGAACGTCATCGCAAAAACGTACAATATTTTTCCCAGAAAACATAGAGAAGCAATCGAAATCTTAAAACACCATAATAACATCGAGAGGGACAATGGATATACTATCAATCCAATTTTATTATTTTTAATTATTCTTGATTCATTATTGTAATTTGAAAAATCAAACAACGCAGAATAAACGTAAAATCCGCATTTAGCCGACGGCTATGTTACATTCGAGGGGTAGTACAAATTGATGTCGGGTCAGGTATCAGTTTCGCATTGGAAGAGATAAAATTGAAAGAATAAAGATCTGTTTTCTAGAACATTTGTTTGAACTATGAGTATATGTCGATATAATTTTTTAGATACCACTATTTGTTCTATAACATACATGTACACAAGGACATAGACCAGCAAATCTCTATGAAACTTCATTGTTAAATAAATAAGTGTTTCTCTCGATGTCGAGTAAGATAGTGACTAGCGGCTGTCCTTGTTCGACGTGGATATTTTTTTGCGCGAGTGGGGCAGAAAGTCAAGAAGAGGTAGTCAGCAACTCACAATTGGATACGTGGAATACGAAAAGCCCACTAGTAGATACATATATATGGAAACATTTCAATAAAAATCTCTTTTCTCGTTGAATCAGTATCATCTACTGCCATTTACTCTCATCTTCTCGATTAGTAAAAAATGAGGATCACCTTGGGTACTCTATTACTTGCTTTTGCCGTTTTCCTTGTTTCTACTGGTAAATATATAATAATATAACATCTTCACTTCTCTTACTTCTCGTTTCTCCTACTTCCCCACCCCTTACATCCTACACTTCCAATTTCATCCCTTCCCTCAATTCTACATCTTTTACATCCCCTATTTCCACTCAAATACTTCTACTTCTCCTCCCTTCCCTTACTTCTTCCTCATGCATATGGAATCCATTCGTAGGAATGATGTCGATGGAAATATATATATATTTGTACTCTGATGGTGCAATGGAATATTCCTTAGATACAGTTGTTAACCAAGTTATTCACTGAAGCATTCATCAGTTTTCTCTCTATTTTGCGAAAATGCGGATGGTCTGTACTTTTTTTTTCACTTTGGCGGTCATCGTTAATTTTATTGGTGAATATAACAATGTAATATACCTGTAATTCTTATTATATTTCATTTAATACATGCATGAATACGGCTATTTATCAGGCCTGTGGAGCGAGCCTAAGACCCCCTTTCCAGCTTATAGTCGTATAATAGCTATTTGTATATTTACACTGTAAAAACTAGAGATTTCTTTTTTTACGGTTTTATATTTTTCCCGTCTTATTTTTGAATACAATAACTTCGACTTCGTGCTGTTATTTTCAGTGCAAAAAGAAACGATTCTGGATTCCCACCAGTGGTCTCATTTAATTCACACTTGAGTCTAATTTTTTTTAGTCTTATTGTTTCTATAGTTTATGACGTCATAGATCTACATGGCCATTACATACCTACGAACTTGAAAAGCGGCACTTAAGTTCGGTTCGTACGACTCGTACTCGAAAGATACACTCATCAATAATGTCCCTCTTTTCCCCCTTGGTGCAGATAGTAGAAACTAAACGGAATAATTTAGTAATTTCTCACCAAAGAGTTGGACATTTAAATAAAGAGTTGAATTTTCAATTAAGATAGAGGAATTTCCAACAAAATAGTTATTTTTTTCTTGAAATAGTTTAATTTTCAAGCAAAGAAGATGAATCTTCAGGAAAATAGTTTAATTTTTAAATAAAATTAATTACTCTGTAACAATAATTTCTGAATTACTAATAAAATGGTTAAATTTCAAACATATGAAAACATTTTCAACCAAATAGTCGAATTTTTCTAAATTTCAAAAAATATAAAATAAGAAAGAAAAAATGATCAATTTCTTCAAAAATGGATTAAAGAATTGCAATTAAATTATTTACATTGATGTTTATATAGAAGGGCAAATTATGGGCACATGTTCTTTGAGCTCCCAGACAGGTCGTTCAAGTATTGGTGGCGGGGGGTAAATGAGTTTTTGTTTTTAAATACAGTTCCTTGACATAATAATTTTTAACCCAAAATGTGACTAAAACTAACTACATGTGACTAACGTATATTAATAATACGTCCACTATCCTTTTAAATTCGAAAGAGTTCGATGAGGTTTATAAGAATTCCAGGAGAATTTAACAAATTCAAAATAAATCCCAAGAATTATATATATATATTATATGTTTATTTAACAAGAAAAATGTACGGTGCTTTCTGCAAAGCAACGTTGAACTCAGCTGAAGATATTAGACACAAATGTGCTGAGAAAAAAGAAAGAATCTTCCATTTCTTCTTACAGAATGCAGTTCACAGTCCGACGAAAAACCTAATATCGAACGTAATCCTGGCCCTTCTTCTTCTTCTGCTGCTAGACAAGAACATTTGCCTGGCTGGATTTCTCCAGAGGAGGCTCCTTTTCGTGGCAGATCTAGGTTTCCTGCTAGCAGGAGCCCTAAAGGGGAACGTAATCCTGGTTCTTCTTCTTCCGCCAGAAAACATTCGCCTGACCGGACATCTCCTCAGGAGCCTCCACTTCGTGCCAGATCCATTTCTCCTCTCGGCAGGTTTTCTTCAGATCGAGCACTTGGATGTACAATAGAACAACTTGGATATTTTCGGCTTATTCCCCTGAAAAATCGGAACCGTCAATTTGAATTTCGAAGATACGTTATTCCTGCCGGTATGCCAGTTAAACTTCGACCAGAACCAAATAAATATGTGCCCGTGCCATCCCAACAATATATTGTATTATCAACATCCAATGATGACATTTTTGCAATATTGGATGATAGTGGGACTCTTCGTGGAATTTATAGGAGAGGTGCAAATAATCCGCGGGTAAAAATAAATATGATAAGCGGCGCAGTTGATAATTTGACTCCAGATGAAAGAAGGGATTGCCCAGTAGGCAAAAGTAAAATAATGTTCTCAGGCAGTTTTATTAAAACTTCTGCAAATTACGATTCACTACAGTGTGAACGGAATCCCAATGTCGAACGTAATCCTAGTTCTTCTTCTTCTGTCAGACAGTCTAGGTCTTCTCCGGGCAGGCCTCCTTCTCATGAAGTATTTGGATATGAACTTTCAAAACTTGGATATATTCGGCTTATTCCTCAGACAAATCAGAATCGGCAATTCGAATTTCGAAGATATTTCATTCCTGCCGGTTTACCAATTAAATTGCGAGCAGGAACGAATAAATATTTGCCCGTGCCACCCAGAGAACATATTGTTTTATCAACATCCAATGGTGACGTTTTTGCAATACTGGAGTATACTGGGATTCTTCGTGGAATATATAAGGCAGATGCATATTTTTCGAGAATAAAAATAAACATGATAAGCGGTGCAGTTGACAATATGACCGTAATGGAGATGAGGGAATGTCCTGTAGGCAAACATCACACAATGTCTTCACGTTGGTTTGAAGACTTTGCTACCAATGAAGATACTCTACAGCATGTGCATCGTTAATTAAATGGAAAAAAGATAAACTAAAATATAATATTCTCTGTAATCCGTAGTCAAATCAAAATTAAATGAGAAGATTTAAATGCAAATATATTATGGTTATCAAGGCTTTTTTGTTTTATCTTTTGCTAGTCCCCACAAGGAAAATAGAATGTTAATTATTTTTTAGCTACAGCGTGTACTTTATAGGGATATTAATTTTGTAGTGCAGTCGCACAGCCTCATTATCCACGCGCAAAGACAAACACAGTGGTGCGAAATAAAACAACAGTTAACGACAACTTGTAGGACGCAATTTTTAATTGATTTTTAATCGAAAAAATTGCTTACTGAATTCACAACTGATATGTGAAAGCAATTTTTGAATTGTTATTGTTCAAAATTTTACATCAATGCAAATAATGACCAAATGTTGATTCTTTTTTTCTCGTCTATCATTTGGTAAATAACTTTTCAACTTTTATTATATTTTGGATTCAAAGCGCAGGAGTGTGAGCAAGCGAAAAATGATTCATAAGTCATATTATTAGTTATACAAAAATTATAATATCAAATGAAATGATATTATCATTATCGAGTATTTGATTTCAAGGTAATATTTCGACAAAAAATTACTTGCTTTTATCAACAATGTTCATTTATAATTCATTATTTTAATAATTTTTTATATCCTTTGTTTATGCAATGAACAAATAGTATCATGATCACGCACATCTCAGAAATATGATCAATTTTAGGTCAAATGGACCACTCAAATTTTCAGTGCAAAAATTACTTTTTAAGTAACGGAATACTGATTTTCATGAATGAGTTCAATCTCCAACCAATAAAGTAAATTATTGACAACGATGTTGAACTTCCCCTGGTAGTAGTGTGAAGTAGTTTTTGAACTTTTTGTAAAAAATTTTAACAAATTTTACAGGGTTTCAACGATTAAAGAATATCCTAATTACTTGAAGGAATTTCAAGCATTTTCCAAAGATTTTATATGATTTTTCGCGACTTAAGACATTTGAAAAGATTTCTTATGCTGCAAAGTTTTCAAGATAATTGAAAAACTTTAATTAAATTTTAAAGGACTTTATCAAACGTTAAACGATAATTTTATCATATTTCGAGGGATTTTAAAGGATTCAACAAGATTGCCTCGAATTTTATGAATAATGTAGGTCAGATGATTCATTTTATAAAAAAATATAGCCTGACAGAAAAAACGACTCTTTTTGGAGACATATACTTTTCATCTTATATCACCTTGAGAACCTCGAGTAATTTTCTTACTAAATAGTGTACAGATTTCAATTTCATATCTGTCTTCAGCACACTTTTATTTATATGATTACACAAATGTTGTGAGCCACCTCAACAGTTCAATAATCAGATAATAATAATGTGAGTGACGAACTAGTTAGCAAAACGGAAAAAGTTTTAGTCGCGGTTTTATTCAAAAGGTTGAATTGTTTTTCAAATGAGGCAACAAATTCGCAAAGATAAAATTTGTTTGCTTTAAATTTGAAATAAAGTATGCTTTTTATTTCAGAAATAATTTCAAATTTCATTTTTATCCAAAATTTTCGACTCAAAAAAATTATCTAAATTAAAAGGGACGGTTTACCATTAATTCATTTTAAAAATATCTGAACTAAAAATAGTCACCTTTTCTAATTGGAATGCAATATTGAATAATATACTCGACTGAGTACTCGCGCACACCGATCCTTCTTTGGCGAAAGTCGCACCCGTCTCTCGCCGTGCCCCCTGAGAAACTGCGTGGACTAGTAGTTCTAGGAAGGCTGAGTGATGCCCTGATGTTACTGTTGTTTTCACTGTTGTGATTCTAAACTGGGGCGGATATTTATATGAGACAGACATTATTCACGTGCAAAGTGCATCTAGGTTTTTTGCACATTTGACGCCTGCTCGTATGCTAAGGTAATGAATCTTTCGTAACCGCACCGTAATATAACGACTTACGAGCAGATGCAGAGCTTAATGTCAAGCCTAGAAGAACAGCTGAAAGCTGAAATACATTTTGTAGAAAAAAAATCCCAGAAATCACCTCAGCAGGCTTGCGGAGATATAAAGCCAAAATGGATGCTGTAAAAAAGGAGAATGCCGAGCTCAAGATGGAGATCGCAAAGCAGGCTCAACAGCTAGATAGGCTTACATAAATAAACAACCTGATACTTTGTGGCATGTGTGATGGAGCCAACGGAAGCACTACTTGCGCTGGACGACAAGGTGCAAAATCTACTCGGAACCAAAATGGGTATAACTCTTAACCGGGAAACGATTAATGTAATTCGCTGCCTTGGTCAATTTAACTGAGGAAAAATGAGACCTGTTTTGCTTTCACTCTACGCAGGGTCGGTGAAGCACGCTATCCTTTAAAATCGTTCGAAACTTGAAGGAACAAATATTTTTATCGAGCATGACTTGGACCTTGACACTGTTGAAATCCACGAAGCTCTGAGCCAAGAAGCAGCTAAACTGAAGAACGCAAGGATGATAACTCTTAAAGTGGCAACCGCCTGCGAGTTACCAATTGATTTTACAGCTTAGATGATTTGAGAAGAATAGGCCTAGAGAAAATAATCGATAATAATGTTTTGAATATTGAAGTGCCTACCGGTACGTAAATATGAAACCGAAATTATTATATAGAAAATACACGTTTATTGTAAGAAAATGATATAACATATTTTTTTCGAAGTATTGCCCATCGCTCACTATACAGTTTTTCCACCTGTCTGATAATTTGTGGATGCCACGCCAAAAAAACTGTTGCTCATTTGATGCAAACCAGTCATCGAGCCATTTTCGTACATTTTCGCGAGTACTAGAGCGCTGTTCAGCAAGTGCGTGTCCCATCGATGCAAATAAGTAGTAATCAGATGGAACCAAGTCTAGTGAGTAAGCGGCATGCGCAAGTATTTCCCAACTTAACGCCTTAATCGTTTTCTTGACCAGTTTTGCTGCGTGTGATGGTGCATTATCGTGAAGCAAAATCACTTTGTGTTGCCTTTTTTGATATTCCCATCTTCTGGATCTCTCCCATGGATTTCAAACGTATGGAGACGACTTCTCGTGTAAAATTTAATTGATCCGCGAGTTTTTATTGCGTTTGAGCATCATCCTGATCCAACAATGCTTGCAATTCGTTGTCTTCAAACTTTTTCGGTGGTCTATGCTGTTGTGTGAAACTTGTATTGTTGTGATTTGAAAATCTTTGTCAGAGATGTCAACAAGGAGATGGGGCCAATGAAGCGGTTTAGCGATAACTACATTGACAGCTAGGGCCATCTATAGGTAAATTCCGGCTTCATATTCAAAGACCTGGTAAAAATGAGTAAGGGGTGATTCTGAAGACGCGGACTTTCTCGACAAGTATGTGAACAGGGCAACTCCTGCAGGATCTGTGTAGCGCACAGACTGACAAGATGTATCTTTTTCTGTGACTTTGATCTGAAGCAGAAAACCTACTTAACTAGTCATTGTGTGATTTGCATAGGTGAGTCATGGCTTACAAACGCATCTGTGAAATTACCGAAATTTTCATATAGTTACACCTCTTATTACTCCGTGGTTGTCGAAGAAAAACGCAAGGGCCGTGGCAGTGGAGGCCTAATTACATTAGTCCAAAAATGCGCTGAATATTCGCAGTGTAAACTGGAAGTCAGTAATTTATGGTTATTTGTGAATTTGACGTTTTAAAATTCCTTCACTCCGCATGTAGGTAATATATATTTTCCCCCATCAATGCTCGTGTAGGACTCCTAAATAGTTAAAGTTAATAAAAGATGCAAAAAATTGGTGTAGTCCCTAGAATCGTGCCATCTAGGGCTATGCAATGGTCGTACATTTTCTGATAGGCTGGATCAATTCACCCACCTGATGAAAAGAGGCTGCAGTACTATTGATTTACGTTGGTTGGATATCGATTGCGCAAATCTTGTTAACGAATTACTCTGTGCACAATAATTCGGAACAATCAAATCATTAAGTTGTTGCTATCGATTTTAATAGTGTGCTTAAGGGTTCTAGGGATAGGGAGCCTACCATATTTGGCGGCGTATCAATGTCTGTAAAATGAATTACGAGGGAGCGAGCAACTTTTATACTGCTTTGTCAAATTCACCGCTTATATTCAATAATGATGTTAACGCTGATTTTTTGTATAGTAAATTAATGTTCACATCATGTCACGCGAAACTTCGATTTTCGGCGTCTCCGAAGACTCGCGAAAGTAGCCGATTTCCGAGAAGTTGTTTAAAGTTACTTTATTCCACTTCTCGCCAAACAAGTTTATTCCAAAAATTGTAGGAAGAAAGAAATATTGTTTTGAATGGAAATATAATCAGATTATACAATTATGCCCCATTCATTTGGTGTGCATTAGTTTGTTCTAGGTTAAACGGTCATGTGAGGTCACTTTTCTTCTAGAGGGTTTTGAGCGCTACAGCTGGGCCTACTCAGAGGACTTAGGAGGATCCGTAGTGGGCTAAATTTTCATTAAATTAGGCCCTCATTTAGCCCTGAAAGTGGAAAAAATAAACTCTTGTGCCATTTTGAAGGAATAAAAGAGCTTACAATCTAGTATAAATTAAGACCTCTAAAAACGCTCCAAAGTCCTATTAAGTCCTACAATTTGGAGTTCTAAAAGAGGACTGAAATTTTGACTTGGAATGCTTTATATTTATATCAGTAGAAGTATTCATTGACTTGTGCGCTCGTGCCCAAGTTGCAATCATCATCAATTGCAACCCAATCGAGCAATGAGAGAAATTGGTTTATTTTACGTTCCAAGCACGTATCATAACACTCAATTTTTAGTCCTCTTTTAATTCCACCAGAAGAATAATATATATGAAAATATGCATTTTCAAAATTGGTTTTGAATAGTGATTCAAAATCGAATTTTTTGCAAAAATAAAAACTTTCTCCCGAGATGTGGGGATGCTGAAAAAAGTATAACTGCGTTAAAATTGGAAATAAATTTAAACTAATATTTCATTAGAAATTATTTTTCAATTATTGCATCTAAAAATGGCATTCAGAAAAAATATTTTTATCGCTACTCATATTATTAAAGTGATACCGTGACATAATAGGTGTTTCTTAATTTTATTAATTATAAATTTGAGCTAAGGAAATTATTCATAATCGGTGGGATTGATATCTTCGGAAGAAGCCCTTCATATAATTACGATAGAACTTCACTTACAGGTAAGTTCGTTTACTCATTACATTATATTTCGCGCCCCTTCACCAAGATCAAACTGTAGTCGTGTAAAGTAATTCACGGTAGGGTAAGCGATTTACAAGAAAAAATTATTAATGGATTTAATGCTTTCACAATGACACATTTTAATAAATTAAAAATTTAAAGCTTTTTCTGTGACAATCATGTGCAAAATTACGCATCTTGTCGACGTTTCGTGAACATTGCAGTTCACTTCTTCAGGGCTGAACTGAAACTGAAGTTTCAGGTTATGTTGTTCTTATATATATATTCTCTACGGTGCCTGTGATTGGCCAGAGCGCCCCATGGTGGGGTATGATCGAACTTGATTGGCCAATAAAGTCATTTAAAAAAAAAACCTCGCGAACCAAAAGCCAAATCGGATTGGCATTATTGTATGTTTTCGCGATGACGGTTTTTTTGTCAAATAAAATGCTATATCCTGTTTCGTTATGATGCTCAGCTAGTTCTCAGCTGAGCTATCTGAGTTCTCAGCTCAGCTAGCTATGCTCTACGAACAAACCTCAGGACGACACGTTGACGACACTTTTGTCTTCTGGAGACATGGACTAGATGAACAGTATTTCTCTTAATGTCAATACTGACTCCACTTCTTTTTTTAACAGACGGTGAAGCATGACGAGTACTGTAGGCACACAAAACCGTTGTACCTACATCACTATCCTCAAGGGTTTGATTTATCCTGCGGCACAGTGTCGGCGTGGAGATAGTATTGTGTGGTTTCTTGATAGCTATGAACATCTGTGTTTGAGAGCCTCGCAAACTCTTGGTCTTGTTTAAATATTCTTCCAATGTTGAGGCCGGGTAAATTATATTATTGTCATTATAATAAGGAATGGTCAAAAATGTTCTGCGCCTTATTTATTTTTCTTCCGTCTTGAACCTGGATCGACATTTGTTATACAGTCTGTGTCAGAAGAAAGGAACCGAAATTTTTCAAAAAGTATGAAAGATATTTATTTAATTTTTTTACATTAAAGTATATTCAAAATTACAAGTCGGAATTATTTAATATGCTGCAAAATCCCCATCGTTGTCAAGTATATCCTGGTCCCTTCTTGGCATACTTTCAACCAGCCTTTCCGCGGTGTCCGTGGACAAACAGGAACAAATTTTGCGGATAGCGCGCATCAGTTGTTTTAAATCATGGATAGGCTTTCCAGCGAGTTGGGCTTTCATAATTCACCACACATTTTCGATGGGGTTGGTATCTGGGGACTGGGAAGGGGCCCCTTTCGCTAGTTTTCGCTAGCCCATGCCTTGCGTTTTTCAATCAGAGAGCAGAGGTTTTGATGTCATGGGACGGTAATTAACGTTTCCCTCCTTCAAATGCCGTTCAATGGTCTTGATACTGACGTGTATTGCCCTCTTAGCGAGAAGAGTGCGAGCCTGGAGCAGTCGCAGAGAAGGAATCCACTCGAACAGCTGGAGAATCGCCTTGTCCTGCTTGCTCGTGGTCGTCCGCTTCAAGCCCCAATTGGGAAAGTCATCGACGTTTTTGTGAACTTTATACCGCTGGTTCCACTTCACAACGAACTTTTTCGATTTTTTAATCATTTTTCAGCCGCGGAGTACGATAATTTTGGCCCTTTTGAGTGCGAATATAAAAATACCGCTTCATCACACTTTGCATACTTTTCGCTCATTTTGGTTTACTTGCGTTAACCACGAGGTTTTTAGCGGCAATTAAATAAATTAGGGCTGACGTCGTAGCCCTCTGGTGGGACAATCAAGTCACGAAAAGCGGACAAAAATATATTTTTTACTTTTCAAAAAATCGCGGTTCCTTTCTTCTGACACAGACAGAAATAAAGGTGAGTGTTTGAATACGCTGCGCTGTCATTAAAACCAGCAGTGTGACCAGCTTTAGCGTGAGTTTTAATGAGAGTTTTTCATCAGCGCCGCATTAATTCACTTGATTTGAAACCAGTTCAAGGTCTTAACTTAGCAATGCCTGTAAACAGCCTTTTCATTCGAGAATCTATGCCTCATTCTGGTCCAGGTAACAGGGCAATTGCTTACCGACAGCTGTTGAGAGTGCCATGTGAAACACCTTTCTAGAATTATTCCTTTCGACACAGAATAACATGTCATATATATATATATATATATATATATATATATATGTTGCCGACGTTTCGTGAACATTGCAGTGCACTTCTTCAGGGCTCACCTGAAACTGAAGTTTCAGGTTATGTTGTTCTTATATATGTATTCTCTACGATGCCTGTGATTGGCCAGAGCGCCCCATGGTGGGGCTGGTTGAACTTGATTGGCCAATCAAGTCGTTTTTAAAAAACCCGGGAGGACGGAAAGCCAAATCGGATTGGTATTATACCCATCGTCCCTATTGATGTTATTTAGGTGTTTTAAGATTTAGATTGCTTCGCTATGTTTTCTTGGAAAAATGTTGTACGTTTTTTCGATGACGGTTGTTTTGCCAAATAAAATGCTATGTCCAGTTTCGACATGATGTTCAACTACTGCTGATTGCGTGAAATGTTTTAGCCTGACTTTACTCTCATGTTCCTTTACACGTTGAATTACCGCTCTCCCGGTTTCTCCAATATAGACTTTGCTACAAGAACAAGGGATTTTATATACTCCCGGATCACTAAAAGGTTCCTTTTTATCTTTAGGGCTGTTTAGAAGTTGTCCTATTTTCGCAGGTGTTTGTTGAGAATTCTTCCTATTTGTTCTGTGATACCTTGAATGTAGGGTAGGATGGTGGTCGTTTTTCTCTCTCTTTCTTTAGTAGGTTGTGTTGACTTGTTTTTTTGAGTGTATCTTCTTATTGCCTTATTAATTTGTTTGTTTGTGTAATTTGTTAAAGATTTTAGTTTCTAGATTTTCCATGAAAATGTTGGCTACTACAGGTAGGATTGGAGATCCCATTGCTGCTCCTAAGATTTGTTCGTAGAATTGGTTATTGGAAGAGAAATAAGTATTAGTGAGACAGTGTTCTATTGAAGGTGTAATATTATATCCTGTGAAAGGATTCAGGTTTTTGGCGAGAAAGCGTGCTAGGTTGTAAGTTGTAAGTTGGTTTTTGTGGAGTTTTGGGAATCCGTAAAGTTTTGGAGAGATGAGATTAGTAGGTTTTAATTTAGATATTGTTTCGCTGTCAAGATTTGAGTCTTTCGGAAGGGTTTTTGTTTTTCTGACTATTGTTTTTGTGGGGTCTTTTTTAAGTTTTTCATATGTATCGTCAGTAAGAAGGTCCATGATTTTGTTGTTATAGTCTTCTTTATTCATTATTACTGTTGTGTTGCCTTTGTCTGCGGGTAATTATATGATGTCCTTATTCTGATTGAATTCTTTAATAGCTGTTTTTTCTTGTTTTGTTAAGTTTGAGGAGGGAAGTTGGGCTTCGCGTGAAATGTTGGCTGTCCTACGTCGGATCTCATTCGCTTTTTCGGATGGAAGGGTATACACGGTGTCGCATTTTAATCCATAACCCCAAATATCTTCTAAAATACTTTATCTACGAAAAAATGGTTCAGACAAAGGTTAACCAGGACCGAGGGGGACAGAGGTCTGTCCCATCAATTTTGACCTTGAGGTCAATTTTGAAGGTCATTTGAGGGTCAAGATGACTTTTTAAAATGGAAACCCCTATTTTTGACTCCGGATTTAAAAAGAGCGGCAAATTTTACCTCAAAAATGTCTTATGAGAAATTTGTTTTTGTGACCTTAGAAAGGTCAAATATCAAGGTAAAGTGTTTAAAAAACGGTCATATGCCCTTTTTTTAAATTAATTGATGTTCTGAGAATAGCAAACCTTTAAGATGCTTTTAACAAGTCGATAGAATGTAAAAATGTGAACCACCTTGACCATCTTGACCTGCAGGTAAATTGTCAAGGTCATTTAAAGGTTAAAAGTCAAAAAAGGTCTTTTGAAGAGAAGTCAAATGAAGGGCAACTGTTTAAAAAGCTCTTAGAACCTTACTTTTAGCGTTACCCGGAAACAACGACGTGGACGTAGTAAGTTCTGTTTCCTTTGGGGTGCTTATTTACCGTGAGTCCTTGCCTCTCACGTTTGGGGTGCTTGTTTACCGTGAGTCCCCTTGCCTCTCACGTTTGGGGTGCTTGTTTAGCGTGAGGCCCTTGCCTCTCACATTTGGGGTGAGCATTGAGCATTCGTTTGGTTTTTGATTTCGACTATTTTCGTGGCAATGTTCACTTCATTCTCCGCTTTTTTATTCCGTTGCGAAAACTAGTCGCATGTAGTGTCATCTTCTTTCGATAATCGAACTTTTTCTGATTATCCATTTTCATGTCATAATACATATTAGAAAAGGTCAATGGGCTTTGCAGATGGTACAGAATGATCCTAGTTTTTTTCGATATGTACTTTTCTCAGATGAAAGTCAATTCTACAGCGATGGGCAGCGCAATAGACATAACTGTCATTATTGGTCGGACGAAAATCCTCACTGGTACAGACCGATGGATCATCAACATCGATGAAGTGTTATGGTGTGGTGCGGAATAGTAAATGGCTATTTAATTGGACCCTACTTTTTTGACGGAAACGTTGACAGACATACATAGTTAGAGTTGTTAAGGGACCATTTACCAGGACTATTGGAGAACGCTAACTTAGCAACAAGACAAAGAATGTGGTTTCAACAAGATGGTGCTCCGCCACATTTTGCACTCATCTTACGTGAGTTTTTGAACTTACAATTCAATGAGAGATGGATCAGAAGAGGACGTCGAATCGAATGGCCCGCCTGCTCACCAGATCTAACATCACCTGATTTATTTCTATGGGGTTATATTAAAAATGTAGTGTTTTGACAGACGTCTACGTTTGTGTCTTGAAGCTAATGGAGAGCATTTTGAACATTTCATCCGTGGCTGATTGTAACATAGGTAGCAATGTTGAGAGGCAAGGGTACTCACGGTAAACAAGCACCCCAAAGGAAACAGAACTTACTACGTACACGTCTTTGTTTCCGGGTAACGCTAAAATTAAGGTTCTAAGAGCTTTTTAAACAGTCGCCCTTCATTTGACTTCTCTTCAAAAGACTTTTTTTGACTTTTAACCTTTAAATGACCTTGACAATTTACCTGCAGGTCAATATGGTTCACATTTTTACATTCTATCGACTTGCTAAAAGCATCTTAAGGGTTTGCTATTCTCAGAACATCAATTAATTTCAAAAAAGGGCATATGACCATTTTTTAAACACTTTACCTTGATATTTGACCTTTCTAAGGTCACAAAAGCAAATTTCTCATAACACATTTTTGACGTAAAATTTTCCGCTCTTTTTAAATCCGGAGTCAAAAATAGGGGTTTCCATTTAAAAAAGTCATCTTGACCCTCAAATGACCTTCAAAATTGACCTCAATGTCAAAATTGATGGTACAGTCCTCTGTCCCCCTCGTTCCTGGTTAACCTTTGTCCGAACCATTTTTTCGTAGATAAAGTATTTTAGAAGATATTTGGGGTGATATTTTAAAATGGGACACAGTGTATATTGTGGATTCCAAATTAGTGATAATTTCTTCTTTCGGGATTTTGGAGGGAGCGACTGCAAAATTACGTCCTTTAGATAAGGCTAAAATCATTTAGTTGCTGAGGGGATGGTTAGAAATGTTCTTTACTCTGTTAGTTAATGGTGCGTGTCTTACTGGAAGTAATTTATCAAATTTTATTTTTTGTTTTTGAGTGCAAAAATCTTTAATTCGTTGGGATTGGTCAAATGATATGCGGTCCAATGTGGACCAAATGTCAAATCTAAGCGTATTAAATCCTTTACAAACTTACCCTCCAATCTCACACCTTCAATAGAACACTGTCTCACTAATACCTATTTCTCTTTCAATAATCAATTCTACAAGCAAATCTCAGGAGCAGCAAGGGGATCTCCAATCTCACCTGTAATAGCCAACATTTTCATGGAAAATCTACAATCTAAAATCTTTAACAAATCCAAGCTTAAACCGGAATTTTGGTGCCGTTACGTATACGACACTTTTGTCATCTCGCGACATGGACTAGATGAACTACAGAAATTCTTCGATTTCATCAATCGATTACACGCTCATATCAAGGTCACCATGGAAATTGAAGAAAATGGAAAATTACTTTTGTTGGACGTACTAGTTTACGAAAGATCCGATTATGCATTAGGGCATGAAGTTTACAGAAAACGCACGCATACAAACAGATACCTACATGCAGTCTTTTGTTTTCTTCTTTCTTCTCTTCTGGAAGTTCAATAGTAATTTTTATAGAATTATAAATGAATCAGCAAAACCTATATCTTATGCACGGTACTAATTGGCTTTTCTGTTCGTTAACTATAAATCCGAAAGATTTCAATCATCTAAATGTCTGTCGAACATTTTCTAACCATAAACTACACGAATTTTCAAAAAGTAAGATATCATTCAAGTATATTACTGATAAATATCTTTCCTTTCTTTGTTTTATGATTACAAGTTTCATTAACTTAGTAAAAGTGTATGGAGCTCTATTGAGTCCAAAAAGCACACAAGCGTATTCACACAAATTTCCTTCGAAATTAAATCTCAAAAATATTCTATCCGAATTCTTAACTAACACGAAATGATAACCATCATTTAAATCAATATATATCATACTATACCTATGACTTATCAGTCGCTTAAAGGTCTTACCGCCCTCAAGTTTAAAATCTTTCGTCTTTATAAACTCATTTAGTCTTTCCTAATTCAAAATAAGTTTTTGCCATCCGATTGAGATTTTGGGGCTGGTTTCAAATCCTTCGTGGACTGTTGCAAATTTATTGCTAGCCTTCAATTTTTCGGCGAGATCCTTTCTGAACAACCTTTGGTCTGTTTGTTGGTCCTTGAGCCTATCCTTAAAAGATGCTTTAACATTTTTCAATATATAGCACGTATGAATCGTTATTTCGTCATACTGCAGATCATTCAGTAATCTCATTACACTATCACGAGTTTGAAAATATTGTGCCTTTTCAGGTGGAAACACTTTGAGTATCAGGTCTATAACATTTGCTATATCAGCTGGAATTACTGATGTCTTGTCTTTTTTTCCAACAAGTTTTTCGTCTCTATTAATAATTGTGCTGTGTAATGCCGCTCTAACCTCCAAATTTAATTTAAGAGAGTCAATAAAGATACAGTTTACTGGTGGAGAGCACATTTTTCAATCATAATTTTATCAGCTCAAAGGGAAGATCTCTTTTTGTAAGTTACTCTCAAATCTGTGCTAATTGACTGTGCACTGCTGTTGCAAGTACTCGATCAGGTATAAAACGCTGTCCAGAAATTTTGAGGACACCTTCATCCAGTTGATATTCCAGCGGTACTGCATCTCTTCCAGGGACCTTTAGGTTTGTTTTTGACACTTTATTTTCAGGAACTGAATCGCTAGTATCCTGCTTTGGTTCCTATGTCAAAAATGATTCCTAGAATTGTCACGACTATTTTGAATAGTAGGGGACAGACTTCGACTGGAATAAGGTTCACTTTTAGGCGAATTTGTATACCTGTTAAAATGAATGTCATCGTCGTAACCATATCCATAAGTATCGTTCCTTGAATCATAATTACGACGTTGGTATGGGTTATCATATTAGTCGTGATATTTCCTGTGCGGTCTGCGAGATTTTCGTATTTCTTTTGAATTCTTCATACATTTCAGACCTATAAAGTTTCACATTCTGTCTGAACAAAAATGTGACGGATTAAATGTTCCATCAAAATGGCGTTCTCGTTTCACAATCGTTGAACGAATGCGAAGCAAGTTGTGTGAGAAGTTATGTGCACAGTAGAAGTTAAGCCTCATTGTCACACAAAAGTGGCTAATCAGTTGGACAGAGAAACACACGTATTTCTGCACATAAGATCATCATAATGTCGAAAATTTCAATAATATAAGATATCGAGAGAAGTGAATCACTATGCTTGCCTACTGTGCCGATTTTCGTGTCTGAGTTTTTGGGGTCAATGATTTCGAATTCAATATCTAGAATTAGAATTTTAAAGTAGCGGATTTGTGACTCACATTTTTACATTCTCATTCTAATGAGAAGGTATTAGTTTTATGTAAATTGTTGACTTTGTCGGTTTTCATCAAATCTCCACGTTTTAAGACCTCCTGAGTCAGAAAAAACGATTTTTACGAATGTGCCTGTCTGTATGTCTGTCTGTCTGACTGTCCGCCTGTGTGTCTGTAGTATCGTGTAGGCACGATAACTTTCGAAAGATTGATCAGATTGGATTGTGAACATTTTGAACATTTTTGTGACCACTTTTTTTGAAGATTTGAAAATTCTATGTACGGTTATCAGTAGTACGCGAAAAGACGAACAAAATATCCTAATGACTTGTTCTGGTAAAAAAAAAGTTACTGCAGTTAGAGCATTTTCAAAATTCCAAAAAAGAATCGAAAATGATCATTTTAAGCCGAAAAACGCACGATATAAAAAAAAGTCAATAGGAGAAAAACTTTTTTTTTGAACACCCTACAATATTTTCATAACAACTTTTCGAATTTTTTTAAAAATCAAAAATTCAAATTTTGATCGTACAAAAAAATAATGAAAAATCAAAAATTCCATTTTGCTTTCAAAATAAGCAAGATACGACAAAAGACGATTGGAACAAAATTGTGCACCTGAAAAAGATCTAAAAATTTGTTATTATTCACTTTTTGATATGACGCGTAGTTTTTGTTTTATTTATAAAAAAACAGCATTGAAAATAGAAAAATTAAATTTTTAGCCGAATAACACAAGCTACGAAAAAAATGTCAGAGACAAAATTTGTTCATCCAAAGAAAAGGTACAAACTTGTTACCAATCATGTTTCGATAGGATGCGTATTTTTCGTTTTATTCGTGAAAATAACCTTGACAGTAAAAAGAATCAAATTTTTGGAAAAACAATGCAAGGTACGGAAACAGATAAATGAACGACAATCGTGCATTCAAAAAAGATTTATAAATTTGTAATCAATTTTTGTTGTAAGAATATATTAAAAATAAAAAAAAATAACTTTTTTGAAAAACGGCACAAGCTAAAATAACATTTTAACTAATTAAATTTGTCGCCTAAATTATATCATTATTTTTCATTTAAAATCAAATACAAATTTAGTAAATTGTATATGAAGAACATATAACACGAAGCTCAAAGTGCGCGATCAGTGTATTTCGGAGCGCGAAGCGCGACTACCAAATCGCGCGCAATAAGTGCGCTCAAATTTTTTTCTTTCTATCATACGGTGCACAGAACCGAGCGTGGAGCGCAAGGTTCAAATGATTTTCAAATCAAATATCGAGCGCGAGTGTCTGCGTGAGAATGTGTTCCTTAAGGTCGATAGAACCTTGAGTGAATAAAGTTCCTTTTCAGTCTAAAATAAGAACGAATTTAACAATCACTTCATATGTAGAGGCTTTGAAAATTTTATAATATTAGCAAATAAACTTTTTCTTTTCATCGGAGTCGAACACGAAGTTCAAAAATCTAGAGGAACCGCCCAGTGAGCACCACGTCGTTTTTAGAACGTTCCAAAAACGTTACAGAATGTCCAACGTCCTAAAAGGTACAAGACTGAATCACAAAAAAATGACGTTATTAAAACGCCTTTTGGATGTCCTAAGTCAGGCATTTTTTCAACTAAAAAACGTCCTTTAGAACATAATAAAAGACATTTGAAAAAATATAATTTTATATTTCAGCTTGAGAACTCTGACTTTATTTTCGAAAGAAGATTTAAAACCTGATACTTAAATGTAATATGTTAACTGAAAAATGTTGCGTTTTATTTGTCAGAATATGTGTAGTAGTAAAAAAAAACTGTTCATGGAGCGTCTTAAAAGTTCCCCATATATGGTTTCTACTACATGTTCTAAAAACTGTATTGTGAAGTCCGATCCAGTGTGGTATGTTTAAAACTCATGATATAGAATTCGTACATGGAGCATTCGGGAATTCTACGAAAGGCTGCTACATCGTTTGTCCACTACAATTTTTAAGGGTGTGAGTCGAATGCATAAATAATTAAGCTTTTTCTATTCTGAAAATAAAACCAAGCAACTTCGATATTTCGGAATACTCTCAAAATGCGACGTTCTAGGAACGTCTTAAAAACGTCTTAAAAACGTCTCAAAAACGTACCATGCAGGAAAGCTAGAATTCTTCCAGAAAAATGGATTTAAAATACTCAGGTACGTTGAATTACGAGCAATAAGTTGCAAGGCCAAGTATAAGTAAACTGTATAAACATTTAAGCATTTTATATGTACTGTGAACAAAAATCCACGAAACCTAAAAGTGCTAAGTGCTATTAAAAATATCGGAACGTTGTAAAAACGTTCCAAAAACGTCCTAAAAACGTCCTCTGCAGGAGAGTTAGAATTCTTCCTAAAAAATGGATTTAAAATATTCAGGTTCGTTCAATTACGAGCACTGAGTTTCAAGACCAAGCATTGGTCAATTGTATAAACATTTAAGCATGTTATATGTATTGTGAACAAAAATCCACGAAAATTTTCATTTCTAAGTGCTATTAACAAAAGGGACGTTCTAGGAACGTCCTAAATACGTCCTTAAAACGTCCTACGCAGGAGTATTAGAAATCGTTCTAAGAAGTTCTACGCAAGACTGTTAGAATTCTTTCTAAGAACTTTATGCAAAATACAATATTATTCCGACCTATGCCCAACCGGGGTCAGAGCGAAGTTCATACACCGGACATTTATAAAACTTTCTTGACATAGAATACATTAAAATTGTACCTGCAATTCCTCAAATTTTTACTTTTCAGTAATTGAAATCTCTCATTACATGGGTCTGCGTGATGGAAGATGTACCCTTAAACGATTTACTCTCGTTCTATACATGGAAAAAGTAAATTTTTGTAAATTAAGAAATATTTAAACAAAAGAGAACAAATAAAATAATCAGGATGTGTGCAACAGTGGTTGTATGCAAAACTCATTTCCGAGAGGAAGAACAACAGCTTTTTCCGTTATTTCGGTGATGGAAAAGTTTAGGGTATCAGAAAATCCTTCAGCAATATTTATTCCCAGATCTTGAGAGTTTCCAGGATAATTTTGAAGAGGCCCTAGTCTGTCGAACTTGTCTGCAATAATGATTGCTGATGTTTTTTTAATCGCAATATGCTGTATCCGAACAATATCTCCACTTTTCAAGTAGCAGAAGTTATTAGGCGTTTTAGTCGATAGTTTGAAGTCCTTAAACTGAACAATTTCATAGGCTTTTGAGAAACCAGGAGGAATGTTTCCTTTTTCCTTTAGGAATTTCGGAAATGCTTCCTCCTTCAGTTCTATCCTTTCCTGCTTCTGTCGTTCCCCCTGTGTACAAATTTCAATGAGTTTTCGAAAAATTTGGGGTAGTGAATCATTAGGTCGGTGAATAATTTTTTTTAAAAATTGCATAAAGTTTTCGAATGGATATGAGCTGAATGAATCTAATGGCTCATGAACTTTTGCATCATCGCTCAGGTGCAAAGCGCAATGAACATTAAAAATCATTTGATCTTCACCATATAAATTTGGATATTTATCCACGAACCATTGCATTTGTTCTTTTGCACAGCCATTATTGGCAAGGTAATCCTGTGGGTGGTGCAATATACGCATGGCGCTGTGTAACGTATTCCAGTGTAATAAATACTCAGTAGGTAAATCCAAAGCACGTGGTTTCCTTACGAATTCCCATGGTATCCACTGTCTGAAAGAAATAAGGAGTTGAAAAAACTCATTAATTTGTTTTCCACTAAGTCTTGCCGAAATTTTTCCAGATAATAATGATCTTATCATTCTTGGAATTATTCTCAAAATAAATCATATGCATTGCATCTAAAGGGATCTGCGATACCATTCCTACACCAATGTCTTCCAAAGGTGAGTCTCCAGTATGGTGTTCTTCGTCTTCTCGAGCTGCGAAACTTTCATCTGATCTAAGTGGACAATTACTTCCCAGAAATATCATTTTGTGATATGCATATTCACCGTCAACAGTGCATCTTGGACACGTAGAATAGCCATTATGCGACTTGGTACAAGCTAAAAAGCTTCTAGCAGGACTATCAGCGATCATTTGTATCAAAGTCACAGTCACCTTACGTCCTCTGTTAATAAACCCTTCAGTGTTTAACTTTTCGTATTCTGTCACGAAACTTTGAAGGTATTCGGTAACTGATTTTGGCTTTTCTGATCCATGATATGCACCAATCAGAAAAACTCGTGATTCTTTTGGTTTTTTAACTCTGCCTAAGAGTGTCCACAGCTGGCTTTTAGAGCTTTTAGAAAGGGGTAGCCCATCACAGTGAGCTTGAAATTCAACTATATCGATGACAACATCGTCTGAAAAATAATCAAGTTCTTGCAGTAATGCTCTTTCTAAACCAAAATGCAGATACTGCCCTGATCCGCAAGTCATAACTGAAGACTGTATCCTTGGAGTACCTAACAACGTTCTACCGTCTTTCGGTAACTCTGTGTGACCTGCATCGCGAAGTACTTCAAGCCAATCATTTACTTGCTGTCGGGTATAATTATGTTTTATACACAGCATGGCAACTTTTTCCCAGAAGGTTAATTCAGGGATTGATCGATTGTCATCATCGTCATCATACCTCATTAACTTTTCTTGCATCTCAAAGGTTTCTAAATTATTAATCTCTGCAATTATTTTTTCATTTTCTTCTAACTTTGTACGAAAACTGTCTTCCATCTCTTCCCTTTCTTTCGCCTCTTCCACCTCTTGTGTACACTGACTTACCATATATTTCAGACATGGCATATCTATACTGCAACTGGCAGTATTTTCTGTCGTTTGTTCAATCATTTTTGCAATGTGTCATTCTTTCTTGAGGAAGATGACTATTTTTCGTCATCTTGAGTTCTGCATTCCAAAATCTGTCGTCTTTTTTGTCTATATGACAATTGTATGAAAGGTTTTCTGCAGCTCATATTGGCACCTTACCATGAACAATAAAATCTTGAAAACAAGAAGTGAAATTTCTAGTCAATCGACTTTTATCGATTATTCATAATTTTTTTATATTCTATTATAGTTTTTCATTTATGAATATGTTAATTGTAATTTTTCTGACTACTTCAATTCTCATATCTGATTTATATAAATATAAATTTTATTCTCAGAATGAAAATTGATGAAGATCGGATTAGTGGTGCCGTTCGATACGTTCTCGTGATCGTGTCGGGATCGCGTCGGTTTTTTCTCGGGTCGGGATCGCGTTTTCGATTCCCGTGATCGGGTGAAATGAAAAACGAAGTACAAAAGGACACTCAGAACGCAATAATGCACCGATTCTAGAATTCAGGATTAAATTTCCTAGAAAACGTTGATAGTGGATATTTTATTTAATTTTTATGTTATTGCAAACAGCGAAAATGTCGATTTTTGCATTTCATGTTTTATCTTCTAGAAAAAATTGTTCTTATACTTCAAGTCACTTGGATTCAATACACAGCGATATAAGGAAGAAGAAAAACATTGTTAGCTTGTAAAGCTAATTGTTATAAACAAATTCTATAAACAAATGTACATCACAGACATTAATAGGCAGAAACAAATCTTTGTTTCTTGTACTCTTGTTGTAATGATATTTTCAATGTTTTATGAAAAAAATGTACCATCCGTTGATATTTATTTATTTTATAAACAAATGCACATTTTAGGACTTTTTAAACGGAACGAAATCAATTTGTCTTCTAATCTTGTTACAATTATATTACCAATGACCGCTTCTAAAAAAATTTTGCCATGCATTAATATTTGTTCATTTGATGAACAAATTATATACATAAATGCACATTGCAGGCGTTTTCACGTGCCAACATTTTTTTTCCAATAATTTTTGTCATTTTATTGGTTGAGGATGTAACTATTTTGTTGAAAACTCTTTTTTTATGTTAACAATTAATTTTCTGAAGTAATAATTTAACCATTCCATCCTTTTATTGATAATTCATCTATTTAAGTTTTTATTGAAAATGCATCGTACATATTTGGTTTGAAAATTAAACTGTTCGAATAAAAGTTTAACTGAATTGTTAACAATTAATATCATTGGTAGGAAATTAAACTATTTTGTTAAAAAAACTTGTAAAAATCGAACATTTCAAAGATTTGAGCTCAACAAATATGTATCCACGCCGTCATTTGTGATTCTCGAAATTGAAGCTCCAATCGATATTAAAAAGTCACAAATGATAAATCTGCAGTTCTACAAATTATCATGAAGAAATTACACATTAAGTATAGAATTACATATTTTTCACAACATATCTACACTGTAAAAAAAATCACGTAGATTTCCTACTTTTTTCTGTAATTCTATCTAAATTTGTAAAATGGCTTGGTTTCGCGTATAGTGCACTCAAAGAAATGTCTGGTTAAGTTAATCATAATCATGGCTAAATATACCCTTACTATTTTTCTCATTGATTTAACCAGCATTCTAGTTCTTTCAAATAAAAATTATAATTAAAATAACCAGAATTCTGGTACCTTAAGTCAGAAAGAATAGTCAGGGCATATTTAACCACAATTTTGACTTTTTTTTAGTGTGAATTTACCAA
>CAKNYM010051957.1:247990-290962 GCA_932195095.1 Andricus curvator
CTTACCCCTTGAGGCTCGCCGAAAGGGAAATAGCTTAATGGTATATATATAATTAGAATTAGAATTAACACACTTAGAATATGCGAAAATCTTCAAGGCGGCGAATGGAAGAAATATAATAGTAAAATTTTTGTTTTAAATGAAGAATGTATAAATATCTTTAAGGAATTTATTGGTGTACTTGTTCCCCTCGCTATTTATGGAGAGGGATTTCGAAGCTTTTTTCCGCGGCACGAAGTTTATCAAGGGGCAGGCTAACAAACTCAAGTGGTTTTTTTTAGTTTCAAAATTGCCCAAAAAATCTTTGTAGTTTCCGGTATTGTTACAAACATGCAGTCTATTACAAGACGATATGCAAGTGGGGCAGCAGGATTGTAAAGGGGTAATGGTCCATCGTTTTTCACCACTATTATCCATAACTCCAGCTCAACTTACTAAAACTTCATGCGCAGGTTTATGACCGGCAATTGGTTCTTTCGGCATGAGGAAACTAGAAGTAAAACAAGAGCCTGAGCACATATGTATAAAAACTGCATATCCTTGAAAGTTCTGCGGGTTTGTACGAGGACTCAACCAATGGGGATCCCGCCTTGTATAGGAGAGTGCACCGTCAACAGTGTGTTTATTCGACATTTTTATTAGCACGACATCAGACGGGACAGCACCTTATTTTATAGAAACAAAATAGACATTCATAAATTTTTAGTACACTAGTAACTTACAGACTAAACAATTTTTATCCATCAAGAATTTCTCGAATTTTCTAACTCGATTTCAACTCATGCTATGAGTAAGGAAAATGCGAAAACAATCTATCGACATGTTGCAATGTTTCAAATCTTATGATTCGACTGGCAGCGATCCGGGCAGCAGCGGCTGATCGAAACCCAACGCAGACACAGTTCAACATTTTCACTCATATCTGGGGAACGCGAGAAGATTTCTGAAATTTTCTTGGCATAAATTCAAGATATCACATTTTCAGGAAGGGAGTACGGGGGGGGGGGGTGTATCAATGCACTTTTGTGACTGGCTACACAATTAGTGTAGATCACATAGGTTCTCATTTCCAACGTTTGCTGGAAATATGAAATGTTTGTCATTTTCCATATCCAACTTCGAATGTCCCGAAAACTGTTACTCATAGCTTTAAAATTAATATAACATAAAACGTGCATTTTGATATACGTTTTTTATGGGTTTGCCCTTAAAAATCTAATTTTCGCCAATTTCACTATCATATTCGTAACCGGCCGGTCAAAAAACATAATTATACGTAGTTTGAAAAAAAATTAAAGGTCCGACGTTTACCTTGGTAGATGTGACGTAGCCTGCTTACAAGTATCACGATCACCTTCCTATTGTTTGAATAAAGACGAAAACGTTACAAAATCTCCCTCTTCGTACTTCATCCATATCGTCCCAAAATTTAACGTATTTCTCATAAGAAAAAAAAAAAAACGTTTTCGTAAATTTTATTCGGAATTTCACATATTAAATGAATGGAGTTGAACCTGAACATTTTCCTTCACAATGAGCCATAGAATTCAATCGAGTAATTACTTTTTGAAAATAGCTCATGAGTAAAAATTTTGCTTTTGCCAGTTTTTGACGCTCATTATTATTATGTTTGGTGGTTTTTAATGCAAATTGTTTTTTATATGTAAAATACTACTTTCTACGCATGACTATATGAAATACTACTTTCTACGCATGCCTAGATGTTCACAGACATTGTTTAAACAATTCATTATTACTTATAACAATATTTTATTTTATATATAATATATTTATTCTCTCAGACTAATGCTAGGAAGGTGCGATTTTCTTTGTAATCTTTCGTTTATGTCGACTCATCAATTAGAGTGAGATAATAATTAATTAAAGCCGACGAACATAATTTCTTGAACAATTTGTTATTGTTTGCAACTATCGTCTCTTAGTGTTATCCTAAAAAGTTATGGTAATTCTAGGTAAATTTGCGGTTAATGAACTACACTCAAAGTACCATTTTCCAAGTTAAGGACAATGGAAAAAACTTTTCGCAAGTGGACTCGTTGCGTGCGTTAATATCCTTCTTATAAAAGAACTCTACAGAGAGAGTTTTCTTACTTAGGCTAACACTTTTAGTAAGCTCCGGTCTTCTCAAGCTAAGCTATGAAAATCTTTAGCTTTCTTGAAACGATGCAGGGACAACAACATCGTTCCAAAATTTTAACGAATGAAAAACCATTTTGGAACATATAAATTCAAATCAATTCTAAATAAAACATGTTTGATTCTCCTGAAAGAAACAAATATAAAAATTTACAAATTATTCCAGTAAGGCACACACCACTAACACTGACCACGACACTACCGCTACTACACTAACACTAACTAGCATCTCTAACCAGCTTCTCAGCAATTAAATAATTTCAGCCTTATCTGAAGGATATAATTTTGCAGTAATTCTGTCCAAAATCTTGAAAGAAGAAATCATCAGTATATTGAAGTCCACAATATATACCCTTCCACCCAAAAAGCGAATGACATACAACAAAGGATGGCCTACATCTTACGAGAAGCACAACTTCCCTCCTCAAACTTAACAAGACAAGAAAAACCAGCAATTAAAGAATTCAATCGGAATAAAGACATCATGATATAACCCGCAGACAAAAGCAGGACGACAGTAGTAATTAATAAAGAAGACTAAAACAAAAAAATCATGGCTTCATTCCACCACCATCCTTCTCAAAAGCAATCGGTCATTAACTTATTTGTATGTAGAGCTGTCTCCATAAAAGACAAAGATAAATTACAAAAGGAATTACAAAACTTCTAAACAACCCTAAACATAAGAAGGAACCTCTCAGTGATTCGGAAGTATATAAAATACCTTGCTCTTGTGGAAAAGTCTATATTTGAGAAACCGGGAGGGCGGTAAGCGAACGCATAAAGGAACATAGCATTTTCTTTGACAAAACGACCGTCATCGCAAAAACATACAATATTTTTCCAAGAAATCATAGAGAAGCAATCGAAATCTTAAAACACCGTAATAACATCGAGAGGGACACTGGCCAATGGATGGCAGAATAAACGTAAAATCCGCATTTAGCAGACGGCTATGTTACATTCTAGTGGGAGTACAAATTGACGTCGGGTCAAGTATCAGTTTCGTAACC
The DNA here is from genome assembly GCA_932195095.1 of Andricus curvator. Classification (NCBI taxonomy): domain Eukaryota; kingdom Metazoa; phylum Arthropoda; class Insecta; order Hymenoptera; family Cynipidae; genus Andricus; species Andricus curvator. The sequence continues at coordinate 251,161 of CAKNYM010051957.1, forward strand.
CGGCCTGAAGACCGAAAGTTCAATTTGTAATTTATTTATCTTCTACCCACTATATGTATTGTGAGTTGACAAAAACGATACGTTTTCATACTGCGTCGCTTGAAATCTAATTACATTTTAAAGATTTCTTTACTTTTAAAATATTTTTCCCACCATCAAAACCTAGTTCATGTAAAATTAAAATAGTTTATAAAAAATGTATAATTGGTTCAATATAAAAAAATCAATGAACGATATGACATGAATTCATCATATTAATTTATGCAATAATGAAGCATTGGAAGAGATAAAATTGAAAGAATAAAGATCTGTTTTCTAGAACATTTGTTTGAACTATTTGAGCGTATGTCGATATAATTTTTTAGATACCACTATTTGTTCTATAAAATACATGTACACAATGACATAGACCAGCAAATCTCTACGAAACTTCATTGTTAAATAAATAAGTGTTTGTCTCCAGGTTTAAACTTACGATGTCGAGTAAGATAGTGACTGGCGGCTGTCCTTGTACGACGTGGATATTTTTTTGCACGAGTGGGGCAGGAAGTCAAGAAGAGGTAGTCAGCAACTCACAATTGGCTACGTGGAATACGAAAAGCCCACTAGTATATATATATTTATATATATATATATATATGGAAACATTTCAATAAAAATCCCTTTTCTCGCTGAGTCAGTATCATCTACTGCCATTTACTCTCATCTTCTCGATTAGTAAAAAATGAGGATCACCTTGGGTACTCTATTACTTGCTTTTGCCGTTTTCCTTGATTCTATTGGTAAATATATAATAATATTACATCTTCACTTCTCTTACTTCTCGTTTCTCCTACTTCCCAACCCCTTACATCCTACACTTCCAATTTCATCCCGTCCCTCAATTCTACAACTTTTACATCCCCTATTTTCAATCAAATACTTCTACTTCTCCTCCCTTGCCTTACTTCTTCCTCATCCATATGGAATCCATTCGTAGGAATGATATCGATCGAAATACATATATTTGTACTCTGATGGTGCAATGGAATATTCCTAAGATACAGCTGTTAACCAAGTTATTCACTGAAAAATTATTCAGTTTTCTCTCTAGTTTGCGAAAATGCGGATGGTCTGTACTTTTGTTGCCACTTTGGCGGTCATCGTTAATTTTATTGGTGAATATAACTATATAATATATCTGTAATTCTTATTATATTTCATTTAATACATGCATGAATACGGATATTTATCAGGCCTGTGGAGCGAGCCTAAGGCCCCCTTTCCAGCTTATAGTCATATAGTAGCCATTTGTATATTTACACTGTAAAAACTAGAGATTTATTTTTTTACGGTTTTATTTTTTTCCCGTTTTATTTTTGAATACAATAACTTCGACTTCGTGCTGTTATTTTTAGTGTTAAAAGAAACGATTCTGGGTTCCCACCAGCGGTCTCATTTAAGTAACGCTTGAGTCTAATTTTTCTTAGTCTTATTGTTTCTATAGTTTATGACGTCAAAACTTATGACGTCATAGATCTACATGGCCATTACATACCTACGAACTTGAAAAGCGGCACTTATGGTCGGTTCCTACGATATAAAATAAGAAAGAAAAAATGATCAATGTATTCAAAAATGGATGAACAAATTGCAATTAAATTATGTACAATGATGTTTATATAGAAGGGCAAATTATGGACACATGTTCTTTGAGCTCCCAGATAGGTCGTTAAAGTATTGGTGACGGGGGGCAAATGATTTTTTGTTTTTAAATACAGTTCTTTGACACAATAATTTTTAACCCAAAATGTGACTAAAACTAACTAAATATGACTAACGTATATTAATAATATATCGACTGTTCTTTTAAATTCAAAAGAGTTCGATGAGGTTTATAAGAATTCCAGGAGAATTTTAACAAATTCAGAATAAATCCCAAAAATTGAACAACGAATTAAGTTAAATTCAAACATGGTTAGCCTTAAGAATTTTCAACTTAAATGTTTTGAAGCGCAACTCTTCTCTATGGAATTTTGAAATAATTGCAATTCAATTCTTTATTTGGCTTATTTAAAATGATTGTTTGTTGAGTGTTAATTGACAGTAAAAACTGAGTAAAAACATATTTGCTAAGGAATTGGATATATTGAAAACCGTTTATTTTATGGCGGTTTTCGTATAGCAGAGAATCGTCTATTTTCATTAAGGTTATTGAAGCGTTCATGCACTCGTCTTCTACTAAAAATATATGTTTATTTAACAAGAAAAATGTAAGGTGCTTTCTGCAAAGCAGCGTTAAACTCAGCGACAATATTAGACATAAATGTGCTGAAAAAAAAGAAAGAATCTTCTATTTCTTCTTACAGAATGCAGTTCACAGTCCGACGAAAAACCTAATATCGAACGTAATCCTGGCCCTTCTTCTTTTTCTGCTGCTCGACAAGAACATTTGCCTGACGGGATTTCTCCAGAGGAGGCTCCTATTCGTGGCAGGTTCAGGTTTCCTGCTAGCAGAAGTCCTAATGGCGAACGTAATTCTGGTTCTTCGTCTTCTGCCAGACAAAATTCACCAGAACGGACATCTCCTCAGGAGCCTCCACTTCGTGCCAGATCCATTTCTCCTCTCGGCAGGTTTTCTTCAGATCGAGCACTTGGATGTACAATAGAACAACTTGGATATTTTCGGCTTATTCCCCTGAAAAATCGGAACCGTCAATTTGAATTTCGAAGATACGTTATTCCTGCCGGTATGCCAATTAAACTTCGACCAGAACCAAATAAATATGTGCCCGTGCCATCCCAAGAATATATTGTATTATCAACATCCAATGATGACATTTTTGCAATATTGGATGATAGTGGGACTCTTCGTGGCATTTATAGGAGAGGTGCAAATAATCCGCGGGTAAAAATAAATATGATAAGCGGCGCAGTTGAGAATATGACTCCAGATGAAAGAAGGGATTGCCCAGTAGGTAAAAGTAAAATAATGTTCTCAGGCAGTTTTATTAAAACTTCTGCAAATTACGATTCACTACAGTTTGAACGGAATCCCAATGTCGAACATAATCCTAGTTCTTCTCCTTCTGCCGGACAGTCCAGGTCTTCTCCGGGTAGGCCTTTTCCTCATGAAGTACTTGGATATGCACTTTCGAAACTCGGATATGTCCGGCTTATTCCGCGGACAAATCCAAACCGGCGATTCGAATTTCGAAGATATGTTATTCCCGCCTTTTTAACCATTATTTGGCGAGCACGAGAGAATAGATATGAGCACGTGCCAACCCGAGAACACATTGTGTTATCATCATCCAATGGTGACGTTTTTGCAATCCTGGAGTATACTGGGTTTCTTCGTGGAATATATAAGGCAGATGACTATCATTCGAGAATAAAAATAAACATGATAAGCGGTGCAGTTGACGATATGACAGTAATTGAAATGCGGGAATGTCCTGTAGGCAGAAGTTATCCAATCTTTCCACGTTGTTTCAATAAAGTTGATTCAAATGAAGATAGTCTACAGTATGTGTATCATTAATTTAATAGAAAAAATATAAACTAAAATAAAATATTCTTTGTAATACACGGTCGGATCAAAATTAAATAAAAATATTTAAAAGCAAATATATTATGGTTATCAAGGCTTTTTTGTATTATCTTTTGCTAGTCCCCACAAGGACAACAGAATGTTAATTATTTTTTAGCTACAGCGTATACTTTATAGGGATATTAATTTTGTAGTACAGGCGCACAGCCTCATTATCCACGCGCAACGACAGACGCAGTAGGGCGCAATCAAATAACATAGTTAACGAGAACTTGTAGGGCGCAATTTTTAATTGATTTTTAATCGAAAAATTTGTTTACTGAATGCACAACTGATATGTGAAAGCAATTTTTTAATTGTTATTGTTCAAAATTTTGCATCAATGCAAACAAAGACCAAACGTGGATTCTTTTTTTTTCTTCTGTCATTTGGTAAACAACTTTTAAACTTTTATTATATTTTGGATTCAAAGCGCAGGAGTGTGTGCAAGCGAAAAACCAGTCATAAGTCCTAATATTTGTTATAAAAAAATTATAATATCAAATGAAATTATATTATCATTATCGAGTATTTGATTTCAAGGTACTATTTTGAGAAAGAATTACTTGCTTTTATCAACAATGTGTAGTGGATCATAAAAAGGTGTTATTGAATATTATTCATTAATTTTATATACAAAAAAACTGGAAAATTCTGAAAATATAATTTACGCAAGATTACGAGAGACTCGATTCTTCTCTGCCTTGTGATGTACACATAATTTGTTCATCTATAATTCATTATTTTAATAATTTTTTATATCCTTTGTTTATGCAATGAACGAATAGCATCATTATCACGCACATCTAAAAAATATGATCAATTTTAGGACAAATAGAACACTCAAATTTTCAGTGCAAAAATTACTTTTGAAGTAACGGAATACTAATTTTCATAAATGAGTTCAATCTCCAACCAATAAAGTAAATTATTGACAACGATGTTGAACTTGCGAATTATCAGCTTAATTTTCAATGAAAAATTTGATAGTTGCATTTTCAAATAGGAAGGAAAATTAAATACGAAATTTTTCATCCCCTGGTAGTGTGAACTAGTTTTTGAGCGTTTTGTAAGAAATTTTAACAAATTTGACAGGGTTTCGATGATTACAGAATATCCTAATTACTTGAAGGAATTTTAAGCGTTTTACAAAGATTTCATATGATTTTTCGCGATTTAAGACATTTGAAAAGATTTCTTATGCTGCAAAGTTTTCAAGAAATTTGAAAAACTTTAATTAAATTTTTAAGGACTTTGTCAAACGTTAAACGATGATTTTATCATATTTCGAAGGATTTTGAAGGATTTAAGTTTCAGGTCAGCCCTGAAGAAGTGAACTGCAATGTTCACGAAACGTCGGCAACATTCATGGTTTCGCACACGATTGAAACCCGAAAAATCTTTAAAATTTTTAATTTAAATTTATTATAATGAATCATCGTGAAAGTATTAAATGTACTATTAAAGAACTCTACGGGGAGAGTTTTCTTACTAAAACGAACACTTTTAGTAAGCTCAGGTCATCTGAAGCTAAGCTACTAACATCTTTAGCTTTCTTAAGACGGTGTAGGGACAATAGCATCGTCCCAAATTTCTTACACTTGGAAAACCATTTAGGAACATCTAAATCCAATTCTACATAAAACAAGTTTGCTTCTCTTGAAAGAAAGAATACAACATACCAAATTTGCCTTGCACACTACCTCCAAAAAACTATTAAAACTTCACCTTTTCCTATCAAACACTCTCGGATTTGACATTTGGGCCACATAGGACCGCATATCATTTGACCAGTCCTAACGGATTAAAGACTTTTGCACTCAAAAACAAAAAATAAAATTTGACAAATTACTTCCAGTAAGACACGCACCATTAACTAACACAGTAAAAAACATCTCTAACCATCCTCTCAGCAATGAAATGATTTCAGTCTTATCTGAAGGACATAATTTTGCAGTCGCTCCCTACATAATCCCGAAAGAAGAATTCATCAGTAATTTGGAATCCACAATATATACCCTTCCACCCGAAAAAGCGAATGACATACGACGTAGGACGGCCAACATTTTACGCGAAGCCCAACTTCCCTTCTCAAACTCAACAAAACAAGAAAAAAGAGCTATTAAAGAACTCAATCAGAATAAAGACATAATATTACCCGCAGATAAAGGCAACAAAACAGCAGTCATGAATAAAGAAGACTAAAACAACAAAATCAAACTGACGAGACATATAAAACACTTAAAAAAGACCCCACAAACACAATAGTCAGAAAAACAAAAACCCTTCTAAAAGACTGAAATCTTGACAGCGAAACAATATCTAAATTAAAAGCTACAAACAAACAAAAGAAAGTTTAACCGATATTTCTCTTTTTCTGTGTTACTTCAAAGGGGAGTACAAATTGACGTCGGCTCGGGTATCAGGTTCAATCAGATTATTTAATCACATAATTTTCTTCGAAAGATTTCGTGTTGACTCAATTTTTCAATAAAACTTTTTACCTTCCATTTGAGATGAGAATGTCTTATGTAATTAAAATGATCGTAATAAAAAATGTCAAATGATATCGTTACCTGCGAGGGACACTCTTGACACTAATGAAGTCATTATTTTACAAATGTGTGAGATAACGGCTACTTATGTATATATTTGTACTCTGATGATGCAATGGAATATTCCTTAGATACAGTTGCTTACCAAATTATTCACTGAGCATTCATCAGTTTTTTCTCTACTTTGCGAAAATGAGGATGGTCTGTACTTTTGTTTGCACTTTGGCGGTCATCGTTAATTCTATTGGTGAATATAATAATATAATCATTCTGTAATTCTTATTTTATTTATTATAATACATGAATGAATACGGCTATTATCAGGCCTGTGAAGCGAGACTAGAGCCCCCCTTTCCAGCTTATAGTTATATAATAGATATTTGTATATTTATACTGTAAAAACTAGAGATTTTTTTCTACGGTATTATTTGTTCTCATGTCCTATTTTTAAAGGATGACTTCATGCTGTTATTTTCAGTGCAAAAAAAACGATTCTGGGTTCCCATCAGTGGTCTCATTTAAGTACCACTTGAGATTAATTTTTCTCAGTCTTATTGTTTCTACATTCTATGATGTCAAAGCTTATTACGTCATAGATATACATTGCCATTACATACCTATCAACTTGAAAATATTTAACAAGAAAAATGTACGATGGGGAGCTCTTATAATGAAAAATTATTTCTCAGAATTTTTATTGAATCATCAGAAAGATGCTTTCTGCAAAGAAACGTTGAATTCAGCTAAAGATACTAGACATAAATGTGCTGAAAAAAAATCCTATTTTTCTTCTTGCAGAATGTAGTTCACAGCCTGAGGAGAAACCTAATAGCGAACGTAATCCTGGCCCTTCTTCTTCTTCTGCTGCTCGACAACAACATTTGCCTGACCGGACTTCTCCGGAGGAGGCTTCTTCTCGTGGCAGATCCAGGTTTCCTGCTAGCAAGAGACCTAATGACGAACATAATTCTGGTTCTTCTCCTGCCAGACAACATTCACCTAACCAGGCATCTCCTCAGGAGCCTCCGCTTCGTGTCAGATCCATTTCTCCTTTGGGCAGGCTTCCTTCCGATCGAATACTTGGATGTACAATAGAAGAACTTGGATATATTCGGCTTATTCCTCGCACAAATCGAAACCAGCAATTTGAATTTCGAAGATACGTTATTCCTGCCGGTATGCCAATTAAATTTCGAGTAGAACTGAATAGATATGTGCCTGTGCCAACCCGAGAATATATTGTATTATCAACATCCAATGATGACATTTTTGCAATATTGGATGATAGTGGGATTCTTCGTGGATTTTATAGGACAGATAGAAATCATTCGCGAATAAAAATAAATATTATAAGCCGTGCAGTTGATAACTTGACTCCAGATGAAAAAAGAGATTGTCCAATAGGCAAAAGTCAAGCAATCTTCTCAAGAAGTTTTATTAAAGCTTCTGCAAATTACGATTCACTACAGTTTGCACGAAATCCCAATATCGAACGTAATACTGGTTCTTCTTCTTCTACCAGACATCAATCACGTGCCCGTACTTCTTCTCAGGAGCCTCCTGTTCGTGCCAGGTCCGTGTCTTCTCCGGGCAGGCCACCTTCTCATGAAGTACTTGGATATGCACTTGCAAAACTTGGATATATTCGGCTTATTCCAGAGACAAATCAGAACCGGCAATTCGAATTTCGAAGATATGTTATTCCTGCCGGTTTACCAATTAAATTGCGAACAGAACAGAATAGATATGTGCCCGTGCCAACCCGAGAATATATTGTTTTATCGACATCCAATGGTGACGTTTTTGCAATACTGGAGTATACTGGAATTCTTCTTGGAATATATAAAGCAGATGGATATTGTTCGAGAATGAAAATAAACATGATAAGCGGTGCAGTTGACGATATGTCCGTAATTGAAATGAGGGAATGTCCTGTAGGCAGACGTCACCCAATCTTTCCAAGGTGGTTTCAAAAAGTTACTTCCAATGAAGATACTCTACAGTATGTGTATCATTAATTCAATAGAAAAAAGATAAACCAAAATATAATAATCTTTGTAATCCATAGTCGGATTAAAATTAAATAAAAAATATTAGAATTCAAAGGTATTATGGTTATCAAGGCTTCTTTTGTTTCTTTCTTTTGCTCATCCTCACAAGGCCATTCAAATTTTTTTTCTTCGAATATTCAAAATTCAGATAGTTACATGATTTTGAGTTTTCGGGCGCGAGTTTTTTTAAAACACGATGTTGCCCTAACTGCCAACAGAATCTTCATTTTTTTTTGGCTACAACGTATAATGTATAGGGATATTAATTTTTTAGAGCAATCGCGTAGCCTCATTATCCACGTGCAACGACAGATACAGTGCGGCGAAATCAAATAACATAGTTAACGATAACTTGTGGGACGAAATTCTCAATTCATTTTTAATTATGTTTTTATAGAAAAAATTTTGTTATTGAATTTACCACTGATATGTGGAAGTGATTTTTGAATTGTTATTGCTCAAAATTTTACATCAATGCAAATAATGAACAAATGTTGATTCTTTTCTTTTTTGTCTATCATTTGGTAAACAACTTTCCGACTTTTATCATATTTTGGATTCAATGCGCAGGAGTGCGTGCAAGCAAAAAATGATTCATAAGTAATATTATTTTTTATAAAAAAATTATAATATCAAATGAAATTATATTATCATCATCGAGTATTTGAATTCATGGTAATATTTTGCCGAAAAAATCACTTGCTTTCAGTGACAATATGTGGCGAATCATGAAAAGGATTGGATATTATTGATTAATTTTATAAATAAAAAACTGGAAATATCTGAAAATATAATTTACGAAAGATTACGAAAGACTCGATTCTTCTCTGCCTTGTGATGTACGCATATTTTTTTTTATTTATAAACCATTATTCAAATTATTTTTTATATCATCTGTTTATGCAATTAAAAAAATAGCATCGTCATCAAGCACATCTAGAAAATATGATCAATTTCCATAAAAGAGTTCAATCTTTAGCCAATAATATAAAGCAAAAAAAACTAATTCTCAGAAAAATAGTTTAAGCTTCAGCCAACGGAACGAAGTTTTAGCAAAGAACTGTAATTTTCAACCAATTTCTTGAGTTTTCAAAGAAAAACGATGAATTTTCAATAAAAAATTTAATGGTTGTATTTTCAACCAAAACAATAAATTTACAACAAAATTTGTCGTCCGCCTATAGTGTGAAGTAGTTTTTTAACGTTTTTAAAGAAATTTTAACAATTTTGATAGAGTTTCAAAGATTACAGAAGATTCTAATTATTATAAGGCATTTTAAGCGTTTTCCAAAGATTTTGTATGATTTATCGCGATTTCAGAAATTTGAGAAGATTTTTTATGCTGCAAAGTTTCTAATAGATTGGAGAAATTTAAATTAAATTCTAAAGGACTTTATCAAATTTTAAAGGATGATTTTATCATATTTCGAGGAATTTCAAAAGATTTGTCAAGATTTCCTCGAATTTTTTGAATAATGTAGATTAGATGATTCATTATATAAAAATATAACCTGACAGAAAAAAGGACTCTTTTGAGAGACATTCATTTTCAATCTTATTAGATCTTGAGAACCTCAAGTAATTTTCTTACTGAATAGTGAATAGATTCCGATTTTATATTTGTCATCAGCACACTTGTATTTCTGTAAGTACACAAATGTTGTAAGTCACCTCAACAGTTTAATAATCAGATAATAATAATGTGTGTGCCGAATTAGTTAGCAAACTGAAAAAAGTTTAAGTCGCGGTTTTCTTTAAAAATTTGAATTGTTTTTCAAATAAGGCAAAAAATTCGCACGAACAAATTCGATTGCTTTAAATTTGAAATCAAATATGTTTTTTCTTCCAGAAATAATTTCATTTTTATCCAAAACTTTCAACTTGAGAAAATTATCTAATTTGAAAGTGACGATTCTCTGCAGTCGATTCAATTTGAGTCAGTTCAATTTGAAAATATCTAAACGAAAAATAATGTTTTTGCTAATCCGAAGTCAGAAAAAATGTATGTACGCCAAACTCTCAGTTTCACTCCAGTTTCGCGAGTTGCCTGCGAATAGCCTTCTCCGTAGGTCGGGGGGATCCAAACGTAAACAGTCAGGGCCGGCTAACCGTTTTCAATTGGAACGCAATATTGCACAATATACTTGACTGAGTAGTCGCGCACACCGACTCTTCCGAGGCGAAAGTAGCAACCGTTTCTCGCCCTGCCCCCTGAGAAATTGCAAATCAAATTAATGAATGTTAAGAGTAATATTTGTTGAGCTTCGTTTGAGCAGCCGAGCTGTAAGGACGTTTTTGTTGTTGCTCCATCTTATGCCGAGAGTTTAGAAAGTTTGATTTGCGCTAAAAATGTTTGCTTGTGCTGTGATGCCGTGATGTTCCTTTTGTTTTTACTCTTGTGAGTCTAAACTTGGGGCGGATATTTATATGGAACAGACACTATTCACGTGCAAAGTGCTTCTAGGTTTGTTGTACTTTTGACGCCTGCTCGTATGCTGTGGTAATTAATCTTTCGCGCCCGACCTTAATAGAGCGTCCTACGAGCAGCTGCAGGGATCGATGTCAAGCCTTGAAGAACAGCTCAAAGCTGAAATACATTCTGTAGAAAAAAAATACCATAGAAAGCACCTCAGCAGGCTTGCCGAGATGTGAAGCCAAAATTTATGCTGTATAAAAGGAGAATGTCTAGCTCAAGATGAATATCGCAAAACAGGCTAGCTAGATAGGCTTACAAGAAGAATCAATCTAATACTTTTTGGCATGGATGTTGAGCCAACGGAAGCATCTCTTACGCTGGACGAATAAGTGCAAAATCTACTCGGAACCAAAATGGGTATAACTCTTAACCCGGAATCGATGAATGGAGTTCGCCGCCTTAGTAAATTTAACTCTGGCAAATTGAGACCTGTTTTGCTTTCACTCTGTTCAGGGTCGATGAAGCAAATTATCCTTTAAAATCGTTCGAAGCTTAGAGGAACAAATATTTTCAACGATCATGGCTTGGAGACTCACTCTGTTAAAATCTGCAAAGATCTGAGCCAAGAAGCAACCTAGGGGAAGTAATCGGTAATAATGTTTTAAATATTGAAGTGCTTACCGGTATGTAAATATGAAACCGCTGTTTAGCAAGTGCGTGTCCCATTGATCCCATTAATGAAGAAATTAAACAAGATTATAATCATAATGATGATGATGATGATGTGAATGCATCATTTATGACTGCTAATACTGATGAAGAAGTGGCTTCAGGACAGCCAGATATAACAATTGTTGAAGAAGATACTGTAAAAGAGTCTATTGATAATTATTATCAGTGTCTTACCAGCAAGTTGTTCAGGAAGCTTCGTCAAAATTGAAAACGATATTTGAATATAGTGTACGGTGTATGTAGACTAAGTAATTTTCCTATGATTGGTGTTACGCCTATTAATTTTAATGATCAATTCATCAACGTGGGGGATAAACAGTATTGAAAAACTGTTGGCCTTCTCCAATTATTATTAAGATAGACACTTGAGGCAACCCGAGTCACAACAATAAAATCCTTTTTATTACTTAGGAATTGCGTAAGCCGGTATTAAAGCGTCAAGAGCCGACGCCTTTAAATGGAATCAGATGTACTCATGCAAGAAAGCAAAAAATCTTCCCGTCAACGACACTGGGTATGAAAAAAGCAGCTGTCATGAATGTTTCCCCCTGAAGTTGCCTGAATCTCAAGAAACGACTAAAAATAATGACAGCAATGAACATACATAATAATAGTAGTAGTATTTCAGTATTGACAAACCTACCGAAAATCGAAAAGCAAAAGAAGTGGGGTCTCTCAGTAAAGATGCTGAATATCATGATGGGTTTGAGTTTCTTACTACTAAGAAAAAAAAGATGGAGGTGCAGGTTGGAAAAGACAAGAATCATGATTATATGGATGCGGAAGATGGAGATCGAGATGCAGATGAGAAGCAGGAAAGTCAAGAGGAATTGGAAACGGAGCAGGAATATGATGATGATAATTATGATGTTCGGCGTCACTTTCAGGGATTATGCCCAAATCGGTGCCTCACTGATATTTTGTACAATAGGACGCCCTGATCGATAATATACGGTCCTAATGTACAAAATATCAGTGAGGCACCGAGTTCGGCATGATCCCTGAGCGTGACGCCAAACATTCCTCAAGTTTCGGCACGTCTACTCTAGCGTGCACGAAAAGCGACCTTTGGTGCGATACGAACAAAAAACCGTCCATTTTCGACTTTTTGGCATAAAAGCTTTTTATCAGGGATGTCAATATCTGCAACATATTCCAGAAAAATCGACTGCGACCTTTTTCCAATGTATTTGATGCTGGGTCTTTTCAACCAAATTGATGAAAAAAGTGGAAAAGTTAAATTTTCAGTTAAAAATTTATTTTCCAAGCAAACAACAAAACAAAGACTAAATAGTTAAATTCGTTTCTTTTTTGGTTCAGAATTAATTGTTGAAAATGTAACTATTTCATTTTCGGTAGTAAATCTATCTTTTTTTTTTAGTTGAACAAAACCAAATACTTCATCGACTTGTCCGTAAGCCCAAAGGATCTGCATGCGAAATTTGGTGCCGATTAGTCAAAAACTGTGGCGGTGTCTTCCCTGTCTGCCCCCTCCATTATTCTTACGACCTGTCCGGGAGCCCGAAGAATATGTTTTTCTGGAAACTTTGTTTAAACTGTATACGTATTTTGATATGATTCTTCAGATGCCGCTATTCATTCTATGACATACGGATAAACAAGGAAACAGACCAGAACATCTTTATGAAACTTTATTGTTAAATAAGTAAGTGTTTCTCTCCAGGCTCAAATTGACGATCACGGAAAAAAGTAGATAGTTAGATTCACTTATATGTATTGTTAAGTTAAAGTTTACTTTTTCGCATTGTACAAGAAACATTTCAAATAGTTTTCAATACTGAATGAGAAAGTGATCTCAAAATATACAAAACCTAAAATCCGCATTACTACTTCAAATTGTAAAAAGAAAGACTACTAGAACAAGTAGCTTCAATAACTATTCGGAATAGTACATTTGAACATGAAAACTGTATGAATAACTAATTTTCATAGTAAGCAAAGAATTGTGAGTTTGACTTTTGCAAGTGAGTTCGATCTCCTTTTTCACATTGCAATAAGCACTGCACGAGATTGTTAGCCTCACTATTTGGAATTGCAAGTAAGTTCAGTGGCACAACTAGAAACATGTAGGCCCCCTCCGCAAAATTTTTCAGGCGGTCCGTTTGAAATTAAAAAAGAAGGACGACTTATAACTTGCTTATCAGTGAAACAACAGATTTTCGCTTCTCAATCTATAAGACAGACCGCGCACTGACATTTTACAAAATGAAATAAATTATCGGAAACTGTTTTATAATGTTTTCTCTTTTATCATAATATTAGTTGAGATAATTATTATAAATGAACATAGTGAATAACTCTACTTTATTCTTCCATATTTTTTTTTGTACACAGTTTTCAAAATTTTAAAATATTCTGAAGAATTTTATGTATACAAAATACTTTTTCTACATTATTTCTACTATGGAATTTTCTGCTTATGATATTTTTAATTTCTTATAACACTAAAAATGATAAGGACCGTACTTATTAATCCACCTAGGTTCAAATGATTGATTTCCAATTTTAACGTAGTAATAATTTTTTCAACCTTTTCACATTGATATTTGTAGAAATTACTGCCATTTCATGAAAAAAATATTTTTTCATTCTTTTCAGATTTTCAACAACAATAAAATCTACCATACTACTATGATATCGCGATCTTTGATATTACAGGGATCACAGCGTAAAAGGAGCTCAAAAAAGGGGAAATAGGGTGGTTCTCTCACGAAAAAGGGGAAAATAAGGGAAAGATTAAACATCTATTTTCATATGTCGAAAGGAACAAACAACCTTTGCGTAAAAAATGTTACATTCTTGAATAATTTTCAATGATTTTTCAATGATTTCCGCCATTAAAGATTTATTTTTAAAAATTGAATATACTTAGATCATTGGAATTCCATCCAGAGTGATATAAAGAAGTCCAGGCAAAAATAAAATTAGTTAAATACACAATTAACATCGTTCTCATAAATATTTCTTTCCAAGATTTGTAATTTCATCCTTAATATAATGAATACTTTCAATCGAAATTTAAAACTAAACTCTCCAGTAGAGCGAAGTAAAAATGCGAAAATGAAACGAATCGTTTGAGCTGAGGGATAACAATTTGTGAGTCGGCATCCAAAACAATTAAAGAAAGAAATTTGAAATCGGTTAATATCTTCTGTTCTCTTTCTTAAATTTACAATTAAAAAATTGTTTTAAATTTTAAAAAAATTTGCCTTATTTAAAATGTTTTGAAAATATACACAAACATGTTTTTTGGATTGATTCGAACATTAAATTGAGTCAGCTTGAACCAAACAAACATGTTATTATTTTTTATCAATGGGAAACATTTTTTCATGGTGTTTATAACGTTCGAAAATCGCAAAAAAGGTATGAAATCCTAGAAAATCCTTATTGTTGAATTTTGAAGCCTTGAAGAAGAATTTTTTACAATGCAGATGATTTTTCAACACGAAAATATGAATTAATAATTATAAAGTTAATTTTCAACCAAACATTGAAATTTTTAGTTAAAAAACCTAGTTTTTAACAAACAAGAAAAAACTTTAACAAAAATGATGAATTTTTAACTAAGAAATGAATTTTTAACCAAGTATGGCCAACAGCCATACCACGCTGAAAAAACCAGTTCTCGTCAGATCACTGAAGTTAAGCAGCGTTGGGCGCGGTTAGCACTTCGATGGGTGACCATTCGAGAAAACTGAGTGCTGTTGGCACATCGTGGGTGTGGTGAACCCACACTTGTAGTTATTTACTACAAGTTATCAACTTAGAAACACTACCCGAATCGGGTAGTGTCACGCCTACCCCGAAAGGGAAATGGCTTAATGGTATACATGTGGTTCAAAATTCGGCCAATTAAGTAGTTGAATTCTCCACCAAGCTATTGAATTTTCCAGAGAAAAAAATTCAAATTTTCTGCAAAACAGTTGAATTTTTAATCCGAAGACACGAATTTTCAACAAGAGTTTAGTTTCCCCACAAAAAAAATGTTATGTGCACGAGACCAGACCACCATATCTATATGTTTTTGGTGTCGCTGAGTCCGAATCCGGGGTCCGTTTTTCTCCATCACGTCAGGGTCAAGGTCATTTCAAGGTCAAATCAAGATTATTCCACGAATGTGGGCCAAGATGCCGTTTCCGTATGTTTATGAGGCCCCTGAGTCCTAATTCGAGTTCTGTTTGTCTCTATCAAGTCAGGGTCAAGGTCATTTCAAGGTTAAATCGAGGAAAGAACCTGTGAACAGGCAGAATTACTACATCTATACGTTTTTGGGATCGCTGAGTTTGAATCGGGGGTCCGTTTTTCTCCATCAGGTCAGGGTCAAGGTCATTCCAAGGCCAAATCAAGATTATTCCACGAATGTGGGCCAAGATGCCGTTTCTGTGTATTTTTGGAGTCCCTGAGTCCAAATCCGAAGTCTGCGGGTCTTCATCAGGTCTGAATCAAGCTCATCTCAAGATCGAATCAGGGAAAAAACTCGAAAGCCAATGACCTTGACCCAGACCTGATGGAGAAAAACGGCACCCGGATTTAGACTCAGCGACCCCAAAAACGTATCGATGTAGTAATTGTGTTTGATCAAATTTTTTTCCCTCGATTTAACCTTGAAAGAACCTTGCGCCTGACTTGACGGAGACAAACAGACCTCGAATTCGGACTCAGGAACCTCAAAAACATACAGAAACGGCATCTTGGCGCAAATTTGTGGAATAATCTTGATTTGACCTTCAAATGACCTTGACCCTGATCTGATGGAGAAAAACGGACCCCGGATTCGGACTCAGCCACCCCAGAAACATATATATATATATATGGTGTCTGGTCTCGTGCACAGAAAATTTTTTTTTTGTGGGGCTGTGTCATTTTTCTACAAAAAAAGGACGAATTTTTAACAGATTACATACATTTTCAACCAAATATTTGAATTTTCAAGACAAAAAAGATTATCTTTGAACCAAAAATGGAATTGCTACATTTTAATTTCAAGAAACTAATTTTTAAATGAAAACACCAATTTTCTACCAAATTATTGAATTTTCGTGCCAAAAAAAGTACTTTCTACAATACACTCGAATTTTTAACTAAAAAATATAAGATTTCAATACAAAAAATAATTTTCAATCAAAAATTGCAATTTTCAGTTTAAAAAAATGAATTTTTAACAAAGTAGTTTGATTTTCAACCAAAAATACAGCTTTTCAACAGAATAAATATATTCTCAACCAAATAGTTACATTTTTAACCAACTTTCTACAAAAAAATATAACTTTTGAACAAAATTTGAACTTGCATCGAAATAGTTGAATTTCCGTTCAAAGAATATCAATTTTCAAACAAAAATGGAATAGTTCAACTGTGAGTTTAGAAAAATTAATTTTCAACAAAAAAAAAGTTTCAACAATAGTTTAATTTTCAAGTAATGATTTAAAAAAATTAAAAATCGCTCAAGTTAGAACATTTGAAATTGCAGTTGATGCATTTGGAATATTCCATTTTTTAATTAGGTATTTAACTTTGTACATTTCAACTGAAATGTATTAATCTTCTAATACTTATTTTTGAAAAATACTATATTTGTTGTAACTGTTCCAATTTTATATTGGATAATAACTTCTGTCTCCAGTTTTTACATATTTACATTCATAGTATACTAGTATACTAGTATAGTTCACTAGTAGACATGGGAACAACATATCTCCACAGACATAATGTTGTCCTGCCAAACGCTCCGAGGGAGATAAATTCAATTGTCCAGAGCAAAAAGTGCCAAATTTTCTGGAACTACGATTTTCGGGCAGCAATCTTCAATGCATACTTTATGCCTGAAATCGTTCTCGTAAAGTATCGTTTTATTGAAATTTTATTTTCATACACGTCTTTTTAATTACAAAAACCAAGCAATAAAAAATGTGCATTTTGATATCAATCTGAATGAGATAGTTAACTCATCCCTCGCTTTGATGCCACCCGCTATACCGCCTGCTTCACGCTTGACTATTTTTGTCTCCCGACTAAGCGTCCCTTGACAGCCTGTAAGCTTGGGCAGTCAGTGCCGTATTAGAAGTTGTTCACATCGCGCCTATCTGGGTATATACTGTTCCGGAGTCAGAGACTATATATGTGGTCCTGAGCGTTGACATAAACAAACCCCAACGTGACTGTGCCGAGCAGACCCGAGACCGGCATTATGGTGAGGGTAACTGCGAACTAAAATTGAGGCAAAATGAGAAACAAATATTAAAATGACAATAGACGATGAATATAGTAGTTTATCTTGTAATAATTGAAGCCTTGGAAGAGATACAGGTAGACCAATAAAGATCTGTTTCCCTGGAACCTTTGTTGGTATATTAGCGCATCTTGATATAATTGCACGCAGTTCCTAGGGGCCATTTATATACCCGTGAAATGATTTTTGTTCAGGTGAAGGGCTACAGGTAGAAAAGTGAGATTCAAAAATTAAAAATTGGCTACATGCCATATGGAGAGCTCAGGGCTTTTCAACTTCCTGCCCGTGCGGTAGGTATATTATTTTTCTTCACAGCCGGTCGAAAGTACGTTTACTAATTACATTTTTCATTATTATGAACAATACAAAAACGTTCCAGCAGACAGCTCGTCGTGCGGTTATGTTTAACTTTTGTTTCTCACTTCAGCGCCTCTTTCGGATACGCACAAAGGCTTAGATTTTTTTTTCTCTCTCTCATTTACATTTCTGGATTGGAAATGTCTCGATGTATCTTTTTGATGCCTGCCCCGACATTTTCAAGCAGTAGCGGAGCGAGTGCTGCTGGTCGGGGAGGGGGGGGCATATATCAAATACCTATGGAAAGCCACATAAAAGCACTGAAAGACACATAAAGACTCTGATAAATTCCAAGCAAGCAGCTTTGAGGTTATACGTAAAAACAAGAGGGGCAGCGGTTAGTGACTACTGGCTGGCGGCAGTCTGATGTATCGGTGTCAGTGATGCCAATGTGGGCGCTCTAGTTGGCCGCAGTTGGCGTGGTATTCAAAATGGGTATTAAAAATAATTCTTGCTATTGAAATCAATAATCATCATAAAATTCACAAGAATGTATATAAAATGTATTTCTTAAAATTTTGTCAGTGAAATCTAAGTTAGTTTTTGTAATTCAATGAAAATAAACTATTGCTGAAAAAGTATATGTGTTATAATTTCTTTTCTGAACTTGAAGCAAACTAATTAATGGATTTTTCAACAAAAAATATGAAATTTCAACCAGGGAAGATTAATTTTCAACGACAAGACGAATTTTTAAAAACACACTTTAATTTTTAACCTAATGTTTCAATTTTTAACGAAGAAATACACATTTTCGAATAGAAATAGAACAGTTACATCTTCCGGTAAGAAATGAATTTCCAACGAAAGAAACAAATTTTCAGTACCATAGTAAAATTTTCTACCCACAAAATGATGAACCTTTAACCAATGAAATGATATTTTATCCAAAAAATTGAATTTTGAAGAAAAAAGTTGAATTTTCAACAAGAAAATTAAATTTGTATCAAAGAAGACGAACGTCTACGGAAAAAGTCAAGGAAATAGTTTAATCCTTAACGAGAGAAATTAAGCTTTAACCAAAAGATAAAGTTCTAAACAAGAAAATTAATTTTCTAGCAAAAGCTACAAATTTGTCACAAAAAAGATAATTTTATAACCAAAAATAGAATAGTTAAATTTTCAACAAAATGTTGTATCTTCTCAGTCGGACAAGTTTATTAAAATCTTTAAAACCCAACGTTTCGGAAATACACCATTTCCGTCATCAGAAGGACCATATTTACCAAAAGTGTAATTATAATAATCTTACTAAATTTATGAAGATGAACAATTTCAAAAGGTGTAAAACACCAATTACGAATTAGTTACTAGCGTCGTAGAAAAATATGGAATAGTGTAGGAAAATGGGAAAGGGTGTAAGAAAATATGAAACAAGCTGTGTATTTGCAATGTATTTGCTTCCTGAGAGAAGACGCATTAGCGATTTTTTCAAATAATAGACAAACCATAGTCTTCATTTTGATCAATTTAAAAATAGAAATTTACAAATGTACAAAATTATAAAATAATACAAGAAAATTTTCAAACACAAAGACAAATCAGACAAATCAAATTTTATATTCGAAATTAAAATTTTTCGAGCTGGAAAAGGGAAGGGAAGAGTGCTGTTGCACCCTATCCCTCTCCCAACTTCAGGATTTCCTTACAAACATTGTGAGCATTGCTCTATTTGAAAATTTATGACTGAATAGACTTTTCAAGTAATCTGTATTATCATTAGAGAATAACACCAATTTTTAACGTCTTTTTCAAACTAGATGGAGCTATGAATTAAAAATTATTTTAATTAACTTTTTCTGAAAAAAGATCTTCTCCCTTCGCTCCACCGGGAGTCGAACCACAGAACTTCTGTTTTCTGGTCAGGTGCTTTCCCATTAAGCTACTAGAGAGATCGAGAAACGAAACCTAATAATCACTCGGGGGCCAAAAAACAACCTCATTGGCATGCCTCCTTTGTGCATTACAGAAATATACGAGATTATATAATTGGAATTATAATTAACACACTTAGAATATATGAAAAGCTTCGTGGCGGCGAATGGAAGAAATAGTAAATTTTTGTTTCAAATGAAGTATGTATAAATATCCTTAAGAAATTAAGTAGTGTACTTGTTCCCCTTGCCATTCATGGCGAGGGGGTTCCGAGCTCTCTCCCGCGGCACGAAGTTAATCAAGGGCCAGGTCATCAAACTCAAGTGGTTTTCTTAGTTTCAAAATTGCCCAAAAAATCTTTGTAGTTTCTGGTATTGTTACAAACATGCAATCTTCTGCAACCCGATATGCTGGTGGGGCAGCAGGATTGTAAAGGTGGAATGGTCCATCGTTTTTCATCTCCATTATCCATAACTCTAGCTCAACTTACTGAAACTTCATGTGCAGGATTATGACCGGCAATTGGTTTTTTCGGTATGAGGAAACTAGAAGTAAAACAAGAGCCTGTGCACATATGTATAAAATCTGCACAGCCTTGAAAGTTCTGCGGGTTTGTCCAAGGTCTCAACCAATGGGGATCCCGCCTTGTATAGGAGAGTGCACCGTCAACAGTGTGTTTATTCGACATTTTTACCACCACCACATCAGATGGGACAGCACCTTATTTTGTAGACACAAGATTGACATTCATGAATTTTCAATACACTAGTAACTTACAGATTAAACAATTTTTATCCATCAAGAATTTCTCGAATTTTCCAACTCGAGTTCATCTCATGCTATAACTAAGGAAAATGCGGCAGCAATCTCTCGGCCTGTTGTAATGTTTCTAATCGTCTGATTCGGCTGGCAGTGATCCGGTAGCAGCAGCCGATCTAAACCCAACGCAGACACAATTCAACATTTCCACACATAACTGGGGAACGCGAGAAGATTTCTGAAATTTTCTTGGCATAAATTCAACACATCAATTTCTCAGGGAGGGAGGAATGGACGGGGGTCTGTAGGCACTTCTGTGACTGGCTAAGGAATTAGTGTAGATTACATAGGTTCCCATTTTCAACGTTTAATAAAAATATGAAATATTTGTGATTCTTCATCCTCAAATATCCCGAAAACTGTTACTCATGGGCTAAAAATTAATATAACATAAAGTGTGCATTTTGATGTAAGTTTTTCATGGTTTTTCCCACAAAAATCAAATTTGCGCCAATTTTCCCTATCATGTTCGTAATCGGTGCGTCAAAAAACATAAGTATACGTAGTTTAAAAAAATCGAATGTTCCGTTTTCGGAACTTTATCCGTTTGGCGAATCAAAAAATTTGTTACCTAATATTTAATAGAAATGTGAAGAATGGAAATGCTGAAAATATATTAAGGAATGAAATGAGCTTCTGTTGATTGAAATTCATTAAAAATTAAACAAATATTCTCTGCAAAGCTATCCGCGAGGTTCGAAAAAAGCAAGTTAAAATAGATTAAGTGTGTAAATATTTAAATTTCATCATTTTGAAGCAAAATACACTCATCCTTCGAACGAGGGCCTTTCGAACGAGGGCCGTTTTCACGCTCGGCTGATTCTGCGCCCCCCCCCCCCCCCGTGCGTCCCTTGACAGCCTAAACTGAAGTGTCGGCGCTCGAAGTGACCTCGAAGTCAGTGCCGTACTGCGTATGCCGTATGCTTAGTAATATGTATGGATAAAAATTCGCGAATCAGAGGAGTAAGCACGTGTGAAATTTTGTTGTGTTTTAGTATTTTTGATATGGCGGAACGAAAGAAAAAAAAATTTCTGACCATGTGTGAAAAATATAAAATTTTGAATGAAATGAAAAACGGCGAATTGAGAGATAGCATCTCAAAGAAATACAACATTATCTAAACGTGCTTTACGCAGAATTATTCATCACGCCGATAAAATTACTGAGAAATCCAACGACTTAGAGTACAAAAACAAAAAAATAATGAGATCTACTCAGTATGATAAATTAGAAGACGCTCTGCTCAAATGGATTGTACAAAAACGAGACTCTAATCAACCGATTTCGGCAACGATGGTGCAGGAAAAATCACGAATTTTTAATGAAATTTTAAAGGGACCAGCAACATTTAAATTAAGTTGTTAAAAATGTATTCATTCGTAGAAAAATATTGATTCCAGCAATAATTTATGACTTTCAAATTCGGCATAACAATGATACATAACCTCAAAAATGACAGTTTTTTATATTGTCGATTCTATAATGTGTGATACAGACTGTTACAAATATTTATCAATTATTTATAAATATTTATGAATATTTATAAAATATAAAATTATTTATAAAAGATTTTAAAAAGCTTAACTAGATTCTATAATGTGTTATATAGACTCTTACAAATATTTATAAAATATTAAAAAATATATAAAATATAATTCGATTAAAAATTGAATGTTGTTTGTTTATTCAATATTTCCCAATAAATTTTTTTTTGTATGATACATATATTGTATAAACAATATTTGAAAATATAACTCATTGATAATTCTTAATCATTTTCAATTGATCAAATTATTATAATATGTCCTAGCTGATAACTCTTCATAAAAATTAGCTTACAGCAATATGATTCATCAGTATAAATTATTTTTTATTCATTATTCTATAATCATAGCGATATACTTTTTATCATAATCGTAATCAATTTTAATTTTATAAATTGCTCATTATGATTAATTACATGATTAATTAAAAATTATGTATGACATATGTGCTGTATCAATACACTTGCATCGATGTTTTGATATTTTTTGAAAGATTATGGAAATATGTACTAAGGT
Source organism: Andricus curvator (assembly GCA_932195095.1). Taxonomy (NCBI): domain Eukaryota; kingdom Metazoa; phylum Arthropoda; class Insecta; order Hymenoptera; family Cynipidae; genus Andricus; species Andricus curvator. The sequence continues at coordinate 273,851 of CAKNYM010051957.1, forward strand.
GCCGCGTTTAGAGTCTACATATATACGGTCCTGAGTGGTGACGTAATAGTGCTCACTCGTCGCATTTTAATTGCTTTCGAAGGTAGGCCGTCTACCCCGGAGAGTGGCCCTCGTTCGAAGGATGAGTGTATCTTGTAAATACGTTACCTTGGTAGATGTGACGTAGCCTGTTTACAAGTATCACGATTACTTTCCTATTGTTTGAATGAAGATGAAAATGTTACAAAATCGCCTGTTCCGAACTTTATTTATATTGCCCCAAAATTTGCCCGAATCTAGAAAAAATGGGTTCTTTTGTTGGAAAAAATGATAATTAGATGTTCCGCAAGCCTGATGAAGTTTAACACGTATTTCTTATAAGAAAAAAACGGTCTCGTAAATTTTATTCATAATATCACGCATTAAATTATTCAAGTTGAACCTGAACGTTTTTCTTCACAATTAGCCATAGAACTCAAACAGGTAATTACTTTTTGAAAATAGGCCATAAGTAGAAATTTTGCTTTCGCCAGTTTTTGGCGCTCATTATTATTATGTTTGGTGAGTTTAAATGCAAATTGATTTTTATACATGAAATACTACTTTTACGCATGATTAGTTGCTAACATACATTGTTTAAACAATTAATTATTATTTATAATAATATTCTCTTAGGCTAGTGCCAGGAAGTTGCGGTTTCTTCTGTGATCTTTCGCTTATGACGACTCATCAATTAGAGTGAGGTAATAATTATTTTAAGCCGACAAAAATCATTTCTTGAACAATGTGTTATTGTTTGTAACTATCTTCTCTTAGTGTTATCCTAAAAAGTTATAGTAATTCTAGGTAAATTTGCGGTTAAATCTACTAAACTCAGAGTATCAGTTTCTATGTTAAGAACAATGGAAAAAACTTCACGCAAGTAGGTGGAGGGGTGGGGGGCTGAAGTTCCTGAAGAATTTACCATGTATTTTGTTAGCGGCCCCTGAAATCAAAGAGATCTATTGCGGCTGATTAAAAAAAATCACCCCTTTTTGAAAGCTTAAATTGCGTTGAATTCGCCTGTGCTCAAATTATTTTGTTAAACAATGTAAAAAGTATGTAGCTTCAAAGTCCAACGTCTTTCTAGAAAAATCATTGGGTCGAAATCTTGGGTTCAACTTATCACCAAATCCGGTAAATTGTTTCCGAACATTTTTTTACATCATGAAATCAAGACCGAATCATACTTTCTAGATTCGGATCTAGTATACAAATAAATATTATGTAATCGCTAAGCAATCATAAAAACAACATCATCCCAAAATTCTTACGAATGAGAAACCATTCGGGAACATCTGAATCCAAATCAATTCTACATAAAACGTTTTTGCTTCTCTTGAAAAAAGAATAAACCATACGAAATTGGTCTTGCCTACAACCTTCAAAAAACTATTAAAACTTCACCTTTAACTACAAATACCCTCAGATTTTACATTTGGTCTACATTACACCACATATTATTTGACCAATCCCAATAGATTAAAGATCTTTGCACGCAAAAACAAAAAATAAAATTTGACAAATTACTTCCTGTGAGGTACACACCGCTAACTGACACAGTAAAAACATCTCTAACCAGCCTCTCAGCAATGAAATAATTTCAGCCTTATCTGAAGCACATAATTTTTCAGTAATTCCGTCTAAATTCTCAAAAGAAAAAATCATCAGTATTTTTTAATCCACAATATATACCCTTCCACCCAATAAGCGAATGACATACGGCGTAGGATGGCCAACATCTTACGCCAAGCACAACTTCCCTCCTCAAATTTAACAAAACAAGAGAACACAATCATTAAAGAACTCAATCGGAATAAAAACATCATAATATGACCCACAGACAAAGGCAACACAACAGTAGTAATGAATAAAGAAGACTAAAACAACAAAATCATGGACCTCCTAACTGACGAAAAATATAAAAAACTTTAAAAAGACCTCACAAAAACAATAGTCAGCAAAACAAAACTCCTTCTAGAAGACTTTAAACTTCGAAGCAAAACAATATGTAAATTAATACCTACTAATCTCTTTTCTCCAAAACTTTACCGACTCCCAAAATTCTACAAAAACAACATTTCACTCAGACCGGTCGTCAGTGCAATAAACTCACCAACTTACAACCTAGCATGCTTCTTTACCAAAGAACTGAATCCATTCACAGGAAACTCTATCACACGCGTCCAAAACTCTTTTGACTTTATCAAAAAGATATAACAGATTCACATTCAATCCAAAGACATCGTAGGGAGTTTCGACGTAGTATCTCTCATTACGAAGGTGCCAATCTCTGATATAATCTTTATGAAACATCTAGAAACTAAAATCTTCAACCAATCCAAGCTTAAACTAAAAATTTGGCGCCGTTACTTTGGCAACACTATTGTCATCTGGAGACATGGACTAGATGAGCTACACAAGTTTTCCGATTTCGTCAATCGATTGCAACCCTATATCCAGTTAACCATGGAAATTGAACAAAATGGACAATTGCCTTTCTTGGACGTACTAGTTTACAAAAAATGTGATAACACATCAGGACATGAGGTTTTCAGAAAACACTTACATACACATAACTACGTGCCTTCTTCCACCAGCACCCATTTCAAAAGCAATCGGTCATCAACTCCTTTGTATGTACAGCTGTCTCCATAACAGATAAAGATAAATTACAAGAGGATATACAAAACTTCTAAACAACCCTAAAAATAAAAAGGAATTTCTCAGTGATGCGGAACTATATGAAATACCTTGCTCTTGTGGGAAAGTCTATATTTGATAAAACGGGAGGGCGGTTAGTCAATCTGTAAAGGAACACGAGACTAAAGTCGGGATAAGACATTTCACGCAATCAACACTAGGTAACCATAATATCGAAACAGAACATAGCATTTTATTTGACAAAACAACCGTCATTGCAAAAAAGTACAATATTTTCCCAAGAAAACATAGAAAAGTAATCGAAATTTAAAAACACCCTAATACTCGTAACATCGAGAGGGACAATGGATATAATACCATTCCGATTTGGCTTTCCGTCCTTCGGGGTTGAAAAAAAAATTTATTAGCCAATGAAGTTCCACCAGTCCCCCCCGTGGGGCTTTTGGACAATCACAGACAATGTTTACGATGCGTCGGCAAGATTCGTATTTTCACACACGATTGAAACCCAAAACACATAATTTTATTGTAATGAATCATCGTGAAAGCACAAAATCTATTATGTTGTAGCTATCTTATCACATCTCCCCAAAATCCTAATGACATATTTTTTTTCTTTCTTAGAAATCATGAGTCTTGGCGCTCTGAAGCATGCTTTCCGTGCTGCTTCGTTGCGGCACAGATGTGAATGATTTTTTCAATTCAAAGTTTTGAAAGAGACTGGTGGCAAATAATTGGTTAAAAATCAAACTTTTGTTAAGAATTCCGATATTTGATTGAAAATTTTACTTTGTTGGTTGAAAATTCAACTTTTTTTGTTGGCAATGCAACATATTGTCACATGAAATCTCAAGAATTTAAAGCGTTTCATATTGAATTACATATCGTAGTAACATTAGTGATATTCAAAAGAATTTATTTCACTACGAACCCCCCTATTTCTGTGAAAAATCACCCCTTCATCTCTCTTTTAAGAGCATTTTGAGCTCAAAAGTGTGACATTTTCAGGTATCAGGTTCGCAACCCGGCATAAAAACAGGAAAGTCTAGTATGGGTTGAAAGTTCCAACCAGCCCGAAATTGCAATTTGTAAATTATGAAAATTTCTAGGACATCAGGGAAATTAAAAACAATTTTATCTTCTACCCACTATATACATTGTAAGTTGAGAAAACCGAAACGTGTTCATACTGTGTCACTTGGAATCTATTCAATAACGCTTTTGATATTTGTTAATTATATTCAGTGAATACATTTTATATAATCCTAAAAAGCTGTTCTATCTATGAACGTTTTTTTAAATAATCGGTGCAGAGCTATTTTTCAATGAAAAAGTTTAAAATTATGGGAATTGTAATTACATTCTAAAGATTTCTCTACTTTTAAAAATTTTTTCCACAATAAAAACGCAGTCCATGTAAAATTGAAATAGTTTATAAAAAATTTATATTTGTTTCATTATAAAAAAAATCGATAAGCGATATCACGTGGATACATCATATTAATTTGTGCAATAATGAAGCCTTGGAAGAGATAAAACTGGACGAATAAAGATCTGTTTTCTAGAACCTTTGTTTAAACTATGAGCGTATGTCGATATAATTTTTCAGATACCGCTATTTGTTCTACAAGATACAGGTATACGAGGATATAGACCAGAAAATCTCTATGAAACTTCATTGTGCGAGTGAGGCAGTGAGGCAGGAAATCAGAAAGGGGGAGTCAGCAAATCAAAATTGGCTACGTAGAATACGATAAGCCCACTAATATATATATATATATATATATATATATATATATATATATATATATATGGAAACATCTTGTAGAATATTCCTTTTCTCGCAGAATCAGTATCATCTACTGAAATTTACTCGCATCTACTCGATTAATAAAAAATGATAATTGCAGTCGGTACTCTATTCCTCGCTTTTGCCGTTTTCCTTGATTCTATCGGTAAATATATGATAATATAACATCTTTACTTCTCTTACTTCTCCCTCCTCTACATCACAACCCCTAACGTTCTTCATATCCCTCACTTCTCATACTTTCTACCTCCTCAATTTCCTTACTTCTCCTTTCTCTACTTCCCCTCCCCTTGCATCCCACACTTCCAATTCCATCCCTTCCCTAACTTCTCCATCTTTACTTTTCCTAATTTCACTCCCATACTTTTCCTGCTTCTCCTCCCACCATCACTTCCCTTATTTCTCCATCCTCTACTTCCATCAGTAGGTAATTGAACATATGCGAAAGCAGCTAGGAACACAAAAAGTAAAATATATCCGTGCATGCTATATAAATGCATTTCAATTCACCTCCAAAAGCGAAGTATTTCCATACAAATAAAAATTTCATCAGAAATTCAATCAGATCATTTAATCAGCTAATTTCTTCGAATGTTGTCGCGTTGCCTCAATTTTTACATAAAACCTTTTACCTTCCAGTTGAAATGAGAATGTCTTCATTGAAATGATCACAATTAAAAATGTCAAATGATATCATTATTTGCGAGAGACAATCTTGACATTGATACCGTCGTTATTTCTAATATATGTGAGATAACGGCTACTTATGTATATATTTGTACTCTGATGATGCAACAGAATATTCCTTATATACAGTTGTTAACCAAGTTATTCACTGAAGCATTGATCAGTTTTTTCTCTACTTTGCGAAAATGCAGATGGTCTGTACTTTTGTTCTCACTTTGGCGGTCATCGTTAATTATATTGGTGAATATAATAATATAATCTATCTGTAATTTTTATTATATTTATTATAATATATGCAGGAATACGGCTATTTATCAGGCCTGTGGAGCGAGCCTATAGCCCCCGTTTCCAGCTTATAGTTATATAATAGCCATTTGTATATTTACACTGTAAAAACTAGAAATTTTTTTTTACTGTCTTATTTTTTTCGCGTCCTATTTTTGAATTGAATAACTTCATGCTGTTATCTTCAATGCAAAAAGAAACGATTCTGGGTTCCCACCCGTGGTCTCATTTAAGCACCACTAGAGACTAATTTTTCTCAGTCTTATTGTTTTTACAGTCTATGACGTCAAAAATTATGACGTCATAGATATACATGGCCATCTCATACTTACAAACTTAAAAAACGGCACTTAAGATCGGATCCTACGACTTGTACTGGAAAGATACACTCATCAATAATGTCCCTCTTTCCCCCCTTGGTGCATTATATACTATTGAGCTTACCACAAAGAAATTACTTTTTAACATAATAATCCATTTTCGAGCAGATACTAGAAACTAAACAAATTAATTTTGCGATTTCTCACCAAACAGTTGAACTTATGAACAAAGAGTTAAATTTTCAATTCAGACAGAGGAATTTGCAACAAAATAGCAAAGTTTTTCTTGAAATAGTTGAATTTTAAAGCAAAGAAGATGAATCTTCAAAAAAATACTTTAATTTTTAAATAAAATCAATTACTTTTTAACCAAATTATGCACACATATTTGTGGGGCTTTCAGACAGGTCGATAAAGTATTGGGGCGGGGGGCAAATGGGAAGAGGGCACAGCGGCGCATGTAAACTCCTGAGAAATTCCTTCATGTTTCAACAGTAGCATTTTCACCTCTGAGACAACCATACATGTTTATACGGTAGTCTCAGTTGATGTGGGGGGGGGGGCGCCAGACAGGGCAATCAAATGCAAATTACCAAAGATAACAGCTAGTATATTGTATATTAAATATCATCATTATAATTATATATGTATATCAATACATGCATTTTTAATGTATTTATACATAGAAAATGAAAGTCAATAAAGAGACAAAACTATAATCAAGTCTGGAGAATCTGAACGAACTCGGAATAAATCCCAAAAATAAAACAATGAGTTCCGTTAAATTCAAACACAGTGAGCCTTGATAATTTTCAACTTAAAAGTTTTGACGGTCAACTCTTTTTTATGGAATTTTTAAATATTTGCAATTGAGTGTTTGAATTTTAAAACATAGATTATTGTAGATAATTATATTCCGCATCTTTTTTTCCTTTGCAAGAAGATCATATCTTTTTTAGATTTTTAAAAAATTGCAAAAAACTTTTTTTTTTTTAAGTCAATTTTTAATTCGGTTTTTGTCTTCAACTCGTGCTCAAATTCACAGTTTTTGGAATTTCTTTATAAAATTTATAGGAAGTATTCCTTATAGTGTTTTTGTTATGACGGTTAGCGATAAAAATTCTCAACTTTATTTATAACAATATAAAAAATTCTTTTCTAGGATATTGCATAATTCGTTCCACAAAATGTTTCAGCGTTTCGTTTATCGAGGAAAGTTTGAGCAAACAAAAACTTCCTGCGGAGAAGTTGTTCAAAAAAGTACAAAGAAGTTTTATGTAAAGGCTTTTTTCAAATAAATAATTAGGTAAAAAACTGTGTCTTTCCTTTAAATAGGAGGATTATTGAAGTGTTACATGACCGTCAAATGCCCTTCAGCCTTTTTGATCCTATTCGTAGCCAAAACATTGCAGTTTTCTGCTAAAACAAAATAGATAATTTCTATTCTGAGTACCGAAGTGTGCACTTCGTACGCGTATTGCGAGTCTTAGCTTCAGTGAAAATAAAATTTATAACTTATAATAACAAAAAGTATTATTAAAACGAATTTTCAAATTTCTAAATTAAAGAGCGAATCTGAAGGTTCTTCTAGAGGGAGGAAACGAACAACAAATGTAGAAGCGTGGGCTAGAAATGTTAAGAAAACATGCAGAAATAGAGTACGTATAATATTTAGTTCTTTCTCTTTTGATAGAAGCTAAAAAAAATGAGATTCCTGTTTTTTATATTTTGACTTTCTGTACAGATATCGTGATAAAAGCGTGTTTTGGTAATAATATAATAATTCCGTAAGAAGGCTTTTCAAAACAAAATTTTTTTAACGCAGGGCGAAGAGTACGTCTCTACTTCTAATTTATATAAATTATTATGAACATAACTATTCGCTAAATGAATAAAAATTTAACATATTTTATGTCAATTGAAGTGTTAATATTTATTTTTAAGCCAGACCCCTATAATCCGCCTAAACGTCAAGACGTCCCGACTCGCCATAATCCACGCATAGAAGATCAGTCGCGCGCTTAAAGTTTAGCGTTCACAGTTTTTTACCTATTAATTTATTTAAAAAAAGCCTTTACAGAAAACTTCTTTGTACTTTTTTAAACAACTTCTCCGCAGGAAGTTTTTGTTTGCTCAAACTTTCCTCGATAAACGAAGCGCTCAAACGTTCTGTGGAACGAATTATGCAATAGCCTAGAAAATAATTTTGTATATTGTTATAAATAAAGTTGAGAATTTTTATCGCTAACCGTCATAACAAGAACACTATAAGGTATACTTCCTATACATTTTATAAAGAAATTCCGAAAACTGTGGATTTGAGCACGAGTTGAAGACAAAAACCGAATTAAAAATTGACTTTAAAAAAAAAAGTTTTTTCCAATTTTTTAAAAATCTAAAAAAGATATGATCTTCTTGTAAGAGAAAAAAAGATGCGGAATATAATTATCTACAATAATCTATGTTTTAAAATTCAAAATTTCGTATTTCGATTTTTAGTCGTCAGGGGCCAACGCCACCGCGCTAGAAAAATCTATGTCTTGTTCTTGCATGGGGACACTCAATTCAGCTCTTTATTTGGCTTATTTAAAATAATTGTTTGTTAAGTTTTGAGTGACAGTAAAAACTGAGTGAAACCATATTTGTCAAAGAATTGGATATATTAAAAACCGTTTTTCTTTATGTAGGTTTTTGTATAGCAGAAAATCGTTTATTGCCATCAAGGTTATTAAAGCGTTTATTCACTCGTCCTCTACAAAAATATATGTTTATTTAACAAGAAAAATGTGCGGTCGGGAGTTCCTATAATTAAAAATTATTTCTCATAATTTTTATTGAATCATCAGAAAGATGCTTTCTGTAAAGAAACGTTGAATTCAGCTAAAAATATTAGAAATAAATGTGCTGTACAAAAAAAAGAATCAACTATGTCTTCTTGCAGAATGCAGTTCACAGCCCGACGAGAAACCTAATAGCGAACATAATCCTGGCCCTTCTTCTTCTTCTGCTGCTAGACAACAACATTTGCCTGACCGGATTTCTCCAGAGGAGGCTCCTTTTCGTGGCAGGTCCAGGTTTCCTGCTAGCAGGAGACCTAATGACGAGCATAATCCTGGTTCTTCTTCTGTCAGACAACATTCACCTGACCGGGCATCTCCTCAGGAGCCTCCACTTCGTACCAGATCCATTTCTCCTCTGCGCAGGCTTCCTTCAGATCGAGAGCTTGGATGTACAATAGAAGAACTTGGATATGTTCGGCTTATCCCTAAAAAAAATCGAAACCAGCAATTTGAATTTCGAAGATACGTTATTCCTGCCGGTATGCCAATTAAATTTCTAGCAGAACAAAATAGGTATGTACCCGTGGCAACCGGAGAATATATTGTATTATCAACATCCAATGATGACATTCTTGCAATATTGGATTCTATTGGGATTCTTCGTGGAATTTATAGGACAGATAAATATCATTCGCGAATAAAAATGAATATGATAAGCGGTGCAGTTGATAATTTGACTCCAGATGAAAAAAGGGATTGTCCAGTAGGCAAAAGTGAACCAATCTTTTTGAAAAGTTTTATTAGAGCTTCTGCAAATTACGATTCAATACAGTGTGCATGGAATCCCAATGTCGAACGTAGTCCTAGTTCTTCTCCTTCCGCTAGAGAACATTCACCTGACCGGACATCTCCTCTGGGCAGGCTTCCTTCAGATCGAGTACTTGGATGTACATTGGAGGAACTTGGATATCTTCGGCTTATTCCTCGCACAAATCGAAATCAGCAATTCGAATTTCGGAAATACGTTCTTTCTGCTGGTATGCCAATTAAATTTCTAGCAGAACCAAATAAATATGTGCCCGTGCCAACCGGAGAATATATTGTATTATCAACATCCAATGATGAGATTTTGGCAATATTAGATTATACTGGGACTCTTCGTGGTATTTATAGGAAAGATAGATATAGTTCGCGAATAAAAATAAATATGATAAGCGGCGCAGTTGACAATTTGACTCCAGACGAAAAAAGGGATTGTCCAGTAGGCAAAAGTCAAGCAATCTTTTCAAGGAGTTTCATTAAAGCTTCTGCAAATTACGATTCACTACAGTGTGAACGGAATCCTAATGTCGAACGTAATCATAGTTCTTCTCCTCCTGCCAGACAGTCTAGGGCTTCTCCGGGCAGGCATTTTCCTCATGAAGTACTTGGATATGGAATTTCAAAACTTGGATTTATTCGGCTTATTCCCCATTCAAATCAGAACCGACAATTCGAATTTCGAAGATATGTCATTCCTGCCGGTTTACCAATTAAATTGCGAGCAGAAAGGAATATATATGTGTCATTGCCAAACCGAGAACATATTGTTTTATCAACATCCAATGGTGACGTTTTTGCAATACTGGAGTATACTGGGCTTCTTCTTGGAATATATAAGACAGATGCATATTTTTCGAGAATAAAAATAAACATGATAAGCGGTGCAATTGACGACATGACCGTAAATGAAATAAAGGAATGTCCTGTAGGCAGACAGTACCCAATCTCTCCACGCTGGTATAAAGAAGTTACTTCCAATGAAGATACTCTACAGAATGTGTATCATTAATTCAAAGGAAAAAGATAAACTAAAATATAATATTCTTTATAATACGTATTCGGATCGAAATCAAATAAAAAGATTTAAATGCAAATGTATTATGGTTATCAAGGCTTCTTTTGTTTTATCTTTTGCTAAATCCCACAAGGCCATTAAAATTTTTTTTCTTCGAATGTTCAAAATTCAAAAAGCCAGTCTTCGCGATGCTTCTGAAAAAACCATATTGCCCTAACTGCAAACAGAATTTTCGTTACTGTTAGCTACAGCGCATACTTTATAGGGATATACTGTTGATTCTTTCTTTTTTCGTCTATCATTTGCTAAACAACTTTCCGACTTTTCTCATCTTTTGGATTCAATGCGCAGGAGTGTATGCGAGCGAAAAATGATTCACAAGTAATATTGTTTGTTATAAAAAATTATAATATCAAATAAAATTATATTATCATTATCGAGTATTCGATTTAAAGGTAATATTTTGACAAAAAATTACTTGCTTTCATTGACAATGTGTAGTCGACCATAAAAAGGTGTCATTCGATATTACTTATTCATTTTATAAGAAAATAACTGAAAAATTCTGAAAATATTATTTGCGAAAGATTACGAAAGCCTCGATTCTCCTCTGCCTTGTGATGCTTACATTTTTTTTTATTCATAATTCATTATTTGAAAAAATTTTTATATGATTTGTTTATGAAATCAACAAATAGCATCATGATCACGAACATCTCAAGAATATGATCAATTTTAGGACAGAAATAGAACACTGAAATTTTCAGAGCAAAAATTAATTTTCAATCAGAGGAATACTAACTTCCGTAAAAGATTCCAATCTTCAACCAATAAAATAAATTTTTGACAACGAAGTTGAACTTTCAACCTAGCTTTACCCTAGCTTTTTTTAGCTTTTGAACCTAGTTTAGTTTCCAACAATTAAGTATAACATGAAATTCCGTCTTATGATGCATTTTTGTAAACTCAAATCATACCAACTGAGCAAATTAGGTTTACTTGAGGCATTTCGCTTTTATTTACAAATGTCCACTGCAGGAAGCTATCCACTGTAGGGAGGTCTCCCCTAACACCTTGAGAACCGCAAGATATTCTCTTACTGAATAGTCAATAGATTCCAATTTCATATTTTTCATCAGCACACTTTTATTTATATAAGTACACAAATGTAGTAAGCCACCTCAACAGTTTAATAATCAGATAATAATAATGTGAGTGAAGAAGTAGTTAGAAAAATGAAAAAAGTTTCAGTCGCGGTTTTATTCAAAAAGTTGAATTGTTTGTCCAATAAGGTGAAAAATTCGAGCGACCAAATTTAATTGCTTTAAATTTAAAATTATATATTTTTTTATTCCAGAAATAATTTCAAAGTTCATTTTTATCAAAAGTTTTCAACTCAAACATACTATCTAATTTTGAAGTGACGATCCTCTGCAGCCGGTTCACAGGTCGGGGGGAACCAAACGTAAACAGTCAGGGCCGCCTACCCGTTTCCAATTGGAATGCAATATTGCACAATATACTCGACTGAGTTCTCGCGCACACCAACCCTTCCGAGGCGAAGGTCGCAATCGTCTTTCGCCCTGCCCCCTGCAAAACTGCGTGGTCAGCAGTTCTAGTAAGTCAGAAAAGAAGTGGAGACCGGGAGGACAGAATCAGAGAGTTGGGTGTAACTGGTAATTGCATGACAACGACAGTGTATTATAGTTCCTGAGCTGCCTGTTTTCTGCGTTTCAAAAAAAGGAATTAATTTTACAAACTGTTTGTAAATTTCCCTGCATTGTGACTGAAAAATCCTCCAGGAAATGAAAAGTAGCAAATAAAATTAACGAATGTTAAGAGAAATATTTGTTGGGCCCCGCTTGAGCGGGCGAGCTATATGGACGTGTTTGTTGTGCTGCGTGTTATGCCGAGAGTTTAGAGTGTTTGACTTGCGTTAGAAATTTTTCCCAGTGCTGTGATGCCATGATGTTCCTGTTGTTTTTACTGTTGTGAGTCTCAACTTGGAGCGGATATTTATATGGAACAGACATTATTCACGTGCAAAGTGCATCTAGGTTTTTTGTACTTTTGACGCCTGCTCGTATGCTGAGGTCAGGAGTCTTTCGCACCCCCGCCTTAATATTGCTATTTACGAGCAGTTGCAGAGCTTCATGTCAAGCCTAGAAGAACAGCTCAGAGCTGAAATAAATTCCGTAGAAAAAAATATCATAGAAGGCACCTCAGCAGGCTTGCAGAGATGTGAAGCCAAAATTGATGCTGTAGAAAAGGAGAATGCCGAGCTCAAGATTGAAATCGAAAGGCAGGCCCAACAGCTAGATAGGCTTACAAGAAGAAACAAACTGATAATTTTTGGCGTGTACGATGGAGCCAACGGAAGCACCACTTACGCTGGACGAAAAAGTGCGAAATCTACTCGGAACCAAAATGGGTATAACTCTTAACCGGGAATCGATTAATGGAATTCGCCGCCTTGGCAAATTTAACTTTGGCAAAATGAAACCTGTTTTGCTTTCACTCTGTTCAGGGTCGGTGAAGCACGCTATGCTTTAAAATCGTTCCAACCTTGAAGGAACAAATATTTTCATCGAGCATGACTTGGACGCGGATACTGTTAAAATCCGCCAAGCTCGGAGCCCAGAAGCAGCTAATCTAAAAAACGCAGGGATGAAAACTCGTGTAATTGGCAACCGCCTGCCAGTGAACAATTTCATCTACAGCTGATATGATTTAAGAAAAAAAGGCCTATAGAAAATAATAATCAATAATAATGTTTAAAATATTGAAGTGCTTGCCGATATGTAAATATGAAACCGGAATTTTTGTTTAGAAAATACACATTTATTGTATGAAAATGATATAACATATTTTATTCGAAGTATTGCCCATTGCTAACTATACAGTTTTCCCACCTGTCTGATAATTTGCGGATGCCACGCCAAAAAAACTGTTGCTCTGTTTATGCAAACCAGTCGTCGAGCCATTTTCGTACATTTTTGTAAGTATTAAAGCGCTGTTCAGCAAGTGCGTGCCCCATCGATGCAAATGAGTAGTAATCGGACGGAGGCAAGTCTGGTGAGTGAGCGGAATGCGCAAGTATTTCCCAACTAAACGCCTCAATCGTTTGCTTGACCAGTTTTTCTGCGTGTGATGTTGCGTTATCATGAAGCAAAATCACTTTGTATTGCCTTTTTTTGATATTTCGATCGTCCGGATCTTTCCCATGGCATTCAAACGTATGGAGACGGCTTCTCGTGTCAAACTTAATTGATCCGCAAGTTGTTGTTGCGTTTGAACATCATCCTCATCCAACAATGCCTGCAATGCGCTGTCTTCGAACTTTTTCGGTGGCCTATACTGCTGTATGAAACTCGTATTGTTGTGAGTTGAAAATATTCGTCAGAGGTTTCAATAAGGAGGTGGGACCAATAACGCGGTCTGGCAGTAACTACATTGACAGCTAGAGCCATCTACAGGCAAATTTCGGTTCCATATTTACAGATCTGGTACAAGCAGGGTTACATGATAATGAGTAAGCCTCATTTGTAAATATAAATACAGCTGCTATGCCCAACGCACAGCTGGGTAGTATGACGTCTCAGAGGAAGATAGCTATCATCAAACTTTCTAAACCTAATCTACTCATGTCTTCAAGGAAAAGGGGAGGTGATTCTCAAGACGCGGGCTCTCTTGACAAGTATGCGAACAGGGCAACTCCTGCAGGATCTGGGCAGCGCACAGACTGACTGGATGGATCTTTTATGAGAAGGGCAGGAGTTCCAAGCTTTGGTTCTGCGGGTGTTTCATCAAATAGATCGATGTGTCAGTCGAGTTTTGGTGTTTTGTATCTCACTTTAAATTCATATAATGAATGAAATCTTGAATCGTACAAAATATCATTTGAGTATATTACTGACAAACATTCTTGCTTTCTCAGTTTTGTGATTACAAGTTGCATTAACTTAGTAAAAGTGTATGGACCTGTATTGAGTTCAAAAGGGACACAAGCGTATTCCCATTAATTGCCTTTGAAATTAAATATCAAAAATATTTTATCTGAATTCTTAACTAAAACTGAATGATACGCATCTTTTAAATCAATAGATGTGATAAAATACCTACGACCTAACATTCTAATTCAAAATAAGTCTTTGTGATCCATCTGGTTTCGGAACGAGAAAAATATTGGAAATAAATTGGCCTGTAACAGGTTGGCTACTTTTCTAGGGCACCCTTGTTTAACACCACATCAACTCGTCTTCCTGCCAAACGAATTATCTCTAGTTTTTCTTCTTGATATCTGTGTCCTCTTGCCTGTGATCTTGCTTGTGAAACTGGTTCCTGCCTCAAGTAATTGCCTGCGACCCCAACTATAATATGGATCCTAACTGCGTCCCCTCGAAAGGTAATTCGACTTCCGTTGATTGCGGCAAGGCTGAGATTTTTTGAATTTTTGTCTTTTTCCGATTACGATTTTGGGGCTGGTTTTAACTCCTTCGTGGACTGTTATAAATCATTGGTAGCCTTCAATTTTTCGGCGAGATCCTTTCTGAACAACGTTTGGTCAGTTTGTTGTTCCTTGAGCGTATCCTTAAAATATGCTTCAATATTTTTTAATATTAAGCATGTATGATTCGTTATTTCTTCATACTGTAGATCAGATCAGTCAGTCATTACACTAATAAGTGGTGCGAAATATTGTGCCTTTTCAGGTGGAAACACTTTGAGTATCAGGTCAATAACATTTGCTATATCAGCTAGAATTGCTGAAGTCTTGCCTTGTTTTCCAACAATTCCAACAATTTAAGAGAGTCAATAAAGATACAGTTTACTGGTGGAGAGAAATTTTTTCAATTATAATTTTCTCTGCTCCAAGGACTTTTTTCAAGTTACTCTCAAATCTGTGCTAATTGTCGGTGCACCAGTTGATATTCCGGCGGTACTGCGTCTCTTTCAGGGACCTTTGAGTTTGTTTTTGACACTTTATTTTCAGGAACTGAATCGCTAGCATCCTGCTTTGGTTCCTAAGTCGAAAACGATTTTTTTATGCAGCTGACCCAAATCTTTTGACGTATCTTCTTGCCGAGACTTGTCTCGAATATTTTGAATAGTAGAGGACAGACTTTGGCTGGAATAACGTTCACTTTTAGGCTAATTGGTATACCTATCAAAATCCCTGTTATCGTAGTAACCATATCCATAAGTATAATCGTCCCATGAATCATAATGGATCCCTGGATACAGTGGTATCAAAGGCAATGAGATATCGGATAGGCTAGCCAAGCTAGCAGCAGGAAGAAATTTTACTGGACCCGAGCCAGCTGTAGGTATTTCCAGCAGCAAGACTTTCAATTACTTCAGTCAAATACAATTCACTCAGTGAAAGCAAACATTTTCTCAGTGCATGAGTATTGCACTTTCTATACTTTTTTAATCACTTTAAATTTTATTACAACGTACATTCGTTTCTCATCCTTGAAAGTTCAACTATTTGGTTGCTAATGACACTGATTGATTAAAAATCAATTTTCTGTTGAAAATTCAAATACCTAATTGAAAATTTGACATTTTGGGTTAAAAATTTACCTCTTCTGTTTGAAAATCTTTATTGGTTAGAAGTTAAACTTTTTTGTTGACAGTTCTCCATATTGTGATATGAAATGTCAAGAATTTAAAGCGTTTCATATTGAATTGCATATGGTATCAACATTAGTGGTGTTTAAAAGAATTTATTTCACTACTATCCCTCTATTTTTGTGAAAAAATCACCCCGTTCCCTCTTTTTTAGGAGCATTTTGGGCTCTAAAATACATACATACATACATAGATTAGCAGTTTGAACTCGAAAGTTCATTGCCTCACTACCCGATTCGGGTAGTGTTTCTAGGTGGATATTTACTACCAATGTGGGCCCACCACACCCACGACGGGCCAACAGCACGCAGGTATTTCTGAACGGTTACCCATCCAAGTAGTAACCGCGCCCAACAATGCTTAACTTCAGTGATCTTACGAGAACTGGTGTTTTCAGCGTGGTATCGCCGTTGGCTCTAAAATATGACATTTTATTATTTTCAATTATTCGTAAAATCCGCATTTAGCCAAAAATTTCTAGGACATCAGAAAAGTTACAAACAAGTTTCTCTTCTACCCACGGTATACATAGTATGTTGACAAAAACAAAACATGTTCATATTGTGTCGCATAAAATCTATTCATTCACAGTTTTAATATTTGGTTCATTATCAAAAAAAATCGATAAACGATATCAAATGAATTCATCATATTAATTTTTGCAATAATGAAGCCTTGGAAGAGATAAAATTGGACGAATAAAGATCTGCTTTCTGGCACCTTTCTTTGAACTATGAGCGTATGTCGATATAATCTCTCAGATATCGCTATTTGTTCTAAAACATACAGGTATACATGGACGTAGAACAGACAATCTTTATGAAACTTTATGTTGAAATAAGTAATTGTCTCGTGGCTTTAATTTACGATATCGAGTAAGGTAGTGACTAGCGGCTGTACGTATACGACGTATACATATTTTTGGGTGAGAGAGGCAGGAAGTCAGAAAGGGAGAGTCAGCAAATCAAAATTGGCTACGTGGAATACGAAAGGCTCATCAGTATATAGTTAAAAGTTTGTCATAAGGACGACCGCAGGATTTCGCCGGGAGCGGGTGCTAATCTGAAAAATTGCACC
>CAKNYM010051957.1:300962-444861 GCA_932195095.1 Andricus curvator
TTTCAAAAAAGGCCAGACGGCATTTGAAACTAGAGATAATAAGCTTTTATTTGAGCCCAAATACGCCTCAAAATTCCTAAACCTCTTCTGGGCAGAGGGGGGTATTATATATATATTTATATTTATTTATTTATTTATATATATATATTAATATATATATATATATATATATATATATATAAACATCTTGTAAAACATTCCCTTTTTTGCTGATTCAGTACATCTATGGCCATTTACTCTCATCGATCCGATTAGTAAAAAATGAGGATCACTGTCAGAAATTTATTCCTTACTTTTGCCGTTTTCCTTGATTCTATTAGTAAATATATGATAATATAACATCTCTACTTCCCTTACTTCTCCCTCCTCTACATCACAACCCCTAACGTTCTTCATATCCCTCACTTCTCATACTTTCTACCTCCTCAATTTCCTGACTTCTCCGTCCTCTACTCCCCCCCGCCCCCCCTCACATCCGACACTTCCAATCCCATCACTTCCATTATTTCTCCATCCTCTTCTTTCCCTAAATCCACTCACATGCTTCTACTTCTCCTCCCTTCTCTTACTTCTTCCTCAGCCATATAAATTCCATTTAAACGAATAATATGAATTTAAATGAAGCTTTAAATTGAATTTAAAAAAAATTTCTTCACCTGTGAAATTTGTTTTTCTGCCTCACATTGTTTTTTTTGTATTTACCTCAGTAGGTAATTGAACATATGCGAAAGACGCCAGAAATAAAAATATATATATACCTGCATGCTATATAAATGCACTTCAATTCACGTCCAAAAACGCAGTATTTGCATACGTTTGTATGGAAATACTATTTCCATTCAAATGAAAATTTAATCAGGCATTCAATCAGATTATTTAATCTGATAATTTATCTGTAAGCTGTCGTATCGACTCAATTTTTACATAAAACCTTTTACCTTCCATTCGAGATTAGAATGTCTTGATTAAAATGATAGTAATAAAAAATGACAAATGATATCATCTTCGAGAAACATTATTGACACTAACAACGTCGTTATCTCACATATATGTAAGATGACGGCTACTTCTGTATATATTTGTACTTTGATGATGCAATGGAATATTCCTTATATGCAGTTGTTAATCAAATTATTCACTGAAGCATTGATCAGTTGTTTCTCTACTTTGCGAAAATGCAGATGGTCTGTACTTTTGTTTGCAGTTTGGCAGTCATCGTTAATTCTATTGGTAAATATAGTAATATAATATATCTGTAATTCTTATTATAATTCATATAATACATGCATGAATACGGCTATTTATCAGGCCTGTGGAGCGAACCTAAAGCCCGCCTTTTCAGCTTATAGTCATATAATAGCCATTTGTATATTTACACTGTAAAAACTAGAAATTTTTTTTTAGTGTCTTATTTTTTTCGCGTCCTATTTTTGAATAGAATAATTTCATGCTGTTATCTTCAATGCAAAAAGAAACGATTATGGGTTCCTACCTATGGTCTCATTTAAGCACCACTTGAGAATAACTTTTCTCAGTCTTATTGTTTTTACAGTCTATGACGTCAAAAATTATGTCGTCATAGATATGCATGGCCATGACATAACTACGAACTTGAAAAGCGGCACTTAAAATTGGTTGCTACGACTTGCACTGGGAAGATACACTCATCAATAATGTCCCTCTTTTCCCCCTTGGTGCATAATATAATATTAAGCTTACCACAAAGAAATTAATTTTTAACATAGTAATGCATTTTCAAGCAGATAGTAGAAACTAAACGAATTAATTTTGTAATTTCTCACCAAATTTTCGATTGAGACAAAGAAATTCCGAAAAAAATAGCTAATTTTTTCTTGAAATAGTTGAATTTTCAAGCAAAGAAGATGAATTTTCAGAAAGATAATTTAACTTTTAGATAAAATTAATCACTCCTTAACAATAATGTCCGAATTACTAATCATATAGTTACATTTTGAACCTACAAAAACATTTTCTACCAAATGGACGAATTTTCAAAAAATATAGGACAAGAAAGAAAAAATGATCAACTTCCTTCAACACGGAATTAAAAATTGCAATTAAATTATTTACGATAATGTTAATATAGAAGGGAATCATTTTATATTATATGAGCGATTTTCAAATAGATGTCAATTTGTATGTCCCTCGATGTTTTTTCGATGTTCCTATAACATTTTTGACCTACTAAGGAGATTGCAACACATATGGTAGTCTACTTTGTTAATCCATACAGAAAAAGTACAACAAAAATTACAGTTAGGCACACCTTTTTCTGCCATCAAGTAGTCAGTTTTTACCCTCCCTACAGTGTCCCTCCCTACAGATTCACATACTTGAAATGTGACAGGACTGGTAGAAATTTTTTTATGATATTGGACTTGGGCACTTTCTTTAAATATATGATGCAGTTCAAATTGCAATACTAACATGCTGGAGATTATAAATACTGACTGAAAGAATGATGCTTACATGTCTGTCCCTCGGTTTGTTAACAATTCCGAAGCCTTTATAATTTCAACGAATTTAATTTAATTCATTTTCAGAATCTCAAAATTGATTAAATCCTCGTAAGTCTTCTGAGAACACGGGAAAAGCTATCGGTTAACCTGAACAACAACTCCGAAACCTCTCACAAAAAGAGGTACAAACGCAAAATAATTTTTTTTCAAACCAAATTACCCATAAAATTTGAAGGGCTGATGGAGCAAAACACTTTTCCAAACTTTGAATTGTTTAAAAACAAATGGTGTTGTCTTTTATATCACTTGAAAATTGCAAAGAACAACTCCGAAGCTGAAGACTCTGTAGCCTTTTAAAAACTCCGAAGCCTTGTTTTACACGCGCTGGTAAAAGGTTTGAAGTCGCATTGAAGAGAAAGAAAAAAAGGTTTCAAAAGTACTTTTTTTTAAGTTCTTCTTAAGCCTCTTCCCAAATTTTGTTCCTAGATATCTGTTTAACGAACAACTCTTCTTATAAAAATTCACATTTAAGAGATATGTTTAAATTGTGAAAATAAAATTTGTAAATAATTATGTAAACAAATTTTCAATAAATTTGGAAAAAATCCAAAAAATTAAAAAAATTCTTCAACAAATTTTAAAATAAATTCAAACAAATTTTTGAACTGAAATTTCAAAAAAAAAGTCAGACAAATTTTTGAAAAAAATTTCGAAGAAAATTTCAAAAAAATTTTGGAGAAAAATTGTTTAGAATGTGTAGACAACCTTTGCACATCTGAAAAAAAATCGAATTATTTTGACCCGCTAAGCAGGCCAAACCCAGTTTTAAACCTTTATAATAATGTACTTTAAGTAAAAGAATAATGTAGACAAAAATTAGTGGAAAAAATCAATAGTCTAGGTCAATCAGCTTTCCCTCGTTATAAAGTACATCCTGGTAGATATATCTAAGAAAAATGATAACAATTATTGCATAATTTAGAACTTCAATTTACTCGCATCTCGAAAACCAAAATTGGAATCTATTTGCAAATCGCCCATGTATGTATTATTATCTAATATATAAAATCAAGTGGCCTACAACGTATGATGCTTATGCAAATCCATAGTTATTTATCAATCGGTACCAAATTATGCACACATATTCTTTGGGCTCTTAGACAGTTCGTATAAGTATTGGGGGCAGGGGGCAAATGGGAAGGGGGCAATGTAGCGCATGTAAACACCTGCGAAACTTCTAAATGTTTAAACGGAAGCATTTTCACCATTGATGGAACCCTACACGTTTATACGGTAGTCTCAGATGAGACCACGGGTAACAGCTAGTACATTATATATTATATATAATTATTATTATCATATATGTATATCAATATATGCATTTTGAATATATTTATATATAGAAAATAGAAGTATATAAAGAGACAAAACTAAAATCAACACTGAACGTTATTTGCAAATGAGATTTTGTTTTTAAATAAAGTTCCTTGAATTAATAATTTTTACCCCAAAATGTAACTAAAACTAACTAAAAGTGACTAACGTATATTAATAATATGTCTAATGTTCTTTTGAATTCAACAGAGTTCGATGGTATTTCAAGCGTTTTCCGAAGATTTTTTGTGATTTCTCGCGATTTCAGGCATTTGAAAAATTTCTTATGCTGCAAAGTTTTTAAGAGATTTGAAGAACTTTAATTAAATTTTGAAGGATGGTATCAAACTTTAAAGGATGATTTTATCATATTTTGAGGGATTTCGAAGTATTTGACAGAAATGCCTTGAATTTTATGAATAATGTAGATCAGATGATTCATTCTATAAAAAAATATAGCCTGACAGAAAAAAGGACTCTTTTTGGAGACATATACTTTCAATCTTATAACACCTTGAGAATCTCAAGTAATTTTATTACTGAATAGTTAATAGATTCCAATTTCATATTTTTCGTCAGCACACTTTTATTTATATAAGTACAAAAATGTTGTAAGCCACCTCAACAGTTTAATAATTAGATAATAGTAATGTCAGTGACGAACTAGTTAGCAAAACGGAAAAAAGTTTCAGTCGTGGTTTTATTCAAAAAGTTGAATTGTTTTTAAAATAAGCCAGGAAATTCGCACGATCAAATTTGATTGCTTTAAATTTGAAATTAAATATATTTTTTATTCCAGAAATAATTTCAAATTTCATTTTTATCCAAAATTTTCAACTTAAAAAAATTACCTAATTTAAAAGTGACAATTCTCTGCAGCCGGTGGACCATTAATTTATTTCAAAAACATCTACACTAAAATAATAATTTTGCTCATCCGAAGTCAGGTAAAAATTTACGTACACCGAACTCTCAGTTTGAGTCCATTTTCGGGGGTTGCTGCAAATAGCCTTGGCCACAGATCGGGGGGGTCCAAACGTAAACAGTCAGGGCCGCCCAACCTTTTCCATTTGGAATGCAATATTGCACAATATACTCGACTGAGTACTCGCGCACACCGACCCTTCCGAGGCGAAAGTTGCAACCGTCTCTCGCCTTGCCCTGAGAAACTATACGGACGAGCAGTTCTAGGAAGGCCGAGACCGGGGTTACACAATCCGAGAGTTGTGTGAAACTGGTAATTACATAGCAAAGACAATGTATTATGGTTCCTGAGGCTGGTTGCTTCCTGTGTTTCAAAAAAATGGAGAAATGAATTAATTTTACAAACTTTTTGTTTATTCCCCTGCATTGTGACCGAAAAATGCCCCAGGAAATGAAAAGTAGCAAATCGAATTAACGAAGGTTAAGAGTAATATTTGCTGAGTCTCGTTTGAGCAGCCGAGCTGCAAGGACGTGTTTGTTGTTGCTCCGTCATATGCCGAGAGTTTGAAGTGTTTATATTTATATGAAACGTACATTATTCACCTGCAAAGTGCTTCTAGGTTTGTTGTAGTTGTGACGCTTGCTCGTATGCTGAGGTAATAAATCTTTCGCACCCGCCCCTTAACGAGCACGCGCAGATGCAGAGCTTGATTTCAAGCCTAGAAGAACAGCTAGAAGCTGAAATACATTCCGTAGAAAAAACTATCCTAGAAAGCACCTCAACAGGCTTGCAGAGATGTGAAGTCAAAATGAATGCTGTAGAGAAGGAGAATGCCGAGCTCAAGATGGAGTATGATAGAGCTAATGGAAGCACCATTTGCGCTGGACGAAAAAGTGCAAAATCTACTCGAAACCAAAATGGGTATAACACTTAACCGCGAATCAATTAATGGAGTTTGTCGCCTTGGTAAATTTAACTCTGGCAAAATGAGACCTGGTTTGCTTTCACTCTATTCAGGGCCGATGAAGTACGCTTTCCTTTAAAATGGGATCGTCCATATATTGCGTAAGACGTTTTTCTTTTGATTATATCGTTGTGTCATTTTTAACTTCACATCAATTTTATTCTCGTCTTTATTTAAACAAAAGAAAAACGTCTTACGTATTTTTTGGACGATCCCTATGTCTATTATATGTTTTCGGGGCCGCTGAATTTAAATTCGGGGTCCATTTAACCCCATCACGTCAGGATTTTCCATAACATTGAAAAATAGGCCAAAAACCCCAATAAATCCTCTATACATTAATTACTCCACCCCAATAACCTCATAACCCCTTAACCCCTTTAAACCCTTAAACCTTTAACCCCATAGCCTCAAAATGCCATAACCCCAAAACCTCCGAACCCGGTAAAAAAGAGACATATGCGCGTTGAAGCCCTGGAATACAGTATGTTCGAGCCATTCATGATTCTTGAGCCTTAAATCCACATTCTTCAATAACCCCATAACTCCGAAACCCCATGACCCGGTGAGAACGAGACTTTCGTTGGCAGAACCTATGTTTTGCCAAACCCAGGAACAACGACGAGGACGTAGTAGGCTTCTGTTCCCTTTGGGGTTTTAAGTAACAGAATACGAATTTGATGTTAGAATTGAAAAAGTTGAAACAAATTTTGAAAATTTTATTCATCAAAGTCTGCAAGAGAACGTTTTTTGAGTCACAAAAGAGGAATTTGCGGCCCAAAATTCAAGAAGCTGGCATCAATTTTGAAAATGTTATTAATCTGGTATATTTCTGTGAAAGTCAATACGATGGTTTTTTTCGGGGTAAGCATTCGTATTTTGAGACTCGAAAAACTCCTTTGTTTTAGAATTCATGAAAATCTGCCAATTTAATATCATTTTCAAAATTTTAGGTTAATATTCTGTGTTCTATGACTTGATAAACCCCTTTCGTGATCGATTTTCATGGAAATCTACCAGTTTAATCATATTTCCTAGATTTAAGTCCACTTTTGGAATTTTGGAATTTTTGCCCCAAATTTGTATGCTGTGACTCAGAAAACCTTCTCTTACTAACTTTCATAGAAACGCACTAATTTGATAAATATTTCAAAATTTAGGTTTCATTTCAAAATTTTTAGATTTTTACCTCAAGTTTCTGTTGTGTGACTTGAAAATCCCCCTTGTATTGACTTTCATAAAAATCCACTAATTTTTAAAATCTGAGTCGCTTTTTTAAGTTTGAACCCAAATTCGTATTTTGAGACTCGAAAGCCGCCTTCTTTTTGACTCTAATGGAACTCTACAGATTTAGTCCAATTTTCCAAATTTTTGCTCAAATTTTCGTATTTCTTAATTTTGACTCCTAATTTGTATTCCAAGACTCGAAAAACCCCCTTGTTATAACTTTCTTGAAAAGTAACCAATTTTTAAAAATCTTCAAAATTTTATTGAACTTTTATTGAACAACTTATTGAAATCTACTGATTTGATAAGTTTCAAAATTTGAGTCAAATTTCCGAATTTTTTAATTCTGTCCCCAAATTCATGCTCTGTACCCCTAAGTACTACCTAACATTAGTGCGCAGACGTACGTTGTATATAACTTTCCTGCGCAGCCATGGGTGCTGCGTAACTCTACTACGCAGACATACTTGCTACGTAATTCAATTGAGCATCCACAAGTTCCATGGAACTCTACTGCGCATATATAAGTACCCTCTAACTTTACTGCGTATCCATAATAAGTGACTTGTAACTATACTGCGCATCTGTAAGTTCCATGGAACTCTACTGCGCTGATGTAAGTGCTGTGTAATTCTAATGTTCATACATACCGCGCAGGTTTCAGTGTTATGTACTTCTACTGCGCAGGCATACATGTCGAGTAACTCTACTCTGAAAATACGCTTGCCACATAATTCACTTGCAGGTCTACAAGTTTCGTGGAACTCTACTGCGCTGATATAAGCGCTGTGCAATTCTACTGCGCACACACAATTACCCTTAACATTACTGCGCATCCGTAAATAGTATGGAACTCTATTACGCATCCGTATAAGCCATGAAACTCTACTGCGCAGGTGTAACTGCTATTAAACTCTACTGTGCATCTATAAGTACCTTCTAACTTAACGGCCCAACAATAGGTACCCTGTAACTATACTGCGCATCCGTATGACTCAAGGATCCGGGTCCGGACTATTAAGAACATAAAGGGTTCGGGTCCGGACTCGTACCCTTCAGAATATAAAAGGTATGGTCGTGGATTCGGACCCTTGAGAACTAGAAGGTTCCGGGTGTGGAGCAGGACCTTACAGAAATTAAAGGGTCCGGGACCCGCACCCTTAAGAATTAAAAGTGTCCAGTCCGCACACGGACTGGTCCAACCTAAAACATTCCGATCCCTGATCTTTTGATCTATTTTTTGTTTTTTGTAAGATTGAAGTTTGGAACAATTGAAACAATGCACCTTCTGAACCAATTTAGTTCGCTATCTCGGATTATTTATCAATCTGAAGTTAGCAAACTAAACGAGACAGAAACTAGTACTAAAATAGACTATTCGTGAGATCATATTAGAATGCCCAAAAAAGGATCCGAGATAAAAATGAATGCCTAGTTTTTACTGTGAAGTCGCAGTGCGCTCGTCTTACTAAGCTTTGGGCCAAACTAAATGAACTCGAAATTAATCCACGTAACGCTGGGGGTCCTACAGGGTGACAGCTTTAGTCCCCTCCTCTTGATTTATTTTGCGGCGTATATTTGTGGTCCATACTCGAATCTATAGGCTAACTTGATATTGAGAACTTAATAATTAATTGGGCAAATCATATGTATACACTGAGAGACTTTCCATTTGAATAAATTATAAAACCGTTTGAAACTTCAGTATTCTGCAATATCAAAACACTGAAAAAAGTAATGCGTTTCAAAAATTGATATAGTGGTTTTCAAGTGGAGAATTTCATATTTTTAATAAAATAAGTGAAAGAAATGTTGTACTATTCAGCATAAAAAGTGTGATCACTTAATATTCAGTATACCTAAGTAAACGAGCGATTTCCAGACAACATTAACATAACGAATTCGAAAGACTAAAACAATCTTTTCAAACTTTCGTAGAAACAATATGAGATTCTGGAATCCGCTATACGAAATATTATGACTCATCGTTAGAAAGAATCGACTGAAGGAAAAAAGTATACCACAGTGAGAGAAGTAAACAATACTGCACTGAAGTGCAATCATTAGGACCAATCCTGACACGCATATATACACAACACAGTCATACTACGCAATACGTTCTTTGCTTAAAAATGATGCCTATTTTAACCTAACATATAAACGCTCACACTCAACGCAGAAATACATAGCTGAATATATTTGGAAATCGCTCATATATACGTATATATATATATATATATACTAAATGTAAAATATAATAGCGCTTGTGAGAAAAATATGACCTTACTGAGGAGGGCCCATGCGACTCCAATTAAAAAAACATCCACTAACGCGCTTGCCAAACTCCAAATGAAGATTTTGATTCAAAGTAAAAATTTGTTATTACTCACAAGAACAATACCAGAGGGCATATCAATCTACAGGCAATTAATTTGAATTCATGTTCAATCAGCGGGAAAGTGAAGCTTCTATTTCCCAAATGGAAATAGAAAAATATTTCTTTAATAATAACTTAATAATTTAATAATTTTTACCTTGATCAACAACACAAACATCATTCTGGAAATTTACTACAAAGATCAAAATTATGGATTCTCTTACTCAAAACAATGAAGACATAAGGTTTTTTAATCTCCTAAGAACTTCTTACACAACAGAGACCATCAAGGAACTAAGGTATTGGGTACGTATGAAAACTACGCTATCTAAATTCAAAAATCAAAACGGATTTTCATTACGATGTAAATCTAAAGGATTTTTACCAGCACATATTATAAACTTAAATCCAAAATAAAGATATTATCATAGCTACCGCTGATAAAGGTAGAGCTACAGTGACTTTAAACAAAACAGATTATGTAGATAATGTTACACACTTTTGTCAGATAAAAATACAAAAAAACAAGTAAAAAAAGATTCTACTCCTAATATTAAAAATGAATTAAATAAAATGATTGGAATTTACTTAAGAAAAGGATATATAAATTACGATACAGCTATATCTCTCCAAAGTTATAATTCAGTGGTTCCAAAATTCTACGGATTGCCAAAAATATACAAAATCAATAATCCTATGAGACCGTTAATTAGTTGAATTCTGCATCGAATTTATACTGTGTTTTCCAAAATGAATATTTTAAACAAATTTTTGGCACACCAATGGGTTCTCCACTATCAGGAGTTATTGCTGACATGTAAAAATGTCACTGCTCCAATTAAATTCCCTGATTTGAAAATTCTTCTTTTTACAACAATCAAACCGCAACTAAGATTGACACGATGCTTCTCCTTTCAAACTACCAATAGTAATGTCTGTGAGTGTCTTGTTACTTCATGAATAAAAACTCCATGAGCACTAAATATAATCATTCTTGGGTCTAACCACGTATGTCATACTGTATTTTGCAGGTCAGCTATCAAGATGTTCAAAGTCGTCGATGTAGGTGGACACAATAGAAGCTTAATTAGGGTTGACAGTATTGAAGGAATCATGTCAAAAGCTCGTGAAAAATTAAGCTTTCCAGAATATACATTATGCAAGGTACTTACACTTTTTCCTCTGGTTAACATTGAAAATATCAATCGATTACAACTCTATTTAACAATTTGACTTATAACGTAGATTGTCCTTGAAGGAGATGGAACAGAAATCAACGACTTTGAGATTCTGAAGGACTACGCAGAGGATTACTCGAATGATGGACCCGTTAAACTGATGATTCTGCTGGAAGACGAAAAGTGGCAACCAGTTCCTAAAAGGGTGCCCCTTGACCCTATTACACCAGAACGGAATGCGGAAGGTAATAATAAAAAATAAACAATAAATTACTATTTAGGGGAAAAGGATCGTTTCAAGAAGTACATTAAACGTCTACATAACTCATCCCTTATATCATGGAAATTTTGTGTATTTTACAGTGCGCCAGAGGAGTGACTTTTTTCCAACCACTCCTACAACAAGTCGGATCTGGTCACCAAATGCACAGGGACAGATCCTACCTCTACCTCTCCATGAAATCATCCCAGCAGAATTCAGAGATATTCCGGAAAATCCTGGTGGATTGAAGATAGACATCATCAAAGCAGTGGCTAAATACATGTCAAAAACATTGAGAGATTGGAGTAAGCCAACAGCTAGAGCTCTAGCTAAATCGATAGTGACGAAATTTCCAAGAGCCTTCGAGCAAAGAATCACGCTCGACGATGCGGACGGCGTTTTTTCTGATGGAGTTGAAGAATTAACGACCCGTATTTATGAGAGTGCTATGTACTTAAAACCAGATGCATTAAAACAACCTCGCAAGAAGAAGAAGACAGCTGGAACCGAAAACGATGGCGATAATACTTTGGACAGAACGAGGGAGCTACCCGTTAAAAAGTATGGGACAGCTAAGCAGAACGTATACGGCTGTGTCGCTTATGAGCCTCCTCTTCCTGAAGGTGAGACTGAGGAATAACAAAGAGAGAAAAAACTATCTCTCTGTCAGGACTTTGGGAAAAATAAACTAGGGGAAGAGGTGGTTTTACATCTTTTGAATAGAACTTTCGCATCCCAAAGAATCTGCCTGAATAGAAGAGACAGACAGAAATTATCTTTAAGTGTCATCTTCACTGACCACTGGCCTCACTTGAAGGAAAAAAAAATATTTGATAAATCACGCTTCCACAGTTATTGATCCTGACATGAAAAAAGTTTGGGAAAAAAACGTTTCAGAAAAACTTCCTGTTATTAACAAATAACGAGACCCGAAACTTCCCCTATTCATGAAAATGATACCTATGGAAATCAGATATAAATATTATAAGATTCTCTGAAATGTTTTTGGGTCTTGTCAATGACGTTCAAAATTTGGAAATTGGCATGTCGAGCGGATTTCCAAAAAGTGACAGATGACAAGTGAATGATGTGCTGTTTCATTCGTAAACACTATTGTAAAGAACATCGTCTTTGTTTCAGGATGCTCCTAAGCATAAATCCTTCTGAAGGAAATAAACGGCAAGAGGAACAGAATGGGAATCAGAAACCAGATGCACGAGTAATAAAATTGATGCAAAGAATTTCAGAATACCATTTCATGGGCTGAAATGGACTCAATCGAAGCTGAAGGCTCTCCCATCCTATTTCTTTGATATATTCAGTGTATTCGCTTATTGATATAGATCATAAATATAGTTGTGCGTTATATAATTTTTGTGTTATATACCATTAAACCATTTCCCTTTCAGGGTAGGCGTGACACTACCCGATTCGGGTAGTGTTTCTAGGTTTTTCTTGTAGTTATAAATAACTACAAGTGTGGGCTCACCACACCCACGATGTGCCAACAGCACTCATGTCAGTATTCTTGAATGGTCACCCATCCAAGTACTAACCGCGTCCAAGGCTGCTTAACTTCAGTGATCTGACGAGAACTGGGTTTTTCAGCGTGGTATGGCCGTTGGCCATAATAATAATAATAATAATAATTTTTTAATTCTATTACATCAAATGTAATGGAACATGCCGAAACATTAAAAGATACATTATGTCTAGAATTAATTAACACACAAAAGATTGTAAAAAAGACGATAGAAGTACAGCGCTAGATGCACATTCACATAAATATGATCATAACTTTCATTTTTCAAAAACTGAGATTCTTAGCTATAAGCCTAATAAAAGAAGGAGAAATTTCAAAGAAATGTTCCATATTGTGAAACACATTAACTCAGTTAACAAAAGATCAGATATAGAATACATTGGTAAAATTTATCGTAGTCTTATTTTATTAACAAACAAATTTTAAACAATATCTTAGTAATATACACACATTGTGAAATTTCGACAAATGTATTAATTTCAAATATTCGCACCTAATGCCATTTTGATTATACTCCGTTCACTCATTTCTTGTATATTACCCATTGTAATTTTATATACTACATAAACATTGTCGCCCGCCAGCGACAATTTCCAAGCTTAGCTCAACAACTAAGATACCCACTGGTCCTTTTGGGTGACTTTTTAGTCACCAGGGAGCCCTAAGGAGTGTTTTACCGCTTTACATTGTATTTTGTTTTGTTGTGTGCTCTTTCTTGTCCACAGGGAAAACCTATAGCTCGGTGGATCCATGGAAGCCCACAGTTCGGAAAAACCAAGGAAGTGCCGCCCTAATCCACGCAAGCGTCTGGCGATTAAACGCAGAAACGCGAAGGAACTGGAAGCAACCTCGCCTGTAAGGAACGTGGACCTAAGAGTAACGGAAGAACCCACAAAGGAGTACAGTGCCCCACAGGATAATGTGTTCGACGAGCATATTGAGGTTAACAATAGTGACAAAGTGCCTAGAGCCCTCCCCCGTCTCGCGAGTGCACGACCTAGTATTTTCTCTCTCAATCATTCCTTTGTCAATATCCGTCAAGGGCATTTACGTGTCAGGGAGTGTCAACATCGCCAGACTTAACCTCAATAATCGCTCATGGCCGTGTAACGTAGCATCAAGCTGCAGCCACTACCCGCAACCAGAGTGCTGCCCACGCCAGTGCAACCCTATTTTTGCGTTCTATACAGTAAAAACTTATGGGTGACAAAAAACACACACCAAAGCGGAAGAATCGACCGAATTTGCGCAAGCGCGTTACCATAAAACGCAAATGGGCCTTGGCCGCTCAAGCGATAGCTCCCCCATGTGTCCAAATACCTATACTATTCGATCCTATAGACTTTTCCGACGTCCAGGGTGTTAGCGAGTGCGAAAACGAGTTTCCCACAAGCTCCGAACTCGATGAAGTACCGATAAATTCCTTCGATGACCTCGCAGATTATCTTGCAAAAAACACCTCAAAGGATTCAATCGAAAACGTCAGTCCCGTTCCATGGAACGAATCCCTCCGCCGACCTATTTTGACAAGGTCACCCGGGATCCCTGCAGTATAGGCTTATGATCCCGAATTTCCCGGCTTTAATCGCTCTCCGTTACAGACAGCGTACTCGGTAGAAACCGAGAATGTTTCAGATTCCGAGGACGTTTTGGACCTTCAGACCTCGCCCCTCATAATTGACACCTGAAAAAAAGAGACCACGTATCATAAATGATATCCGGTATTCCCCGCGAGTGAACGTTTTTCACGAAGACACTCAGAACTCAAGTGTAGTGGGAAAGGTTATCGATCGCTTCCCTGGCGAGTCTGCGCCGTTGACGCTCCCCCTCGCAACGAACGAAAATTCGATCAGCGAGCAGCAGCCTCGCGCGTTCTATTTCGTGTTACTCCGCCACGGGACGAGCCTCAAGATCCAGAGACAAAATATCAACGGCGACTGCGCATGACTCCGGAGAGCCCTCCACATCCGGAACCTTTATTCCGATCTGTAATCGTGCGGCCCTAAGAGAACGACAGAGCCACCACTCACACGAAGCCTAAGAAGAAGAAGACGACGAGGAATTGAGACCCGCAGTCGCAGGCGTTTCACATTCAACAGGCAAAACGTAGGCGTAAAACCCAGATCACTACGGCCCTTTCCAGGGCAACCTAACAAACATATAAACCAAATCGGTCCTTCTCAGGACCACCAACTCATTTAACGAGGAATATTTCTGAGTTCAGAAAACTACCTGGACCTCTCTTGGTTACCCTACCTTCCGATACATCCTATCGAACCTCCCAAAATTGTACTTCCCAAAACCACCATTTAATGTACTTGACCAATTAATTGACAGGTCGCTACACCTTTCTTCACACAAGTTAAATATTCCACGGTTGACTCCATTTTGAAAAACTGTCACTTCTCCCTCGACGTTTAGAGGAGAATCATAAAATGGAGCACATATTTTTCTACTTTTTATAATGTAATCTTTTTCTAAAAAATCCTGGAGAGGATAAACTGTAAAATTAAAAACATGGTCCTTTTTAACTATCTCTGCAAAAATTATTTTACATTTATTATATATGTACTCCATACTTTAAATTTCTAACATCAAAATGTGGTGAGCTCTTTTAGGTTCTTCAATTATCATGCAATAATTTACGTAATTTTAAAACTTAGGCATTTTATAAAAACCTAATGTCGTTTATTCTAGAGTAGAAGAAATGTAAACTATCCTGAGGAGGCTCCATGTCATGGAGCGAAAGCTTGATAGCTAATAAACTACACCAGAGACCCACTATTTGAACGCGCGGTCGCACGCGTTATATGAATTCCTAGAATTGCTGCTCCCCGCAGTTTTTTAGGGGGCAGGGCGAGAGACGGTTGCGACTCCGCCTCTGAAGGGACGCATGCACTATACTACTCAGTCAAGTAGATTGCGCAATATTATGGAAACGGTTCAGGCGGCCCTGACTGTTTACGTTTCGCTGTACGCGCTATATGAACAAGGCTATTTTTAGGCGACCCCCGAGATTGTTCATCTATCGAGTCTCTGGTGTATTCGATCAGTATATCAACAAAATTACATAATCTTTTGATACTGAACTGAATAATTTTAATTAAATATTAAAGATGACACATGATCTGACCCAGAATTTTCTAAATTTTCAGGAGATAAAACTATCCAATCACGTGAAATATCATAAATTTTATGTCACATGATGGCATGATGATATTTTGTTCAATCGAACTATATCTTGAGTATTATACAGTGTAACAAAGTTACAAGCCCCCGCTACCATACGACCCTGTAAAACTAGACCCAGGAGTGGGGAGAGGATCACTTCCTGGTTATAATACCAAATCCTCGGCCCCAGGAGTCAGTCTTGTGCTCCCAGCGCATCATCCGAAGTCGTGTGATACCTGCCTACCCTGTGATTCGTATTCGAACAGTACCCAACCCCTCGTTTATCAGAGTGACGCCACGCCATCCGAAGACGACCCAGACCACCTCTGCCCAACATTCATCTTCCTCGAGATTAACGAGTTTCCGTGCTAGGCATCTTGGCTTCATCGCCCGGGAACTAGTTCCGCTCAGCTATTCTCAACTTTGCCGCTCGTTTCGAGCCTTTGAGATACGCAACGCATCACTTGTAAGTTGGTTTAAATAAACCATTTTCTTTTTACTATCAAATGTTTTTCTCAATCATTGACTTTACCCGCTTCTCGACGATCCAATTCCTTCCCATCCCTTAATTTGCTGAGATCCCTCACAACAGTTAATAATTATCAATTTTCCAAGACGACTCTGCAACCGTTCCAAATTGAAGAGTTACAGATTTTATCTTTGAAAATTGAGTGTTTCAATTCGAAAGCCTTAGTATTAAAAAAAATGTGAACGTACAAATAATTAAAATTCTATTCAAATACTATTTCAGTCAAAAATATTCCTTTTTCAACCCATTTAAAATGTAAAAAAAATTAATTTGGCATAAGAAAACTGGCCATTTTTAAATAGAAAGCCTTGAATCCTCAAAATGTCAAAGACCTAAAAACTTTCAACGCTACAATTTTACTCGCTTATTTTGAAAATTTGTAATTATTAAGTGAGCACGTAAACAAGCTTTTACAAAATTCTACAATGTGTTCGTGCTTACAATAAACGACGGTAACATACCCAGTCCACCAGTCTGCTTATTTTGTAGCATTTCATTGCTTTGGCGACAGTACTATTCGATATTACAATGTTATCTTCAAGTAAAAACGTTTATTTTGCCTATCAAAAATATATGAAGTAATAGTTGAATCCAAACTGACTCTTTTGACGTAGCTAGCAAAAATATTAGCAATATCCTGGGGTGACGTGAATTTATCATTATTAAAAGAAATAACACATGGAATACTATAATGCATTTTAATTTATTTATATATAACTAAAAAGTTGATGGATCCAAGACTATATTTCTCTCATATATTTCTCTATAAACATTTATAGATTCAACTATTTTTTTTCTACATCTTATTTCAATATTTCTCAACCAATTTCTTATATAATTAACGATATAATTATTTTCCTCCATTCTATAAATACACTGTTAGAAAAATCTGTATTAAATTTAATACAAATGTATATGAAGTCATTTGCATACACGGGAATTAAAATTTAATATACATTAAAATATGAATAGCTGTACACTTTATATTAAATTTAATATAAATGTCGGTATAGCTGCGTGCTTGAAAACTCAAAGTGCTTTTATTTCTTTAAATCTTATCAAATATTCGCAATTGAAGTAATAATCTAGAATTCGTCGATTGAATTGCTTTTTATGATTAATGTGCAACGTACAAGTGGAACTCTTTCCAAAAATTGCGATGGTAGCTTGAGATATTAATTTTAATATACATTGATATTTTAAATTTAATACTATTTTTAACAGTGTATATTTAAAAATTTTGAAATGAGATGTGAGGTGAAAATCCTTATAAGAACTGAGGTATCTATCTCTTGCTTTAAACATTAAATCGAAGAATAAAATGTAACTGGCCTATAATAATTGCACATCCTTGAGAAGATTACTAACTGACACATAGTGAAATAAGACGCTAAATATCCAGTACGATGCCATTAGAAGAAGCACAGCTTCGGTGGCGCGTTCTTTAAATAGTGCCACTCAATCAGTGTAGCAAAAGATATCTAAATCAGGTAAAGATGGCTCACCGATGCCGACGAAGTATGGTGCTTTCGTTGAGTTAGGAATATCGCTCTTTATCAGTGTGCCAGCCTCAAAAGAAAATGCAAACGCGAACAAGAAATTTGAAAGAATGCGAAAGACTAGGCCGAAAAGGCGACATAATATGGAACTCAGCAAAGGCTCAAAAGTGAAAAGAGACTGAATTATACAATTTATTTAAACATACCTCATACAATTTTAGAAGCCCTTTTACTATTTTTTCCCTGCTTTAAACACCATTGGAATCCTCTGCAGTACTTCTAAAGTGAGTTCCATGTCAGTAGATTCGGGCAATTGGAAAATGTGCTTATTTACCTTACACAAAGCATGCGTAAAATTGTCTAGAATTTTTGACACAGGTATGTCAACGAGCATCGAGAACTGCCACTTCATCTGAAATGGAGTAAATTCATTACGAAGTGAACAAAGCGGATACAGCTCAGTATAAATGCAATCCATGTTTATTATTATTATTTGTGCAATTTTCTTTTAAAATTTTACATACAATTTTTTATTCAACTGCAAAGCAGGATACTTGTCTAAAATCATGGGAGCTGAAGTTACAAGAGCTTCTGCCATTCGAAGTTCTATCATCATGTCCATGGCATTTTTTTAAACTTTTATTGACGGTGCTAACGATCTATCCACCTCAATCCTCATCTCTTCAATTTTTGAATCAATAATGGCGCTATCGACGGATTCCTTATTCTCCTTTCCACACATCTTATACCCTTGGCTATAATACTATACCATCATTATTACTATTAAAAAGTAAATAGCAAAAGTCTTTATTTCTGTTTTAAATTCGTTGATATGTCTTTCTAATTAAAAATATTAGCGATATATCTATTTTTTCAATGCATCAAATGTTAGAATAGTCTTATTTGTACGCACAGAAAAGCTGTAAGAAATTTGCTTTCCATAAAAAATATACAAACTTTGAAATATAATTTTTTTATCAAACGTACGTGTAATGAGCCATATGCACCAAGAAGCTGTGGATAAATTGATACGGCATACATGGCAGCACATCTGGCGTGAATTTCTTTCGTTTTCTTCATCATTTTTAGTTGCAGAGAAATAACTCTGACCATAATTCTACGCTGCTTTATGGTTACAGCACCTCCTGCCAGTGCCTCGTCAATCTCATCACTCCAGTATTACTCTGTATTTCTTCCTAAAAACAGGAATTTACCAAATGTTTTAAAATACATGGACGTAAAAAATGGTGCACGATAACACAATTATCTTGATATTATTTAAACGTCAAGCGTTTTTACATGCATTTATTTCACAACATTTGGTAATGTTCTTTCAGAATAGTGCTACCAAAAACTTACCACTTCTCCAGGAGGAAGGTTACCCGATATCCTTGCGCATTTTGCGTTTAACGTTCCAGAAACTACTCGAGTGGAGTTAGAAATAGTAGATAGAGGCTATCGCGATGAAGTGCTAGAGGTGAACGAATTTGTAGGCGATCGAGACGTGGAAGCCACAATGGAAGGAAAGCAGTTGGATGAGGTGCTAGAGGCTATCGAATTCGTAGGCAATTCTGACATGCAAAATAGACTAAGTATAGACCTATAATTTTATTCATTCATACGTTAAGAAATAAAATCCCAAGCTGCATTAGCACGCATATATTGCCTTGACTCGGATCTGCTAAAAGCAAAAAAATATGAGTTTCAGTAGTATATTGTTTGAAAATAATTATAAAATGGTTATCTTGTTTTCTACCCCGGCTATGAAAGCTTAAAGGGGGGGGGGGTAGATCACAGTGCGTAGCGGAAGGGGGGGACTGAGGGAGTTGTTGATGCAACGGTGCTACGCTCGGCTGTCGCCGTCCCTCGTACGAGGGGGGAAGAGAGAGAGAAAGGAACTTAAGCGGGCCTCTGTGCCTGAGAGGCGGCGTGTTCCCGTGCACGTTCAGCAAGCCATGCGTCGAACGCTCGCACATCCCGGGGGACGTCCTTCTGGCTAGTTGGCGGCGGGAGGTATACCCTCTTGATCTCGCCCTTGACGAGCTTTCTCCACGCCGTTAGCCCGTCCATGTGAAGGGGCAACAGAGCATACGCTACTGTACGGTGCGTGCACCGATTTGTTGTGTATTTTGGTTGTTTTGGGGTGGGGCAAGACGGGTGTAAGGAAAAGGTAATTGGAAGGAAAGTTGATCCGAAGATCGAGAGGGAAGGCCCAGAGTGTACTCACCAACATTAAATTTTATAAAGACCGTAAGTCCCGACGGACGGCGTCAGCGACCCGGGGGCGGTTCCTCGGTGGTGTCCGCAATAAGGACGGCGAGAACGTCTCGGGCGTCCTGTCGGCAGATAGGAACAGGACGTCGTGGTCCGGGGTTCCTACCCCTTCCTCCTCGGTTTCAGAAACGGGTGTCGTGTGATCCCGAGGGGTACCCGTTGGAGACGGGGTACGCTCGAGACGTGCCGGTGATCCCGATGGCCCCTCCGCTGCACGGGGAGACCCAGGGGTGTCTGGGACCCGGAAGCGGATAAAACTGTTTGCAGGCGGTATTTCCTTCGTCGGAGGGACTTGTAGTGCCGGCAGAGGCGAAGGTGAATCGACATAGTCGACGACGGCCGTTGAGGTTCGGCCGATAACTTCAATAGGAGGAAAAATATATTGCTGATCCTCGTGGAATCGGGGTACCCGAATAGACAAAGGTTCCGTCCGGGCGGTGAGCGGACGACGCTGTCTCGGGTCCCGTGTTCCGGAACGACCGCGCCGGATCGCCACGAGCCTCCACTCACCCTCCCGGTAAAGTGCCGGGACCTCAGGATCGTATCCCTGAGGGGAAGCGGAGGCGGCGACATGTGCAGCTCCTACGTATGCTGCACGCTGCTCGGCGACGGCCGGTTGATGACACGCCGGTTCCTCGGGGGCGGCGTGTCTTGCGTAAGCGGCCCTCCTGGCCGTCTCTCGTTCGCGTTGCTGGCGGGCGGCGACCTGACACTCGGGTCCCTCACGAGTGCGTCGCCGATGTTTCTCGCCACGCTGGTTAGCGGCCCTCCTGGCCGACTCTCTGTCGGCGTGTCGGAGAGCGGCGACTCTCCTCGCGTGTTCTTCCCGAACACGTCGCCGATGGTCCTGTCCGACCCGATTCGACCTGTCAATCGGTCGTCCTAGTCCCGCGTTGAGCCGATCCGAGCTTCCTTGCTGGCGGCTGTTCCGTGCGGCCAGTTGTAGCCATCGACGGATTGTGTGAGCGTTCGAACGCGACCTGCCCGAACCTCCGGACATAAAGGGGTTTTTATTTGACAGGCACCTTCAAAAGAAAACCCGCAAGTAACTGGAGACCACTGGCTCCCTGACCCCAGGCACTGTAAAGGAGTGTCCCGTGAACGTGTCACAAACGCACTTCTTAATTCGTCGAGCGAATCAAGGCCCGACAATTACCTGTCACTTTCACACGCGGAACGAATCTCACGAACACTAGGCTGAAAATAATTTAAATTTTCCTGGCACAGAATAATTAATCGGCTTCTCGAGAAGCGAGAAGAAAAAGAGAAAACTAAAGAAACACACGGTCACGAAGCTCCGGAATAAACTGAGTCGGTGCTAGGTTTTTAACTGATGTTTACTTTCTGATGGTTTTTACACGGTGGAGGAGGACAGTGCGGACGCAGTTGACCCCCAGAAATATTCGTAGCGAACTGAACTGATTCGCTCCCGACTCTCGCTCGGTGCACACGAATTCCGCTCACGGTCAGGATTTTACCTGCAAGCTTTCGGGCCCTCTTCATTTTCTTCCTGAATTCCGCTCACGGTACCATTTAGGTGGGCGCACAAGAACTCCGCCCATTTATATTTGAGTGGTCCTCTCCTTCTACTTTGCTATACTGCACTGACCTACTTAACTGACAATATTTGAATTTTCCTGAAGATTCAGCTGTGCACAATTAATTTTATGTTGGAAATTTTTTTTTCATTTTTCAATTCAAATTTTGTACTTTTTTTGTACATGATTGCTATTAAAGAAAAAGTTTCTGTATTTAAACTTTAAAGGAATGGTAGAATATTAAAATACAGTAATGATTAATCCTCATTAAACAACAAAAAACTTACGTTTGGCGTTTTTTTTTCAAGTATATAGCAATTGATTAAACGCCATATATTTTGTGATTCAAAGTTATAAAAAGTGAACTGCAAAAAACACTTAAAGTGGAATAATTTTTAATTTCAAACTTTTAAAATTTGTATAATTCAAACGCTCAATATTTTACGCGTATGAATCGAAGCTTTTAACACTTTTTAATTGATAAATTGGTTATTAAAAGCATCAATTCTTTCTCAATTGTATAATTAATACCATTTCTTTAAAGTTTAAGCATAGAAGCTTTTACTTTGATAGAGATCATGTACACATCTTACTTTGAGATTATCTCACTAATTAAGTTCATAAAAAAATGGTGAATCTCATTGATTTTATTTTATTTTTTTACCTGAATCGAATAGCGCTATCAATTTTTCCAAATATTTTCTCTCAACATTCTTTTTGAAAGGTTTGAAAAATTAAAATTTTTCACATTGCG
This sequence comes from Andricus curvator, assembly GCA_932195095.1. Lineage (NCBI taxonomy): Eukaryota > Metazoa > Arthropoda > Insecta > Hymenoptera > Cynipidae > Andricus > Andricus curvator. Next base: position 323,058 of record CAKNYM010051957.1, read on the forward strand.
CAACATTATATATATAATATATATATATATATATATATATATATGTATAATAACTATTATAAAAAACCTATATAATAATATAATATAAAATAATATATATATAATTTATATTATAAAAAAATAAAACCTGAAATAAATATATAATATATAATATATATAATAAACTTGTCGAAATATAATGTATATATATATATATATGTATATATATATCATATATATATATATATATAACTTTTTTCACTTATATTTGCCTTGGAACATTCATTTATAATATAAGTCTTTCTTTAACAAAAGTGGCGTCGCCCCGCCGCGTCGACTATGATGTGCCTATTATTATAGTTTCACAAAATTTTCCGTTAATTACATTTTCGTCATCTGACCCCCAAATTCTATTCTTTTATATGGGTGTGCCTTGAACAAGAGTGGCGTCGCCCTGGCGCGCCGACTATAGCTTTCAATGTTGCTCAAACTAATGTAGTACAACATTTTGTCGCCAAAGTTATGGAATATCTATGACCTGAGTTGAAAATTTAATCAGTTTAATTTGAAACTTTGTGCGGAATGATCGGCTCTAAGATGAAAATGAAAACTATTTTGAGTGAACGGGGAAAAGTCCTTCTTGTAGTTGACAACTACAAGTTTTACAAATATAGAGTGCTTCAATCGACAGGTGAGCAGCGTTGGCGGTGCAATGAAAAAAATTGTTTAAAAAGTATACATACTCTGGGTAATGATCCAATTTTTTCGCGAGCAGAGGGTGAACACGACCACGAATCCCTGACGGAGCGAGTTTTGACACGGCACACTGTGAGTAACAGTGTCAAGAGAAAAGCACATGAGCACCTTTTCGAAAGACCGTCGAAACTAATTTTCCGCGAATTAGACGAAAACTCGGTCCAAACTTTAACGAGAAGGGATGTAAAATACATATGTAATAATATTTCACATGCCAAATTATCCAGCAACAGATCAAAACTGCTGAAGTCTATGAAGGATAACAGGATTATTTGGACTCAATTGAAATAAAAGATGTAAAGGGCGACAACTTCCTCCTGCACAACGACAAGGAGAAAAATATAGTTATATTTTCCACTATATCAAATTTAAATTTCTTAACCGAAAATCAAGAAGTTCTGCTGGGAGACGGAACCTTTGAATTCTGTGTCAAGTTCTTTCTAAAACTTTTCACCTTACACAGTTTTTGTAACGGATTTTATGTGCCTCTCGTAATTTGCTTATTGAAAGACAAAAAAGAAAGCACGTACGCTGAGGTTTTTCGTGTTTTAGTGCAAAAGTGTAAAATGAATGGACTAAAAAAGCTGCAACCGAAAAGCTTTGTGATAGATTTTGAAATTTCGATCCATTTGAGCCTGAATAACGTTTTCGACCATCTAACCATCATTGGATGCCGTTTTCATTTAGGACAATCGTGGTAAGTTATATATAGTTACATATATGAGACACGCATTTTTTATTTTTTACCAAAAAATTTGGTACACAAGCTTAATTTATCTAGTGGAAAATTGCGTCGGTCCAAAAGCCCTCTTTCCTCCTGACGTGTGGGCTTCGGCGAAAGCTGATCTGTGGAGAACAAAATTATTTGGACGAGGCTGAAACGAAAAGAAAAGAAGTTGTGCGAAAACACAATTTCATCAGCACGAAGCTTGATCAATACAAAAACGGCGGCTTTGAAACGAGGCTATCATTTATGAAGTGCGTTTCGTTTTACGCCAGTCACTGAGTAATGTTTTTTGTTTGAAAATTCAACTATGGGTTAAAAGTTGAACTACTTCATTAAAACTTCATTTTTTTAAAAATGAAGATTCATTATTTTACTTGAAAATTCATCTCGTTGGTTGAAAATTTAAATATTTTGTTTGAAATGAACTTTTTTTTGTTGAAAATTAATATTTTTGGGTTAAAAAATTGAACTATTTTGTAGCAAATTCAACTCTGTTGTTAAAAATGTCGTATTTTTCAGTTAAATCTGCAACTGGATGAAAAATAATCTTTTTGGTTGAAAATTGAACTGTTTTGTTAAAAATTCGTTTTGTTTCATAAATAATTTATGGCTTCAAATCATTTTCCTGAGATTTCGAAACATAATATAAAAGATTTTAAAGCAAAATTTTACATTTCCACAAGATTACAACATATTAGAAACATTTTGATATTTTTTAATTAATTTTCTATTGATTAAATATTGAAGGGTTATTACAAAAAAACAATTATAAATATTATTTATTTTAATACTAAATAAATGTTACATCAACTATGTTATAAGGGATCGTTCATATATTACGTAAGGCGTTTTTCTTTTGTTTAAATGAAGACGAGAATAAAATTGCTGTGAAGTTGAAAAGGAGACAACGATATAAACAAAAGAGAAACGTCTTACGTAATACATGAACGATCCCTAAGCACATGTAATTATAACTCAACTGTAATAATAAGAGATTAAAATAGTTTTTTGTAATCACTCTTCTATAATTGAATATTATTTAATGCTTATACCGAAGAAATTTAAAATTATATCTAAGAATGATTTACCAATTAGAATAAATGAATAATTAACTGAAGAGGGACACCATCATATGCCGACATGTCGTTAGTAATTGTAATCTAACTGTATTGACTTTATTATTCGACACCATATCTATGAAAATTAGCGTCAAAAATCATTCTACTGGGGATATGAGTTTGGAATCACGGATCAAATCCACGGAGTGTCTGCAAACAGTACAATACTAGCCGTGAATATAAGAGTTCCGCGGCTAATATTTCAAAGAATTCTACTTTTGTTGTGATCTGAATTATTATATTAAATATTGAAGACTGCGTCAATAACAACTCAAACTCTAGATGAGATATTAGCCTAGAATATGAGAGTTCGACGGCTAATATCACATCACAACGTCATAATCAATTTTATAGTATTATTAGTAATTTTTATCAACTCACCTTGACTCTTACATTAAATTAAACCAGTTAAAAATATAAATAATCCATCACCTGTCAAAAACTAGGAAGGTTAGGTCATCCGACCGGAACCACAAATTGTCAGACCACGGGTTGCAAGTGCATTATTCTCCTTATTTTATTTTAATTTCTCTTGTTTTTCTTTGTTTATTTCATATTCAACTCGGGTGGAAGGGTGGATCAACCACCCCCCACACAGCAATAACAACAACTGTCCGATTGTACGAGGTTGGCTGCATTGGATGTCTGCTGTCACCAGGGACTAAGAAGAGGAGATTTTCCTGGCGCATGCGTAGTGGACGGGATTCCCATACGTGCAAGAGCGCCCGGAAAAACTAGGGGCAAGCGGCCATGGAGAATCTGCGTGCTGACCTAAGTCAGCCCCACCCCTGGACCATCGACTAGTGGCAGGCAATGAAGGCTTGCGTGGCAGATAACGCAGGTGGACTGTGAGCCACCACGTAGTGGGGGAACGAACTTGGCGGTTGTCCTTTTCCTTCGCTCGTCCTCTCACTCTATATTTCGACGCTCGTACTCGGGTGGCGCCCCGACTCCTATGGGAGGGAGAACGGGGACGCCACTCTTAAAAATATTCCTTCGGAATTCCACGCTCCGAGTGAGTACCTCGCGGCGAACAGAATCAAATCGAGAAAAAAATTAATTACCAGAGACGAGTCAAAGGAACTAGAGGAAAATGAGAAGACGAACAAGAGGAGGTCGACAATTACCAGGTGGGTTCCCTTATGTTTTTCTCAATCGTTAAAAAATTAACTTCTCCCGTTCAGCTGCGTGTGTCGAAGTGGTAGACACACGCCGTTGAACTTTGTTAGTTGCCGACCTCGGTGAAGGTCACGGAGTCGAGTTAGTGAGCGTCAAATAAAAAGAATGTCGGTTTTTTTTGCAAGTAATTGATTTTGAGCGGGGCAAAGGCCCACTCGTATAACTTCTTAGTCGGTAATTAATGTCAGTTTATTGTAACTTTGTTTTGGAGTATGCATAGAGCCCACTCGAGATAATCTCGAGATTTAAGGCCGTGTAGTAGCCAATTTTCTGGTATTGAATTACACTAGTGTGTTAAAATTAAAATGTTGACTGTCAATCTTTGCACCTCTCACTGCGTCATTCCCTTACTCCGCCACTCTACTGGAGCTATCGGGCACACTACGCGTATTCATAAAGAGTAATAAATGTTTTGGTAGTTTTTAATTGCATAAAAACTACCTGGCGCCCTTCAGGCAACCATTGGACTCACTCGGAGTCCACTCTTAAGTGCAAATAACTCAAAAATGAAAATAATAGTCAAAACTCAGTTATAATACCACTTGTAAACCTCTTGAGCGGAGTTCGTGCTCACCGAAACTACCTACTTTTGACCCAAGCGGAATTAAGGATTTCTGTTCGGAGGGTGGTTGACCGTGATGTTCAATAAACATTTTAGGAAGTTAATTAATTTCCGAAAATGTTTGTTTAAAAATCCGGTTGAGCTCCCCGGTTGTACAGCCGTGCATCTGAGAGAGAGAAGGATAGACAGAGAGAGAAATAGGAACAGAAAGTGGGAAGGAGCGCGCTTGGGTACGAGAAAGGCAGACGCTGGTGTACGTGACTTTCGCCTGCCGCAAGTTTTAGTAAACACGGCCTGGGCACGTGTTGGCAGGCTGTCGATGCTCAACCGGGGAAATTTCCCGGCAATTACCGACCCATTAAGGAGCGAGATACAAACAGATGTTTACGAAGGCTGAGCAAACTCGTCGTTTAGAATCTCGAAAATCGGCAATTTGTCACGTAGGACCTTCACCTAAGTTTTCAATATGAAAACTTGAGTGAGAGATCACACAGGCAAATTGCTTGGATTCCCGAGGTTCTCAATCCGTATGCTTGACATACGACAATCTTGACAAAAGCATGAAATTTTGTTTACAACTTCTTATTTTGAGATGTTCGTTAGGCTCATTCGCCATGTTTTGCCTATACTTACGTTAAAACTTACAATAATATCCAGTTCTTAAAATGATCGAACAGTAGAACGTAGTTAAAAAATTTAAAACCTCCAGCATACCGCGTGACGTTGATACGTTTACCTCACGGCCACTACCGCTCATTAACCCTGAATACTGCAATTGGTTGATAAAATTGTTGACAAAGATCCTGCGAGTGAGCCCGCCTGTCGGACACTAATCTGTTTTGCCCTAAGAACTATCATTCACCGATAAAGTTACTCCATCCAACTATAAACTATAGGACAAATTCTAGGATTTTTTGAATCACTAAAATTCATGATGAGATGCTTCAGAAAGGTCTTGAGAGTAGGTCCAATACATTTAGAGTAGTCTGTAATCCAGTAGAAACTACTTTTAATTGATAAAGCCACTCTATTGAACTTGAACGAAAAAAAAAATTTGACCAGTTTTTCTATTATTTTTTTAAATAAAATGGGGTGACGTTATCAATGAAACGTATTTTTTGAAAGTTTGCACATTATTCTGAATGTATTGGGCTGACTCTTGAGACCTATCTGAAGAATTCCATCATCCATTCAAGTGTTTCAAAAATCCTAAAATTTTTCCTACAGCTTATAGATGGAAGGAGTGACTTTATCGGTAATGGATACTTTTTAGCGAGATGCAGATTAGGTTAAGGATGGTGGGCTTACTCGCAGTTGTATAATTATATCGAAACAATATACTATTAAAACCCGCAACATATGTTTTTTTAAATCAAAATTGGTTTAGCCGTTTTGGAGAAGAAAGTTTCCCTTTATTTTCCTTTTAACTTCCATAATTACAATAACTTTTTCTTCAAATTTTTTTACAACTTGTTGTAAAAAATCTTAAGCAGATCCGGTTGGGGGGAGCGGCTCATATACAAGCTTATCGTGCTACATTGGTTGAATTGTTATTCCCTACAGCTCACTGACACATACCTACCCACACATGCTTGGTCGGACTGCATGAACAATATATATGCAGTTTGGTCCACTCTACTCATTATATTCAAAAATTTCGCAATCGCAAGCAGTACAGCGACCACGTTTCTTCCCTCGGACATCAATATTTGTGTCTGGCATACCTTAATTCGTATACAAACGTTCAATTGTTGTTTAAAAGATCAATTTGCGACACTTTCAAATGCATGTTTGAAATAAATTCTTCAGGTTTTCTCCTTGTGAAGCTACCATTGTAAGAAGAAAATATTTGCCAGGGTGGCCGAAAAATGTAATTTATAAAATTCACTGACTTTGGCAAATTCTTCATTTATTATTGTGAGGGGTGAAAGGGCGTAACTTACTTTAAAAAAGGTTCAAAAGTATTATATTTTATTTAAACCGAAATAATGACAAAAAGTGACTAATACCTAACCAAAAAAGTACCTAATGTGTATTAATAATGAAACTAATGTTGCTTTCGATTCTAATTTTTATTTAATCATACAATGAAATTTACAAGGATTCTGGGTGAGAAGAGTGAGAAGGTTTCAATAAAATTCATTAAAAAATCTAGGTAAATTGAAAGAAATGGAATTGAAAGCAATTAAAAAATACTGAAAAATGAATTGAATTAAGTAAGTTCGAAATTAATTCAGAAAAATTTTAGGGAATTGAAAAGAATCTCATAAAATCCGGGCGAATTCAAGGTGATTTTAAAAGACTGGAGGATAGATTAAAACAGAACTATACAAATGAGAAAAAAAATCCCTTGAATTGAGTGAATTAATAAAATACTTAAAAAATCAAGGTGAATTTAGAAGAATTGAAGTGAATTGAAAAAATGCAAGAGAATCCTAAAGAATTCAAAGCAATTAAAAATAGTCAGCATAAATAAATATGAATTTACAGTGAAATAAATCCTGCAAAATTTGTTGAAATACCTTGAGGGCTTTTAATATCCCTTCAAATCATTCAAATCCTCGGAAATCTTTCCGAAGATGACGATGTAAATCTCGGAAAGTGTTAAATCGTTGATCACCATACTGGCATTCAGTAATATCCTCTTCCATTTTCAGCGGTCCTTTTGTATAGCCCCTATTCAAGGACGCAGTTAGGGGGATAAAACGTTCTCCAGTGATAACTGCCACCAAATGCAACATAATATATGTTCTGGATCTCAAGGAATAATCTTAGTACATATTTTAGAATTTTTTATGAAGATTGCTTAGATTTAAGGGTTGAAAATGACTGCGTAATCAGCCAACTAAAAGGATAAAACTTTTTTTGGTATTATTCCTCATTGAACGCCACGCTGCCCATGTTTCAAATTTCAAATCACCTCATTCTCTCATTTCAACCTATACAGAAGGTTCTAGTAATTTTTCATACAAAAATATAGCAGAAAAAATTTTCACAATATTTACGAAAAGGCTTTCTTTTTGGGAAATTAATAAAAGGCCCAAGTAAGTAATCAAAAGCTGTGGTTCGTAGCACAGGTAGTCGATGAAATTGAGGTGAATATATGTATATGAAGGAAACCACTTTTCGAAAATAGATTCAAAACTGAGATTCCTTCGCTAAGGAAACTGTTTTTTCATTTGTTCTGGCTTATCAGGATTTATCAGACCAAGCAATTTTTTAAAAATTAATAATTGCACGGATATATTTAATAAAATGCAAATGTTATCGACTACCTGTGCCATGAAGCACAACGGTCGATTTGTTACATACATCGACTCTTTGTCGATTTATTGAAGAGAATGCGTTTTAAACATTTGTCTCAGCTAAAAAAAATCCCTTCTTATAAAACTCGCCAAATAAAATCAGAGTTGATATGCAACATGTTTATTTTGTTTTCAACTGGTTTTTCGAAAATAAATTCAAAACTGAGATTCCTTCACTAAGGAAACTGCTTTTATACTTTTTCAGGCTCATCATGATTTATCGAGGACCAAGTAATTACGTTAGAAGTTACTTTTTTCAGTTTCCTAATTTTATAATTAAAAAATCAAAATAACTAAGATGATAGTTTATAAAATAGTATATTGTGTACCTAGAAGTAAAACAGTTTTTTATCCTCGCGTTTTTGCAAAACTCAGGCTCTGATAGAAAGACTGTTTCACTTTTTTTAACAAAGTAGTTCAACTTTCATCCAAGCAGTTTAATTTTCAATAAAAAAAGCCAAATTTTCAATAAAAAAGTTAAATTCCCAATAAAAAAGTTAATTTTTAACGAAATAGATTCATTTCCTACCATAATATTTAAATTTTTAACCAAAAAGATAAATTTTCAACTAAAATCAAGAATCTTTGACCAAACAACTGAATTTTTAACAAATTAGTTCAAGTTTCAACCAAATTGTTAAATTTTCCATAAGAAAATACGAATTTTCAGCAAAATAGCTAAACTTTTAAAGAAAGTTGAACTTTCCACTCAAGAAGTTGAATTTTCAATGAAAACCCTAATATATTTCCACCACAAAAGATTTTAATTTTAAATCAAACACTTTGATTTAACCAATATACGAATTTTCAAGAAAATGGCTGAATCGTCAATCAAATTAAATTAATTTGCTACCAAAAAAGTTGAATTAAAACAAAAGAGATTTTTTACCAAAAGAGATAAATTTTGAAACGAAAAAAGACGAATTTTCAACAAAAAAGTTACTCTTCGACCAAATACTTGAACTTTTCACCGAAATAGTTAAATTTTTAACAAAATACAGAAATCTTCAACCAAGTGGTTGATTCTTCATACCGAAAATATTAATTTTTACGAAAAAAGGCAATTGTCAACTAAATAGTTGAATTTTCTACAAAAAAAATGAATTTGAAATTAAAGTTGAATTTTCAACCAAAGAGATAAGGTTTTAACTAAAGAGTTAAATTTCAAACAAAAAAGTTAATTTTCAACCAAATGACTGAATTTTGAACAGAGTAGTTCAACTTTCAACCAGTAGTTAAATTTTTAATCAGAAAAGACGAATTTTCAACCAAATAGTTGAACTTTCTACAAAAATACATTAATATTTTCAACCAAGTAGTTACATTTTCAACAAAAATAGATGAATACTTAACGAAAAATATAATAGTTGATATTATTTCAACCCACAACTGAACCATTATTCTCTCTTAATAAGAAATATAAAACAACACAGAGTTACTTCAAAGTAACTAAAATTAAAGTTCCAGGTTATTTCAAAATTCGTAACAAAGTTACAAGTTACTTTTTATAATAGTAACGGAGTTACTCTAAAAGTTGCAAATAACGTAAAAAGTTACTACCCAACACTGAATATGTCGAACATGTTGATTTTGTTTGAGGATGAATTGAAGAAAAATAGATTTAAAACTGAGATTGCTTCGCTGAGGAAAATTCTTTTTTGTTGTTTAGACAAAATTTGGCCACAAGATGTTGAAGATATATTTGGAGGTTAAGTTAACATCCAAGCAGTAGCCTTAAAGGTTGATAGAGAATTATTGAATAATGCTGGAATACCCGAAAACATAAATATCGAATGCTGCTTAGAATTTACAACAGTGCAAAATTGGCGTTAATTGAAGAAATGCAATGTTAATGTGACTTGCCTTTGTTTGACTTGGTGATGATGCGACGCACTTTGGTTCGACTAGGTGACTCCACATATGATACCTTTCGAAAGAGCGAGTTTATGTTTATACATTTGTTAAAAAAATATATGTTCAAAAATTAATGTTTGGAAAAATTTTCGATGATTAAACAAGTTTTAATATAAATATGACTTACTTGTAGTGTTAAGTCGTGGTGACCATTAGACGTGGAGCGTTTAACAACTAAAACGGTCGAACGGAAGCGAGGATTAACGCGTGCTCACATGTTATGTCCAGGGTTTCTGGAATCAATTGTCTCCTCAGCAACTCATCGTTGATTGGTTGAAGTAATAGGCAGGCGCAGTTCGTTGTTCTGTCTAGGATTGGTTAAAACCAATATCAAGAGATTTTTAGGTTGTTTGAAATAAAGACAAACTTTAAAGTTGTGTATTCTATGACATTAACTGTTTTATTCAAAATTAAAAATGGTTCAACAACAGAAAACTGAGATTCGTCAATGTAATTAGCACGTTTCGAAATTCGAATTAAGATTGCCCGCTTTCAGGCCCTACGGTCATATTCATAACGTTGAGTACTATCCTACTCTAACGCTATCGACGAACAAGAACGAAGCTTCAACAGAAAGTAAGATTTTCCTAACCAATAGTTCATAAGTTCTTACGGGAAGTATGACTCATCATGAGTCCAAAGTCCGGTACAAAGTGCAGGGTTAATTGGTTCAAAGTCCAAGGTTACGTAAACATTATTTTATAAACACAAGTTCTATGGTTACAAGTTTAGGTTTTTGCATCCGGTCTAACAAGCGTCAAAATCCCATTAATGATGCTAATTTTGGGTCTATGATTCATTTACCAAATGAACAATCCGTATGTTTAAGACGCAAATTATTATATTACGACGCAATTTTCTATGTTAAAACGCATTTTGTTATAAAAACGCAACTTATTATAAAAAAGGTCTTCGCAGATTGGAGAGAGATTTCACTGTTTCCAATTTAGAGTATGCTGAGATTGGTGACATTTAATCTCAAAATAAGGAAATCCCCCACCCTTCGAGAAAATATAGGGGTCTCCTAAAGAATACAAAATCCACCACTCTGACCATCCCGTCCCACTGTTGAATTTAAATCTCGCGGGTAAAATATGCTATCTCAAAATGGCTTCCGTCACATCACAATTCGGCTCCCAAACCGCACTGCGCATGCGTCACACCAGCAGCCCCACTGGATGTAGATCGCGCGCTTCTTTGAAATTATAAAATATGCAAATCAATTTTTTACAATATATTTATTAACATATTATTATTATAATTATTGTTTAATAATTATAAAGTACAAAATATATTATAAATTATTTAGATTTGAAATTTGTAAAGAACAATCTTCCTTCTTTTGAATTTAAAATCAATAATTCATTTATAAAGAGCAAAATCAAATAATTAATTTACCTTTTACTCTAAAAGTCTCTTTTGTGATCTCAAAATTAATTTCTTAATTTCCGAACTGAAAATTTGACATACAAAATTTATTTAGACATTTAATAATTTAAAAAAAGGTAAATGCGAGTTAGCGCGAGTCAGAGCGTGTCGCATGACTTTTAGGAGTTACTCGGAGTTACTACTCGAAACCGCAAGCGACCGCGAGTCGTTAGAGTCGCTAGAGTTCAGCCGAGTCGCATGGAGTATCTGATCACTCGAGTCTCAACTCGAGAGTGAACAGCCCTTTGGGCTGCACCCTAAAAACCTTATCATTCACGAGTTTTCCAGTCTCCCCTAATTGCGTAAAGTTAAAAGGGAAACCCCAAACTGGCAACTAATCAATGTAGCTAGAAATGGGGTACGAATTTGCTAGCCTTATCGATCTTTAGGATCCGCCCTACTGAAATTATCAAGGAGTTCGTTTTTTGTTATCCGCCGAAGGCTCTGTCCGATCTGTAATCCGCTCAGTCAATTTTTGTTCATTGCCCGCCGAAGGCTCTGTCTGATCAGTAATATATGTCGTTTTCTCGTTTTCCCGTCTGTCGGTCTGTTTTCTGACTCCGTTTCGTCTTGTACGAAGTTCTGTTTTTGTCGTCGTAATTCTTGTGAAAGTTAAAATTTTATCACATCGGTGTTAGTGAACAAAATTGGAATATATGTAATTTGTAAAGTGGATTTCAAATGATGTGGCTAAATGCCGATTTTGTCTATTATCCCTTATCCACTAAAATTACTTGTCAGTTATCGTCGAAAAATCCCTCTCCCAATTGGATCCCCGGAAGACGCCAGGCCAATTGAATGAATCGATGAACCCCATGCCCTCATAGATTACGCTGAGGACCCTCCAACGCTGTCTGGAGAAATCAAATAGTTACATCGTTCTCCTGGAGGAAATCATCTGATTAATCATCTTCAACAATTACCCGCAGGAGGAATCCCTTACGGATCTTCTGTCTTCTCTGTAAGAATATTTTTGGAAACTAGCTGGAAATTCTACAAACAACTAGCGGAACTTCTTCTGGCTCTTAAGCACGAGGCACAACAAATATAATATGGGTAAGCAATCGATCAGATTTCCACTTATTTTAATCCCATCTTTCTTTTCTTGTTGCCCAAACCATCACTCAGTACCTTAATTTTCTCTTCAAGCTGCCTTTCCGGGATATACTCGATGACACTGGGACTCTGACTAATATCTACGTATTTTGCAAAGACAAAATTATGGAAATTATTTAATCGAGCAAAAACGAGAAATCTGATTAATATAATTAGTGAGTGATGTAATTCAATTATCCAGACGTCACAATATATACACTTCCACCCAAAAAGCGAATGACATACGGAGTAGGACGGCCAACATCTTACGCCAAGCACAACTTGTTACATTATCGTCTATTTAACCGGGGATCGATTCTGTGTTTATCAGCAGTTAGCTGATTATAGTTAATGCCCTTGCATTTACTAAAAATCATAGAATTTTTAGTAATGGTTGTGTTGCAATTTTGAACTTTTCTCAATGATATTTATTTTCATTGAGAAATTCGTTCAAATTGCGTTTACTTTTTCCTGCCCAGTGAATTGCAACCAACTATAAAAGTTGACTCCAATACTGATAGAAAGTTACAACTAGCCCTAAACATTTTACAACCAAATTCGAAAGAAAAAAGCTACAATTAAGTAAGATTAATCCTCGAAACTAAAAATTTCCCACTCAGTTTTAAATTATAATTTAAAACAAAAACACAGATTCTGGATTCACTCAAGGGAGAGATGATTGCGTAATTATGTCATGATTTTAAGGTATTTTAATAGATTTTTCTCATAAGATCCATTAAAGATCAATAAACATAATTTATCACTAGTTTTATGCTTTCATCGCACAACGAGGCCCTTATCGTCAAATAAGATGCAGGGTCGTTACGAGAAATCACAATTTTGAATTTAATTAAGTTTTTATAACTGAGTTTTTTGATTCTCCTCCATTTTCCTTATTTGGCCTTGTTTATAGATCCCAAACTCTACTCGCACAACGAGGTCCTTATTATTTAATAAGGTGCAGGGTCGTTACGAGAAGTGCTATTCTAATTTTTTTTATTTGATCCTACTCGCACAACAAGGTCCTTATTATTTAATAAGGTGCAGGGTCGTTACGAGAGATTCAATTTTATTTACGTTCAAACTCACTCGCACAACGAGGTCCTAATGTTTTAAATTAGGTTCAGGGTCGTTACGAGGAGCCACATAATTTTGGTTTTTATTTAAATTAAAATAAATTCCCAATCAACATTTATTATTTCAATTCAAAAACAATGAATTGAAATAATTTATAAAGTAAAAAAAGCAAAATCTCGGATATTTAACTTTCTTTGAATCAACTATATTTTATTCAACTTTCTGTCTCCAATGACAGGTAGGCAAAGTGAAGCTCCTTCCTCAAAGAGGGTCGAGTAAGAAGTCTCTTGGTACCGATACCGGGATCGATATTTATAAAGTGCATTAGTCCCACGTTACCCCTACTTATCAGCTGATGGCGCGCGCAATCGATCGTATGATCTGATGATTTCTTGAATCCTCCCCTCGTTACACCTGCTTGTTCACTTATGAGTCAGAGGCGTACCAATACAAATATTCGCCCGGAACTTTATAATTTCATTATAATTATGATCATAGAACGGACCGTTTCAATGCCGCCCTAAACGGGTAGAGTTTTTATCTTTTAAAAGATCTATGCGTTTAAAAGAAAAAGAATAATTTTATTTCACGAACTTGTCAGTGATCTTATATTACTAACAACGTAAATAGCTTAGTAATTAATTTTTTTAATTTGTTTTATTTTTTTCATTTGTTGAGAAAAATTTTAATATTTTAATGGGAAAGCAGCATATCGATCTTATAGACTGATATATACTGATATATACTGATATATAATTAAGAAACAATGAGAAAAAAAATTTCGCCAATCAGTAACAAACAATTTCAATAAAATTTTGTAATAAATAGTAACAAATTCACTAAAAAATGCATCCCATTTTGTATGTAGGAAAAAGGAAAAAAATCAAACTTAGTGGGAGAACTGTCTACATTTCCCATTCATTTAGAACAAAATCTGGAGAGAGATAATGATAATATTCGATTTTATTCATCTTGTTGATCATTCCGAGATGGAGTTCTCCCTCGTGAGTGCCTCCTAGCTCTAAGTTTCGTATCCGTATGCAGTGTTTCATTTCATTTATGACTCTTTTTCCCCATCTGTCATCAATGAATATTTTTCCTATGGATTTCGTGATGTTGAGGAGGTTGGTGTCCAAATTGTTTTCCTTGGTTTTTTGGAGGATGATATTTTTTATTTTCCTACGTTCCCTTGTACGTTGATTTTTATATATCATTGTATTTCTCCCGTTTTTCAATTTTCTAATATTTTCTTTTTTTCTTTTCAACATGTTTGGTTGTCCCATGGAAGTCGGAGGATTGGAGTTGTTGTTTTTCTCAATGAAGGTTTTCTGGTTGCGTTGTTTTAATTCATTGGATTCCATAAACAATTCTTTAAGTATATTGTTCAATTTCACTGAGTTTCCCAGTTCTACTTTTTCAATGCATATTATCTTTGGTTTTACAGGAACTGGAGAATTGTCGGATAAAGTGACCCACGCAAATTTTGAGGGATATAGTATTTTAGATTGTTGAATATCTTCCGGAAATTCTTCCAGGTTTTTCTCATACCCTGTATCTAATTTATTTTTGGGTTGCACTGCCTCTTTGATTATCGTTTTCTTTTTCCTCAAATTTTTCGTTGCCCGCGTTCTTTTAGGTCTTTGGTTAGATTTAGATTTGACAGTATTTTTTGATTTTTTGATGGAAAGGTTGGTCTTTTTTTTCTTTAAACTGACTGGCTCGAAATATTTTTTTATGCGATGGATGCGATTGCTTGATATATTCGCATTTTTTTCATCTAGGATAAATATCATTGAATCTTGAGGTGTTTGGGTGCCTCTATCTTCAAAAATCTTTGTTTCCGAAAGATCTGGTCTCGCGCGTGTCATCTGTTAACAAAATACCCCCAATTCGAATTTTTAATTTCTGAATCGTGTCGTTCTTTCTACCTATATCCCTTGTTCCGAACGAAATGACTTATTCTACTGTCTATATTTTTCTTTTTGTACAATGACCAAAACAGTGACACATATCATATACATATTGCATGCATTAATTATCATGCTTTCAGCTAAATTGCAAAATCCGTGCGTTTATGGAATTTCGCTATAGTAAGAGTAGTAAACTTTAATTTTTTAATTTTTCATTTATTTTAATATTATTCATATATTTTTTCTGGTTTACCTTGTTTCGTGTAATTATTATCCTAGTTTTCTCTAATTGAGGTGAATTCTCCTCACTCACAATTATTTAGCACTAATTTTGCATAATTGTAACTTATGTTTAAACTTAATTTTTTATATTGTTTTGGAACTTAAGAGAGTGTAACGTTCTGTTTCTTGAGAATACCGGGTTCAAACTGATCAACTTTTCAATTTTAGTAAATTGATCCATAATATGGGAAATATTTATCACGTTTATTCCAATTTGAGGTTACTCACAGAGAGTGGTTACCTTGCATAATTGCTTCTATTTATTTATGTTCGGGAGACTTCTTATTACCTTCTCGCGATTTGAGAAATGTTTGTACAGAATTATTAGTCTATTATAATTCTTTCCTTATATCCTTTTAAATCTTGAGTAATCTGGGTCTGGGGGTCTTGGGGGGATTTTGAGCCAATTTTCCCAAGTCCGTTTGGGTTTAATATTCATATGAATTTCAATTGGGGTGAATTCGGTCGTAGCATGATGTGATTCGTTCATGCATGACTCAATGATTCGTACCCATTTCCACCATACGCTATGGTTTTCTTTTATTAAAGATCGGAAGAATCTTGAAAGTTCGCTATGAATTCTTTCTACTATGTTACTTTCGGGATGACGAATTGAAGAAAAAACTACTTGAATATCTTCTTCTTTTAGTTTGTTTTTCCATAGATCTGACGTAAATTGTGTTCCGTGATCTGTAACGATCTTGTTCGGTTTTCCGTATTTTGGAATATGATCATTAAATATTTTATTTATTGCTGCTTTAGTCGTCATCCTTCTTAAAGGATATAAGCACACAAATTTTCTGAACGCATCTATTGTCGATAATATGTATTTAAAACCCCCTTTTGACGGGGATAAAGGACCATAAAAATCAATTGACAATATTTCTCCCGGCTTCCTTGGCGTATAATTTTTCATTTCCGCGTAGCTCATTTGATTTGTTACTTTGTTTTTCTGACATGAGTCACAACTCGATAATCTATGTCTAATGGGTTTTGCTAAACGTGGATCATAAAAGTATTCGCGTAGCATTCTAAGTACTTTTTGGGGACCTATATGACCATAAAGCTCATGAAATTCGTCTATTACGTCATGGATAATGCTTTTAGTCAAATAAAGTTTTTTTGCACCCCCAGCAATAAAGTATACTAGTTCTTCATGCGCTTCAAATCTTTTTGTTTTACCCTCATTGATCGCTTTTACGCATCGTTGCAAAATAGGGTCATCTTTTTGCTCTTTATTAATGTTTTTTGAACTTTTTCGTAGGCCAGATGAAGGTCTTTTTGCTAGTGTGTAAAGGAAGATTTTTCCTTCATTGATATCAAAGGGGTTCCTAATTCTGTTGATGGAATTCTACTTAAAGTATCCGCTATTAAATTTTTTTCCTTCGCAATATTCTATTGTAAATTGATAATCTTGTATTGCTAAGATCCATCGTGTTAATCTGCCACTAATTAATTTACAGGTTTTTAGAAAAGTTAATGCTTTATGATAGGTACGAATTATTAATTTAGCGCCTAACACGTACGATCTGAATTTAATTAGGGCCCATACAATAGCTAATATCTCTTTTTCTGTCGTATAATACGATAATTCGGATTCTTTTAAAGTTTGACTAGCAAATGAAATGGGTGAGTGTTCATCATTTATATCAATTTGATAAAGGACTGCTCCTAATGCTCGATCGCTTGCATCTGTTTGTAAATAGAAGGGTTTATTTAAATCCGCATATGACAGAATGGTAAATTCGCAAAATAGCGCTTTGACTCTTTTGAATGCATCGTCTGTTTCTAAATCCCATATCCATTTAGTTCCTATGCGCAATAAATTTAAAAGTGGTGCTATTTCTTGCGCGTGTTCTCTAGTAAATTTGGTATACAAATTTATAACACCCAGAAATCCACGAAGTTCTTTTAAATTCCGAGGCTTTGGAAATTCATGAATGGCTTTAATTTTTTCAGGGTCTGGTTTTATTCCAAGTGGCGTTAAAATATGGCCCAAAAATTTGACTTCTGGTCGGAAAAAATGTGACTTTTCAAAATTTACAGTTATATTATGATCTTCTAGACGTTGCAATAATAATTTCAAATGTTCTAGATGCTGTGATGTATTTAGTGAGGTACATAACATATAATCAATAAAAGTAATAACAAAGTTTCCTAATCCACTAAGAACAAAGTCCAAAGCTCTAACTAACGCGGCTGTGCTTGTTTTCAAACCGAAAGGTGTGACGCAAAATTCATAAGATTTTCCCTCATACAAGAAAGCTGTATGTTTCATGGACTCAGGATGCAATGGTACTTGCCAAAAGCTACTAGTTAAGTCCAAAGTTGACATTACTTGAGTTTCTGTGCATCTTTGAAATAAAACTTCAGTTGGCTCAGCGCATTCGTAATCATTTACCATAATTTCGTTTAATTTTCTAGCGTCTAAACAAAGTCTTATCGAACCATCCTTTCTAATTCTGACCACTAATGGATTTATGTAGGCGCTATTTGACCTTTGAATTATTCCCATTTCGATAAGCTTTTTAATTTCATTCGCTACTTTGTCGCGTACGAACATAGGTATCGGGTAAGTTCGCGATGTAAAAGGCCTTTTATCATCTATTTTTAGTTGATGTTCATATATCGAGTTCCTACCTGGTTTCCGAGAAAATACATTTTTATAACGGGATATAAGTTTGTAGAGTCGCTCTTTTTGTAATGCATTTAATAAACGACAATGCGCCATCTTTTCTCTAATTTGTTCATCATTTAATGTATATTCATCCTGGGCATTATCATAAGTTTCAATTGCATTAATTTCCTTTATAACATTTGGAAAGTTTTCTTCGGGTTCTAAATATTTTCCTAAACATTCTCTGTATCTTTCTTTTTGGACATTTTCCGCATCCATTATTATGCGAATTCTTATTACATCTTCTTCTAACAGTTTTATTTTAATCGATTTACTTTTATCTTTTAATTCAATAATATTATCTTCGAAATCGATTTTAGTTTTTAATCTTTTTAATAAGTCCACTCCAATGATACATTCTTTATTTAGCCTAGGAACTATCAGAAACACATAAGAGCCTTCCCAGTCGCCCATTTTGAATTTTGCATAAATTTGATGCTTCAATTTTATAGGTCTTGCCCCACTTGCACCATGAATTGTGGTTCCTACAATTGGTAAGAGTTCGCATTGTTTAAAAATATTATAATTATTTTCATAAAAGTTCTCAGAAATGCAGGTTACTTCGCTGCCCGTGTCTATTAATGCATTTGTTCCTATTTCCTCGAGATTTTAAATAATTATCGGACATTTATCTAAATCTTTATCTACCGTATTATCCCCATTTTCTAAAAGTTCACCCCTCATATCTAAAGGTAGAGGCTGTTTGAAATATTTTGGCCCCGGATTTGCCTCTATCGTTTTACTCTCTACTGACCCGAGGCATATGCGTTTCCCTGATTAAAATAAAATTTATCTCGATTATCTTTATTTTCCACGACTTCTATAATTGTAGTCTGTTTGCTTATATTACTATGTGGCAGAGTATTTTGTGGATTATTATAAGGCTCTTTTTACATTCTCATTCTAATGAGAAGGTGTTGGTTTTATGTAAAATTTGACATAGTGGGTTTTCATCAAATCTCCACGTCTTGAGACCCCCTGAGCTAGAAAAAACGATTTTTACCAAGGTGTCTGTCTGTAGTCTGTCTGTCTGTCTGTCTGTCTGTAGCCACGATAACTTTCGAAAAAATGATCAGATTTGATTGAGCTTTGGCACACTTTTTTATGGCCGAAAAATAGAGAACGAGTTCGTTAACCAGCTATTTTGGATGAAAATCCAAAAAGTGAGCACATTTTGAAAATTTTTGAGACCACTTTTTTGGAAGATTTGAAAATTCTATGTACGGTTATTAGTAGTACGCAAAATGACGAATAAAATATTCTTATGACTTTTCGTGATAAAAAAAAAAAATTACTGGAGTTATAGCATTTTCAAAATTCCAAAAAACAAACGAAAATGAACATTTTAAGCCGAAAAACGCACGATATGAAAAAAAGTCAAGACAGACGTTGCTTTTTGAACACCCTATAATATTTTCATAGCAACTTTTTGAATTTTTTGAAAAATAAAAAATTCAAATTTTGATCGCACAAAAAATTAATGAAAAGTCAAAAAAGCCATTTTGCTGTCAAACTATGCAAGATACCAGAAAAGATCATCTCAACAAAATTGTGCACCTAAAAAAGATCTACAAATTTCTTATCATTCACTTTTTGATATGACGCGCAGTTTTTGTTTTATTCGTAAAAAACAGCATTGAAAATAGAAAAATCTGCCCGCTTCGCGGGCACATTCTCGTGGTCATTCGTATCTCTAGGTGAGCTTACTTCATTTGCCTAATTAGGATTTCTTTTGTAAACATTATCCTCTACTGGCCCATTTGCATAATTTTGCTGAGATATGTTTCTATTGTTTTGATCGCGGTAGTTATAATTATTTTGAAAACCGTTTGGCTTTTGATAACGCCCTTGTTATTGATAATTATACGGAGTTTTGTTTCGATCATCATAATCTGGATATGAACCACGATTTTGCGAATTTTCGTAATCAAAATTTGATTGATTTGGATTATTAAAAGAATTGCTCATCTGATTAGCGCTGTTGTTTAGATTAAAATATCCTTGATTTTGATTATTCTGACGTGGATAATTATTATATGCCTGCCCTGAATAATAATTATTTCCAAATCGATTTTTATCATGTCTCACGTATTGATCATTATTTCGATATCGAGGTGGATAATTTGATTCAAAGCGAGAATTACTGAAATCTTCATTCTAACGATCTAGCAATCCTTCTTGATTTTGATACGAATTTTAGAAATTATTTCCACCTCCTCTACTGTTTCTCATATTTCTATAATTGCGATTAAATCTACTAAAATCATTTTGCTGATAAACGCTATTTTTACGAGGATCATAACCTCCTATACAATTTATTGAGCTCGCTTGATCGAAAGTTTCTAGTAGTTCAATAAACTTATCAAAGGTTTTAATATCCCGAATTAAACATGCAGTACGAATTTCTTCTGAAAAATGTCTCGACAATCTAGAGACGATTTCACTCTCAGATGGAGGTGGTATTAAATCTTTAGCATTATTTATCATTTTAATGGCATATGCCGACTTTGAAAGTTTTCCTTGATAATAACCATATTGAAGGTCAGTACTGATTTGAAATCGAATGTTATCATTCCAAAATTTTGAAATGAATTTTTCTCTGAATGTAAATTGATTTTCACCTGGAGTACCTACAAGATTCCACCATTCCCTAGCGATACCTTCCAAACATGAATGTACTACAAAATTAAAATCGTCCCTTCTAACATCTATCGCTCTAATATATTCGTAAAAATCATTCAGAAACACCATAGGCCTTTCTTTGCCTGATCCTGAAAATTTTGGTACCGGATAATTTTTAAGCCATGGGATTTTAATATTTGTACCACCCATATTCCTATCCATTCTCTTTTCTAGTAAATCCTGATAATCTTCAATATTTTGAAAACGCTTCCGATTGTTAATATTTGTAACAATAAGTCCTGCCTGTTCGGTGAGAACTTCTTCCGTTTTCTTTTTAAGTGAACATACATTTTGTTCGACATTAACTATTTGCTCTTCTAAAATCCTATCTTGGTGATCAGAATTTTCTTTCTGCATTTCTACTCGATCATCCATTCTTTTCACTAAGGAGGTTACAAAAGATCTGATTCTTTTTTCCGTATCTGCCTCAAATTCACGACGCTCAACTTTTTCTCTTTTCGCCATTCGTAATAGAGTATTTTGTGATAATACTGATTTGCTTACGTCTTTTTGTAATTTTTCAAGAGTGACCAATAATTGATTCATCTCTGCAATTTCAGAATCATAATCACTAAGATCAGAATTATTTTGCGCAATCGAATTATTTTTTGCGCCTAAATTGCCTTGTATTTCAGAATCATTTTGCAAATTTCTATTCTCGGTAATGTTCCCTAATTGACTCGGGTTAGTCTCGGCATTCTCAGGTGCAGGACTGATTTGATTCCGTGCATTAATAAATTCGGAATCGTTATTTTCGTGTTTTGATTCTGTATCAGAAGGGTCCGAAAATTGTTCATAAACATTTTGTTTATTCATTTCTTCAATCATAGATTGAGAAAATTTAATTTTCCCAATACGTTTTTTTGGTTTCTCTTTACTGTCGTTTTTATCGTTCCCATTTTGACGATCTTAAACTGTAATTAGTATTCAGAAAATAAATTTTAAATTTCCAAAGGAATTTATTTGGTATTTTATTTTTATTTTGTACTAATTTTACACCCGGTGTATTTAAATTATGAAATGAACCAGTTATTATCGATTTTATTTCTGTGATAATAATTCATGCATTTCCGGATTCTTAACTCTGTTTACTTTTATTATCTCATTCTTAATTTGAATGATTGACGTGGATACAATGGTTCACCTGTGCCTCGTCTAGACTCAAGCGATTTATCACTCTCTATTATTTTCCCGAAACCGAATGCGCCGGACGGACGATGACCTTACGCAATCACTCTACTTTTATTTCCTCGAGTGTCCCACCAGGGGTACCAGTTGTTAAATTATCGTCTATTTAACCGGGTATCGATTCTGTGCTTATTAACTTCCACAATTTATTCATAATTGCAGTTAGCTGATTATAGTTAATGATCTTGAATTTATTAAAAATTATAGAACTTTTAGTAATGGTTGTGTTGCAATTTTGAACTTATCTCAATGATATTTATTTTCATTGCGAAATTCGTTCAAACTGCTTTTACTTTTTCCTGCCCAGTGAATTGCAACCAACTATAAAAGTTGACTCCAATACTGATAGGAAGTTACAACTAGCCCTAAACATTTTACAACCAAATTCGAAAGAAACAAAAACTACAATTGAGTAAGATTAATCCTCGCAACTAAAAATTTCCCACTCAGTTTTAAATTATAATTTAAAACAAAAACAGAGATTGTGGATTCACTCAAGGGAGAGATGATTGCGTAATTATGTCATGATTTTGAGGTATTTTAAAAGATTTTTCTCATAAGATCCATTAAAAATCAATACACATAATTTATCCCTTAAGTTTTTATAACTGAGTTTTTGGATTCTCCTCCATTTTCCTTATTTTGCCTTGTTTCTAGATCCCAAACTCTACTCGCACAACGAGTTCCTTATTATTTAATAAGGTGCAGGGTCGTTACGAGAGATTCAATTTTATTTACGTTCAAACTCACTCGCGCAACGAGGTCCTAATGTTTTAAATTAGGTTCAGGGTCGTTACGAGGAGCCACATAATTTTGGTTTTTATTTAAATTAAAATAAATTCCCAATCAACATTTAATATGCAAGCATGCACAAAACGGTCCTCATAAACATACAAGGTTCAGAGTCGTTACAAACATTACACATAATTAAATTTTTTATAAATTCCCGAAAACTCACATTTATTATTTCAATTCAAAAACAATGAATTGAAATAATTTATAAAGTACAAAAAGCAAAATCTCGGATATTTAACTTCCTTTGAATCAACTATATTTTATTCAACTTTCTGTCTCCAATGACAGGTAGGCAAAGTGAAGCTCCTTCCTCAAAGAGGGTCGAGTAAGAAGTCTCTTGGTACCAATACCGGGATCGATATTTATAAAGTGCATTGGTCCCACGCTACCCCTACTTATCAGCTGATGGCGCGCGCAATCGATCGTATGATCTGATGATTTCTTGAATTCTCCCCTCGTTACACCTGCTTGTTCACTTATGAGTCAGAGGCGTACCAATACAAACATTCGCCCGGAACTTTATAATTTCATTATAATTATGAACATAGAACGGACCGTCTCAAACTTCCCTCCTCAAACTTAACAAAACAAGAGAGAACAATAATTAAAGAACTTCATCGGAATAAAGACATCATAACGTAATCCGCAGACAAAGGCAACACCACAGTAGTAATGAATAAAGAAGATTGAAACAACAAAATCATGGACCTCCTAACTGACAATACATATAAAAAACGTAAAAAAAGACCCCACGAAAACAATAGTCCGCAAAAAAAAACCATTCTAAAGGACTCTAAACATGAAAGAAAAACAATATCTAAATTAATACCTACTAATCCCATCTCTCCAAAACTTCACTGACTCCCAAAAATCCACTAAAACAACATTTCACTCAGACTGATCGTCAGTTCAATAAACTCACCAACTTACAACCTAGCATGCTTCCTTACCAAAGAACTGAATCCTTTCACAGAAAACTCAATCACACGCGTCCAAAACTCTTTTCACTTCATCAAAAAGATACACCAGATTCACATACAACCCCCAGACATCCTAGTGAGTTTCGACGTAGTATCTCTCATTACGAAAGTGCCAATCTCTGATACAATCTTTATGAAACATCTAGAAACTGAAATCTTCAACCAATCCAAGTATAAACCAGAATTTTTTCGTGTCGTTACTTCGACAAACCTTTATATCCAGTTAACCATAGAAATTGAACAAAATGGACCATTGCCTTTCTTGGACGTACTAGTTTACAAACAAGTTTTCAGAAAAACCTCACATAAAAAGTGCCTACGTGCCTCCTTCCACCACCACCCATCTCAAAATCAATCAGTCATCAACTCCTTTGCATGTAGAGCTGCCTCCATAACATTATTATTATACCATTAAGCCATTTCTCGTTCGGGGTAGGCGTGACTTGCTCGTTTGGAAAATAGTAGTGTGTATATGGGTATATAGGTATATAAGTGTTAGGTATAGATATTTTAGATTGATCTGGAATTCTCGTGTTATTTATTTAAATGACGTTTATTCCGCAACACTGCTCCGACCCAGGTTGTTGATCGATCTCTCTAGCGATCACCCCAAGTGAAGAGCCTCACAAAATTGTTATGTATGGCTCCCCACTTGGGCCCATTAGTATCCAAGGTCTTTGTTTCAGGCGTCATTCATTCTGTTCTCACTCTGTTTACAAACTATTTGTCGCCACACTTTTCTGTCATGGCATACTATACTAGCTCCCTTCACGTCCATGCATTTTTTCATGCAAACTCTTGTGTTTCTATGGCTTCTTATGTCTCTACGGATTAATGTCTTTACAGATTCCCCCCCTCCAATCCTATCATTACATGAAGAAAAACTTTACTTCAGCAGAAATTAATATAAATTGGTATAAAATAAAGAAAAACTCATCTTTTTAAAACAGGTTGCAGGCCTTTCACTTTTCTGTCAAATTCCAAATTACACTTTAGTTACGCAGTTGTAAAATCTTTTATGAATATTTTTGTATACAGAAACAAAGTTTATAGAAAAATAATCAAACTGTAAAATTTTATATTTGGTTCTTTCCCTATTTTCGAATAGTCGACTGACTTCTTGAGGCACTCGAGTGAGACTGATAAAGCTAAATTACAAAAGAATTAGAAAACTTCTACACAACCCTGAACATTAAAAGAAAACTCTCAGGATCCGAAAGTATATAAAATACCTGTCTCTTGTGAAAAAGTCTATATTTGAGAAACCGGAAAAGCGGTAAGCCAACGCGTAAAGGAAGATGAGTGTAAAGTCAGGATAAAACATTTCACGCAATCAACACTAGGTGAGCATCCTATCGAAACAGGACATAGCATTTTCTTTGACGAAACGACCGTCATCGCAGAAAAATACAATATTTTTCCAAGAAAACATGCAAAAGCAATCGAAATCCTAAAACACCCAAATAACATCCAGAGGGACAATTGATATAATACCAGACTGATTTGGCTTTCCGTCCTCCCGGTTTTAAAAGAAAAAATTGATTAGCCAATCAAGTTCGACCAGTCCCCCCGGTGTGGCATGATTTCTTAGAAATCATTAGTCTTGATGCTCTGAAGGATGCTTTTCGTGACGCGTCATGGTGGCGCAGATGTAAATCAGTTTTTCAATTCAAAGTTTTGCAAATGATCAAGACATTCAATTACTTGAGCCAAATGAAATTCACTTAGTAAAAGTAAACTTCTTCGCACTGCATGAGTATTGCATTTTCTATACTTTGTTAATCATTTTAAATGTTATTACAATGTATATTCGTTTCTTCTGCTTGAAAGTTCAACTATTTGGTTGCTAATGACACTGATTGGTTAAAAATAAATTTTTTGTTGAAAATTCAAATATTTGGTAGAAAATTTGACAAACAATCTTATCTTCTACCCACTATTTACATTGTAAGTTGATAAAGACGAAACGTGTTCATACTATTTCGCTTGAAATCTATTCATTAACACTTTTGATATTTGTTAATTATATTCAGTGAATGAATTTTAAGTAATACTTTTTAAATATTTTTCCCACAATTAAAACGTAGTGCATATGAAATTAAAATAGTTTATAAAAAAATTATATTTGGTTCGTTATAAAAAAAATCGATAAACGATATCACATGATTTCATCATATTAATTTGTGCCTTGGAAGAGATAAAACTGGACAAATAAAGATCTGTTTTCTTGAAGGTTGGTTTACACTATGAGCGTATGTCGATATAATTTTTCAGATACCGCTATTTGTTCTATAACATACAGGTGTACGAGGACATAGACCAAAAATTCTCTATGAAACTTCATTGTGCGAGCGAGGCAGTGAGGCAGGGAGGCAGAAAGGGGGAGTCAGCAAATCAAAATTGGATACGTGGAATACGAAAAGCCCACTAGTATATATATACGGAAACATTTCAATTAAAATTCCTTTTCCCGCTGAATCAGTATCATCTACTGAAATTTACTCTCATCTACTCGATTAGTAAAAAATGAGAATCACTGTGGGTACTCTAGTCCTTGCTTTTGCCGTTTTTCTTGATTCTATTGGTAAATATATAATAATATAACATCTTTACTTCCCTTAATTCTCCCTCCTCTACATCACAACCCCTAACATTCTTCACAACCCTCACTTCTCATACTTTCTACCTCCTCAATTTCCTGACTTCTTCTACATCCCCTAATTCCACTCACACACTTCTACATCTCCTCCCTCCCCTTGCTTCTTTTTATTCATATAATTTCCATTTAAAAGAATCATATAGATCGATTCCGCTAGGAATTAAAAAAATCAAATATATACTTGCATGCTATATAAATGCATTTCAATTCACCTCCAAAACGCAGTAGTTCCATACATTTGTATGGAAATACTATGTCTATACAAATTAAAATTTATTCAGATATTAAATCGGATTATTTAATCTGATAATTTCTTCAAAAGTTGTCGTGTTGACTCAATTTTTACATAAAATCTTTTACCTTCCATTCAAAATCAGAATGTCTTAATTAAAATGATCGTAATACAAAATATCAAATGATATCATTATCTGCAATGGTAAATCTTGACATTAATAAAGTCGTTATTTCACATATGTGTGAGATAACGGCTACCTATGTATATATTTGTACTCTGATGATACAATGGAATATTCCTTAGATACAGTTGTGAACCAAATTATTCATTGAAGCATTAATCAGTTTTTTCTCTACTTTGCGAAAATGCGGATGGTAAGTACTTTTGTTTGTACTTTGGCGGTCATCGTTAATTCTATTGGTGAATACAATAATATAATCATTCTGCAATTCTTATTATATTTCATATAATACATACATGAATACGGCTATTTATCAGGCCTGTGGAGCGAGCCTAAAGACCCTCTTACCAGCGCATAGTCATATAATAGCAATTTGTATATTTACACTGTAAAAACTAGAGATTTCTTTTTTTACGGTTTTATTTATTTCGCGTCCTATTTTTAAATGGAATAACTTCATGCTGTTATTTTCAGAGTCGAAAGAAACGATTTTTCTCAGTCTTATTGTTTTTACAGTCTATGCCATCAAAACTTATGACGTCATAGATATACATTGCCATTACATACCGACAAACTCGAAAAGTGGCACTTAAGGTCTATTCCTACGACTTGCACTAAAAAGATACACTCATCAATAATGTCCCTCTTTCCCCATTGGGAATTTCCAACAAAATAACTAATTTTTTCTTGGAATAGTTGAATTTTCAAGCAAAGAAGATGAATCTTCATGAAAATAGTTTAATTTTTACATAAAATTAATTACTTTTTATCAATAATAATTCCCGAATTACTAATCAAATAGTTAAATTTTAAACCCACAATAAAATTTTCTACCAAAGAGTCGAATTTTTAACAATTTCAAAAAATATAAAAAAGAAGAAAGGAAAAATGATGGATTTCCTTAAAAATTGATTAAAAAATTGCAATTAGATTATTTAAAATGATGTTAATATAGAAGGTGATAATTGTATATGTATATATGTATTATTATATAATATATTATTGGCTAGTATATAAAATCAAGTAGCCTAAAACGAATGATGCTTATCCAAATCCATAGTTTTTTATCAATCAGCAGCAAATTATGCACACATATTCTTTGGACTCTCGTCTTCTACAAAAAATATATGTTTATTTAACAAGAAAAATGTACGGTGGGGAGTACTTATAATTACAAATTATTTCTCATGATTTTTATTGAATCATCAGCAAGATGCTTTCTGCAAAGAAACGTTGAGTTCAGCTGAAGATATTAGACATAAATGTGATGAACAAAAAAAAAAGAATCTTCTATTTCTTCTTGCAGAATGCAGTTCCCAGCCGGACGAGAAACCTAATATTGAACGTAATCCTGGTTCTTCTTCTGCCAGACAACATTCACCGGACAGGACATCTCATCAGGAGCCTCCACTTCGTGCCAGATCCATTTCTCCTCTAGGCAGACTTCCTTCAGATCGAGTACTTGGATGTACAATGGAAGAACTTGGATATGTTCGGCTTATTCCTCGCACAAATGGAAACCAGCAATTTGAATTCCGAAGATACGTTATTCCTGCCGGTATGCCAATTCAACTTGTAGTAGAACGAAATAGATATTTGCCCGTGCCAAGCCGAGAATATATTGTATTATCAACACCAAATGATGACATTTTTGCAATACTGAATCATAGTGGGACTCTTCGTGGACTTTACAGGACAGATAGAAATAAGTCGAGAATAAAAATAAACATGATAAGCGGCGCAGTTGATAATTTGACTTCAAATGAAAAAAGGGATTGTCCAGTAGGCAAAAGTCAAACAATCTTCTCAAAAAGTTTTATTAAAGCTTCTGCAAATTACGATTCACTACAGTTTGAACGGAATCCGAAATTCGAACGTAATCCTAGTTCTTCTTCTTCCACCAGACAACATTCACCTGTCCGGGGATCTCCTGAGGAGCCTCCACTTCATGCCAGTTCCATTTCGCCTCCGGGCATGTCTCCTTTGGATCGAGTACTTGGATGTACAATACAAGAGCTTGGATATGTTCGGCTTATTCCTCGCATAAATGGAAACCAGCAATTTGAATTTCGAAGATACGTTATTCCTGCCGGTATGCCAATTGAATTTCTAGTAGAAGGGAATAGATATGTGCCCGTGCCAACCCGAGAATATATTGTATTATCAACATCCAATGATGACATTTTTGCAATATTGGACTCTAGTGGGATTCTTCGTGGAATGTATAGGAAAGGTAGATATCATTTGCGAATAAAAATAAATATGGTGAGCGGCGCTGTTGATAATTTGACTCCAGATGAAAAAAGGGATTGTCCAGTAGGCAAAAGTCAAGCAATCTTTACAAAAAGTTTTATTAAAGTTTCTGCAAATTACGATTCACTACAGTGTCAACAGAACCCCATTGTCGAACGTAATCCTAGTTATTCTTCTTCTGCCAAACAGTCTAGGTCTTCTCCGGACAGGCCTTTTCCTCATGAAGTACTTGGATATGCACTTGCAAAACTTGGATATATTCGGCTTATTCCCCAGAAAAATCCAAACCGGCAATTCGAATTTCGAAGATATGTTATTCCTGCTGGTTTACCAATTAAATTGCGAGCAGGAGGGAATAAATATGTGCCCGTGCCAACCCGAGAACATATTGTTTTATCAACATCCAATGGTGACGTTTTTGCAATACTGGAGTATAGTGGGATTCTTCTTGGAATATATAGGGCAGATGGATATCATTCGAGAATAAAAATAAACATGACAAGCATTGCAGTTGACGATATGACCGTAATTGAAATGAGGGAATGTCCTGTAGGCAGACAGAACCCAATCTTTCCACGTTGGTTTAAAGAAGTTGCTTCCAATGAAGATACTCTACAATATGTGTATCATTAATTCAATAGAAAAAAGATAAACTAAAATATCATATTCTTTGCAATCCGTTGTTGGATCAAAAATAAATAAAAAGATTTAAATGCAAATGTATTATTGGTATCAAGGCTTTTTTTGTTTTATCTTTTGCTAATCCCCACAAGGCCATTGAAATTTTTTTTCTTCGAATATTCAAAATTCAGAAAGTTACATGATTTTGAGTTTTCAGGCGCGAGTTTTTTGAAAACACCATATTGCCCTAACTGCCAACAGAATTTTCATTATTCTTCAGGTACAGCGTATACTTTATAGGGATATTAATTTTTTAGTGCAGTCGGGTAGCCTCATTATCCACGCGCAACGACAGACACAGTGGGGCGAAATCAAATAACATAGTTAAGGATAACTCGTAGGACGTAATTTTTAATTGATTTCAAATTCTGTTTTAATCGGAAAATGATTCATAAGTAATATTATTTGTTATTAAAAAATTATAATATCAAGTGAAATTATATTATAATTATCGAGTAAATGAAATAAATTTTAGACAACAATGTTAAACTTTTAACTTAGCAGTTTAATTTCAAACTGACAAAAATTAATTTTCAACCAAAAAAACATCCAATTTTCAACTAATTTGCTTAAACTTCAACCAAACAATTTAAGTTTTAGCAAAGTAGAGTAATTTCCAACCAAGTAATTGAATTTTCAAACAAAAAATATGAATTTTCAATGGAAAATGTAATAGTTGCATTTCCAACTGAAAAGATTAATTTACAATGAAATTTTTCATCTCCTGGTTGTGTGAAGTAGTTTTTGGACGTTTTCTAAGAAATTTAAACAAATTTGATAAGGTTTTGATCTTTACAGAATATCCTAATTATTTTAAGGTATGCCAAGCATTTCCCAAAGATTTAGTATCATTTCTCGCGATTTCAGACATTTGAATGGTTTCTTATGCTGCAAAGTTATTAAGAGATTTGAAAAACTTTCATTACATTTTAAAGGACTTTATCTAATTTTCAAGAATGATTTCATCATATTTCGAAGGATTTTAAAGCAATTTACAAGATTTCCTCGAATTTCATGAATAATTTAGATCAAATGGCCAACAGCCATACCAAGCTGAAAAAACCAGTTCTCGTCAGATCACTGAAGTTAAGCAGCGTTGGGCGCGGTTAGTACTTGGATGGGTGACCATTCGAGAAAACTGAGTGCTGTTGGAACATCGTGGGTGTGGTGAGTTATTTACTACAAGAAACTATCCACCTAGAAACACTACCCGAATCGGGTAGTGTCACGCCTACCCTGAAAGGGAAATGGCTTAATGGTATAAAAAAATGGTTCATTCTGTAAACAAATATAGCCTGACAGAAAAAAGGTTTCTTTTTAGTGACATGTAGTTTTAATCTTACTACATCTTGACAACCTCAAGTAATTTTCTTACTGAATAGTAAATAGATTCTAGTTTTATATTTGTCATCAGCACACTTTTATTTATATAAGTACACAAATGTTGTAAGCCACTTCAACAGTTTGACAATCGGATTATAATAATGCAAGTGATGAACTAGTCCGCAAAACGCAAAAAGTTTTAGTCGCGGGTTTATTCAAAAAGTTGAATTGTTTTTCGAATAAAGCAAAAATTTCGCACGATCAAATTTCATTGCTTTAAAGTTGAAATTAAATACGTTTTTTATTCCAGAAATAATTTAAAATTTCATTTTTGTCCATAATTTTCAACTTAAAAAAATTATCTAATTGAAAAGTTACGATTCTCTGTAGCCGGTGTACCATTAATTCAATTTGAAAATATCTAAACGAAAAATAATAATTTTGCTAATCCGGAGTCAGATAAAAATGTAGGTACACTGAACTCTCAGTTTCAGTCCAGTTTCAGGGGTTGCTGCAAATAGCTTTGGCCACAGGTGGGGGAGATCCAAACGCAAACAGTCAGTGCCGCCCAACCTTTTCCATTTGGAATGCACACCGACCCCTCCGAGGCAAAAGTCGCAACCGTCTGTCGCCCTGCCCCCTGAGAAACTGCATGGACGAGCAGTTCTAGGAAGGCGAAACCGGGGGGACAGAATCCGAGAGTTGGGTGAAACTGGCAATTACGTCGCAAAGACAATGTATTATGGTTCCTGAGGCTGCTTGCTTCCTGCGTTTCAAAAAAATGGAAAAATTAATTAATTTTACAAACTATTTGTATATTCCCCTGCATTGTGACCGAAAAAATGAAATTAACGAATATTGAGAGTAATATTTGTTGAGTTTCGTTTGAGCAGCCGAGCTGTAAGGACGTGTTTGTTGTTGCTCCGTCTTATGCCGATGGTTTAAAGTGTCTGACTTGCGTTAAAAAATTTTCACAGTGCTGTGATGTTACTGTTGTTTTCACTGTTGTGAGTCTAAACATAGGGCGGATATTTATATGGAACAGACATTAATCATGTGCAAAGTTCCTCTAGGTTTGTTGTACTTTTGACGCCTGCTCATATGCTGAGGTAATAAATCTTTCGCACCCGCACCTTAATATAGCGACCTACGAGCAGATGCATAGCTTGATGTAAAGCCTAAAAGAACAGCTCGAAGCTGAAATACATTCCGTACAAGAAAATATCCTAGCAAGCACCTCAACAGGCTTGCAGAGATGTGAAGCCAAAATGGAGGCTGTGGAAAAGGAGAATTCCGAGCTCAAGGTGGAGATCGCAAAGCAGGCTCAACACTACTTGCGCTGAATGAAAAAGTGCACAATCTACTCGGAACCAAAATGGGTATAACTCTTAACCGTTAATCGATTAATGGAATTCGCCGCCTTGGTAAATTTAACTCTGGCAAAATGAGTCCTGTTTTGCTTTCACTCTGTTCCGGGTCGATGAAGCACGCTATCCTTAAAAATCGTTCGAAACTTAAAGGAATAAATATTATAAGTGGCAACCGCCTGTAAGTTAACATTTTCATCTACAGCTTAGATGATTTAAGAAGAATAGGACTTGAGAAAATAATAGATAATGATGTCTTAAATATCGAATTGCTCACCGGTATGTAAATATGAAACCGGAATTTCTGTATAGAAAATACACCTTTATTGTATGAAAATGATAAAACATATTTTATTCAAAGTATAGCCCATCGCTAGCTATCCATTTTTCCCACCTGTCTGATAATTTGTGGATGCCACGCCAAAAAAACTGTTGCTCTTTTGAGGCAAACCAGTCATCGAGCCATTTTCGTACATTTTTGTAAGTAGTAAAGCGCTGTTCAGCAAGTGCGTGTCCCATCGATGCAAATAAATAGTAAGCGAACGGAGCGAAGTCTGGTGAGTAAGCCGCGTGCGCAAGGATTTCCCAACTGAACGCCTCAATCGTTTGCTTGACCAGTTTTTCTGCGTGTGATGGTGCATTATCATGAAGCAAAATCAAACGGTCAAACAAAACTGTCAAACTTAATTGATCCGCAAGTTGTTGTTGCGTTTAAGCATCATACTAATCAAACAATGCTTGCAATGCACTGTCTTCATACTTTTTTAGTGGTGTATACTGTTGTATGAAACTTGTATGGTTGTGATTTGGAAATATTTGTCAGAGGTGTCAACAAGGAGATGGAACCAATAACGCGGTTTTACGGTAACTACATTGACACTTAGGGCCATCTATGTGCAAATTTCGGTTTCATATTTACAGACCTGGTACAAGCAAGGTTACATAATAATGAGGAAGCCTTGTTTGAAAATAGAAGTACAGCTGCTATGCCCAACACACAGCTGGGCATTATGACGCCTCAGAGGAAGATAAACATCACCAACCTTTCTAAACCTAATCTACTCATTTCTGTAAGGAAAAGGGGAGGTGATTTTTAAGACGCGGGCTCTGTTGACAAGTATGTGAACAGGGCAACTTTTGCAGGATCTGGACAGCACGCAGACTGAATGGACGGATATTTTATGACAAGGGCAGGAGTTCCAAGCTTTGGTTCTGCGGGTGTTCATCAAATAGATAGATGTGTAAGTCGAGTTTTGTTGTTTGTTATTGGAATATCATTGGTTATAATAATTTGGATAACTTTGATGTAAAGCAGAAAGCCTCCTTTCCTACCGGAAATCTAGATTATTTCTAGATACTTTCTAGACTCTGCTCCTCTAGCGAACGTCTAGGGCAATTTTATGACGGTCGCCTTATCTAGGGTTCGTCCAGAGTTCATCTAGCGGCGTCTAGTAAGTTTTACCTGAGACCCTTTTGAGTCTAGCATTTGTCTAGTATCATCTAGAAAGGGGTCAATTCTAGATGATGCGTTCCTAGACGATCTCATCTAGAAATCGTCTAGATTTTCGGTAGGGTAACTAGTCATTGTGTGATTTGCGTAGGTGAGTCATGGCTCACAAACGCATCTGTGAAACTACCGGAATTTTAAGATGGTTACACCCCTTATTACTCCGTGGCTATCAAAGAAAAACGTAAAGGCTGTGGCAGTGGAAGGCTAATTACGTTAGTCCAAAACTGCGCCCCCTATTCGCATTGTAAACTAAACATCAGTAGTTTATGGATATTTGTGAAATTGAACTTTAAAAATTCCTTCTCTCTGCATATAGTCTTGTTAAGACTAGACGGAGCTATGAATTAAAAATTATTTCAATTAATTTTTTTCTGAATTAGTTAAAATCATTTTTAATTCATAGCTCCAACTAATCTGAAAAAGACGTTGAAAATTTCTGTTATTCTCTATTGATGATACAGATTCCTTGAAAAATTTTATTTGTATCATCTAGCATAATAAAGCGTGTATTTCTGAAAAAGGTTTCTTCTCTCGAGCTCTCCAGTAGCTTAATAGGAAAGCACCTAACCGGATATCAGAAGTACTGTGGTTCAACTCCCAGTGGAGAGAAAGGAGAAGATCTTTTTCAGAAAAAAATAATTCAAGTAATTTAAAGAGTTTGTAATTGTAAATCTTAAAAACGGTAGACATATGGATTGTGAATCTTTATACTTGAAGACTTTTCGATTTTGGAAATTTCTAATTGAAAACTATGCAACGTCCAAGTATTTAATTACTAAAGTTTTGCAATTTTCATATTTACAAAAAAACTGTACAAATTTTAAGTTTCCCAATGACTTAATTTTGGAATTTTAATTATACAGATTTTAAATTTCTTAAATTTGGTAAATTTAGAATTGAAAATTTGGCGCTTGATCTTTGAAATCATCAAAATTTTAGCGCTATAATTTATAAATCATTATAATTGAAGAGTTGTTAATTGTAAGTTTCAAAATTGTACAAATATGGATCGTACATTTTTATAATTAAAGACTTTGTGATATTGAAAATTTTTGACCAAAAACTATGAAACTTTTAAATTTTTAAAGTACAGAATTTTGAAATTTTAATGACTCGCATTCGAAATTTCTCCAATTTGTAAGATTAGAAATTGAGAACTTGAATTTTAATTCTCAAAACCATGATAATTTTACAATTTTTATTTATTCATCTTTAAAATTAAACAGTTCTTAATTGTAACTCTTGAAAATTGTTGAAATATATATTATAAATCTTTCTAATCGAAGGATTTAACATTTTTTAAATTTTCGACAAAAAACTGCACAAATTTTAAGTTTCACAATTACTTCGTTTTGGAATTTTAATCACACATATCGCAAGTTTCTTCAATTTAGGAGATTTAGAATTAAATGCATGAATTTCGTTTTTTTAGAACCGTCCAAATTTAAGAATTCTTATTTATACGTGTTTAAAATTTAAAGAGTTTTTAATTTTAAATCTTCAAATTTGTGGAAACATGGATCATGAGTGTTTATAATAGAAGAGTTTTCGATTGTGAACATTTCAGAATTAAAACTCTGCAACGATTAAGTTTCTCAATTACTGAATTTGGTCATTTTGATGATTTAGATTCGAAATTTCTCCGAATTGCGATATTTAGAATTGAGAAATTGAATTTTAATTCTGAGAAACATCAACATTTTTTAATTTTTACTTATAAATCTTTAAAATTAAAGAGGTATTAATTGTATCTCTCGAAAATTGTCGCGGTATAGATTAGAAATCTTTATTGTTGAAGAATTTTAAATTTATATTTCAGAATTTAGAAGTTAACGTTTGATCTTTGAAATCATCGAAATCTTAGCAAGATTATTATCGATATCCCATTTTGAATTTTTTTTTAAATCGAAAATTCAAATTTTGATCGAACAAAAAATAATGAAAAATAAAAAATTTCATTTTTCGGTCAAACTATGCAAGATGTGAAAAAAGATATTGAAACTAAAATTGTGCATCCACAAAAGATCTACAAATTTTGTAATGAACGACTTTTTGATAGGAAGCGTAGTTTCTGTTTTATTCGTGAAAAAAAATAAAAATAACAAAATTAAATTTTGGGACAAACGACACAAGCTACGGAAAAAATCAACAGACAAAAGTTTTTCACCCTAGAAAAATCTATGCATTTTTCACTAATAATTTTTGGATGGAACGCGTAGTTTTTGTTTTAACCGTGAAAAATAAAATATAAAATAAAATTTTATGGACAAACGACACAAGCTATGAAAAAAAGATGAATAGACCAAAATTATGCACCCAAACAAGATCTAAAAATTTTTCATGAACCACTTTTTGATAGGGTGCGTATTTTCTGTTCAAATCGTAAAAAAATAACACTGAAAATATCCAAATTAATTTTTTGCCAAAACAACACATGGTGCAATATGGTCTACATCGAGTACGAAGCACGAGATAAGTGATAAGAATATGTTCGTTAGGGCCGAAGGAGCTTTAACGAGAGAGAATTCATAATCACCGAATGACAGTTATCAGTGCCTTTGATCTTCAGTTTTAAGAGGATTGTTCACAAATAATGAGGAAGTACAAAAACCAAGCGCTGAACGCGAGGGAAATACATTGTCGAGCGCGAAGCGGGATATCCAGCAGACGCGCGGCCTGGGCTCGCTGAAACTTACGAGCAACTGCGAGCCGCGCGCTATGAGAATGTATCCGCGCAGCGGGCAGATTTTTTAAATGTTATTTAGAGGATCCGCAAACCCCATGCTATTTGACAGGTTATCATTTCTTCTCACAATTAACTATAGAATGCAATTTGAATATTTTTTTAATACCACCCTCATATTCCTGTTTTACAGAGTCCCAAAAAACTCATAAGCGAAAAGTTTGGTGTTGCAAGTTTCTGGCGCTAATTATGATTTTTTTTCAGTTTTTTGAATACAAATTGTTTTTAGTTTATAATATAGTACTTTCTACCGATAAACAGACGTTCACATACATTTTTTAAACAATTGCTTCCTCGTAGAGGTAGGTTCATAATGACCTCGAATTTCAAATTTACTTTTTTAACATATTTCGATATAATTCGATCCCAGGAGCTCGAAAATATAATTTTTTTTTTAAATGTCTGTGTCTATAACTTCTTTCTGTTCATCATATATCAAGAAGTAAAAAAGATGCCGAAGCGGTGTCCCTAATCTAACGGCAGCCTTTCATGCGGCCGTGCATGACTCGTTCGCGAGCGACATGGAAGCATCGAGGCTCTTCTTGAGGCGGGCCAACTTTGTGTTACTATTTCTTGATTGCGCAGGTAAACAAGTGCAAGAGTTCACTCTGAAAGTCAAGTAAACGACCTATCAAGAATCGGCTCACTGGAAATCTTTGATGGTTGAGTAGAAGACTGTATGGGTATAAATACATAAATAAAATATAAGAGGAAACCTTAGAAAATGATATTCAAAGATATCACTCACTTATCGTATCCCAGCTGACAATTCCTGTACATGTACCTAAGAAAATCCTGCACATTTTCCAGCACACGAACGAAATATGGCACGCGTTTCTCTTCTGTTCTGCGATACGCGAGCCTTGTCATTTATTGAAAGCGTTGCCGTATTAACTAGGGATTTAATTAAAATTAGATAATGGGTATGTAAAACAGGATGTGTTTGATCTATTCAAAGGAGGCGCTCATACAATTGGGATCGAACTTCACTTACAGGTAAGTTCGTTCAATCAATAAATTGTATTTCGCGCCTGCTCCTCAAGATCAAATGGTTGATGTTGAAAGCTACAAGAGATACGGAGACTTATTTTATTTGTTGCAATAGAGCAACATGAATAATATTATATACTTTTATATCAAAATAGTAAAGTTGAAGAAAAACTTTTTGGACCAAAATAGAATTAAGTATGAAAATTCAGTATAGAATTAGCGAATTGTACGCTATTTTCTACGACAAGTGTGACGTTGCAATTTTATTGAAAGTCACAAGCTATTAATTTTCAGAAGTTCAGTAAT
Source organism: Andricus curvator (assembly GCA_932195095.1). NCBI lineage: Eukaryota > Metazoa > Arthropoda > Insecta > Hymenoptera > Cynipidae > Andricus > Andricus curvator. Next base: position 360,960 of record CAKNYM010051957.1, read on the forward strand.
TTTTAAGAATTCGATTTAGTTGATATTAAAATATGAAGATTTAACCATAGTTCCTGAATCCGCAAGCTGCATGGTTTTCCAAGTTTAGGGATCGTCCATATATTACGTAAGACGTTTTTCTTTTGTTTATATCGTTGTGTCCTTTTCAACTTCACAGCAATTTTATTCTCGTCTTCATTTAAACAAAAGAAAAACGCCTGAGCAACCCGACTATCCTGAAGAAGCCTCATCCATTCTGAACTACCGAGAAACTTCAAGAAGCATTTGGGACGCCTTTTGTCGATTGGAGTTACTCAAATCCTTTGAAATTTTCCGTCAAACCTACTGCTGTGTGCCAACCTGTTCCTATCCCTCTAGTTGTACCCCAAAACCTATGGAATATTTTTGGAATCCTGTTGGGAATATTACTGCCGATTATTTTTGACGCCCCCTTCAACTTATCTACCTAGGAGTGGAATTCAAAAGTTCCAATTTGGGAAGGTTTATTGTCGATCCCCGGCAATGCGAGTGCGACCTCTTTAGCTCAGGCCCGGGTCATCAGTGTCAACGTTCTCGGTGCTAGGGACTTTAAATTGGATGGTTCTATAAAGTCCTAGTAGCCAGCTTGGTTGTGCAGATAATTCGGAGAGGATGTCTTGGACAATAATTTAACATCTTATGGACGAAATTGATTGGTTATGATCATCAAATTCAGAAGAGAATATTTTGTTTGGACACAGCATCCCGAACATCTACGTCTAGTCACATCCCTGAGGGTCCTTTTCTTCTATTTAAAACATTCCCTAGTAACGCCAATCAGATCACCCTATTTCAACCAATCAGGATCAAGTCGGTTGCCAAAGAAGAAAGCACTGCTGGGAAAAACCTTCATCTTTCGTCAAGCAGCTTGCGGAGCAGCCTCGTCGTCGTTCCGTCTTAGTTAATTTTTCGAGTGTTTCAAAGTATCTTTTATTAAGTGACTTTTAGTGTGCCAATTCGGACTTTGAGAGTATTATCGAGTGCAATCATCAATAATCTTGAAACGTATAATTCATTCTATATCAAGTTCTGGAAGGAAGCTTTTTGATAGATTTTGTGTGAACCCCTTTCCTTTCTTTTTGAGAATTTTAGAGTTAATTTGGTCACATAAAAATAAGAAGCCTTCCTTGACTGAATTTATTAATTTCTCGTGCATTGTGTTATATTCTGTCCCATGGTTTATTTCTTGTGTTGTTTCCCCTTTTGTTGATGACCCATTCCCTGATTTAAGTGCCTATATAATCTTTAATTGTATTTTTGCCAAAAATGTGTGCCTTGAGTCAATTGTTTCTTGGTACTTTGTTAAAGAAAAATAATTTAATCCATCCATTTTGTGAAATTGTAGTCTTCCCCTTGAATCAGTTGTTTCTTTCCCTACTTATTTGTTTCCAACATCCAAATTGTAAATGAAAAATTATTCTGTTTTAATCAAATAAAATATTGTTCAATCCACTTATCTTTAATTTATTTATAAATTTATATTCAATTAATTTAATTCTGATATCAAATTTTAAGAAACAGCCCCTCTACCATTTTTCAGAGACGGGATTCAACTAGCCAAATTTTTTATTCGGTTCACTGATTTTGACTTTGAAAATTTATTTTAAATTTTCATTTATTTTTATTTTTTTTACATTTTTTGAAATTCTTTCCGTCATAATTATGAACGATCCATGCGGATGTGGCGCCCGCGGTTAATAATAAAAGAATAAATTTAACTTAAAATTTTAGGCTGAGAACCGAAGGTTATAACGATAGGAAAATTGTCGTTATACAAGACAATCGTAAAATCTGGTGAACGTTGTTGAATTTTTAGTTCATACAGTTCTCTTTTTAATCAAATCCAAATCAACTTCAAGATTCTTAGCGGTAGAAGTAGCTACATGTCACATACAGGTACTATGTGCGGAAAAGATTCTACGTCAATTCCGCTTACCAGTTGCGCTTTATTGCAATTTGAAATTTAAATCTGATCTATAACCTTAATCTCAATTAAAGTTGAAGTCTTTCTTATGTTACTGATGTTGATAGAAGCAAAGGTTTGCATTCTATGACTTGTAGTGAGAGCTAGGAGCGTGACAAGCTTTTTAGGACTAATCTTGAAAATTCAAGTCTTCATTGGTCGATTAGGAAGAAAATTAATTTAGAACCATTTGCGGATTCTAGGAGAAAAACCGTTGTATTCTTTTATCGTTGGTGATTCGAGGTTCTGCAATAAAGGATAACGCAGACCTAGTACACTTGAGTGCACTATATGAAGAGTCTTTCCTCTTACTCTTGAGTAAGAAGCTTCAAAATCTCAAGAACTTCTGGCTTATAAGGATTAATAGAGTTGCGTAGGGAAAAGGTCCACTATTTCTTTAGTGCTACATCATAGTTGAAGGGTAGAAATGCAGAAGGAGTCAAGCGCCAATTTTTCGAAATCGGGTTTATTAGCTCAAAAAATCAGATAAATTATAATACACATGCCTGCCAAAGGATTTTTTTGGGGCATAATTTTTCAAAATTCCGACTAAAAAAGAACAGCTGGAGGGGTCAAGCGCCAATGTCTACATGATCTCGATCGATCGTCGCGCCTGCGCAGTATCGAGAAATCACGATCGTAGCAGACGAAAGGACGCGTGTGTTTGGCTTGTGTTTTTGTGTTTACAGTAAAATATATGGATATTATTCAGGGGCATTAAAATATGCATAACGATCCATATGCTGCTCATGGCCCGGTTACCGTTTTATAATATTTTTTCTACGATTTTATAATAAAAAGTTCAACAAAAATTTTCCTTGAATATATTGAATTAATCACATTCTGAAAATATTGATATAGTACAATCTACGATAGGATAAAATAATAAATTGCTTACTTCTAATTTCAACGGACATAATTTTACAATAAGAAACCCAATTGTTGAAAATATGCAAAATTATTGCTGCTATCGTTATTTGAAGTTGAAATGTCAGTTTTAAGCTATTTCGAAGTCAAAATTGGATTTTCAAATTTCTCGAAACTGCATGATTTTTTTAAAACAAACTTTTTGGAAATCAATTCGTCCATTCAATAGCTAGAATTCAATTTTTTTTTTTTTAAACTGCAAATTGACTCCACAATTAATGTTGAAAGATGTTAAAAGTCGATACGGACCTGAAATCTAACCTCGAAACGTGAACTGTTTCATTAATTTTGTCGAAACCGGATAGTTTTTTGTGAGCAAACTTTTTTTTTTTTATAGAACATGAAAGTATCTCGAAAGCAATTTTTTATTTTTTGCTGAAATGGTATTGCTGAATTTATAACATGTTTTTAGTCTCTCCTGAAGAAAGTGAAAAATGGCTCTTGACTCCTTCTGCATTTCTACCCTTCAGTTCTTCATTGATCAGTTTTTAATAGAAGCCACAAAATTTCAACTAGTTCTCTGGAATTAAATTTCCCCTCAAGGCTTTCCGGACAACCTTCCGGCCATCAGAGTAAGGTGTCACGAAACTGGATGTGGTTCCCTATTACAAGAAAATAGGAGATTCATTTATGGCTCAATTAAATTGGTTCTTGCATCAGCATGATTTGAAAAATATGGTGCTGAGGATGAATAGGCCATTCTGAAATAGTCACAATACCCTTATATTCCTCAGATATGATTTTGTTAAGGGCTTTTAAAATAATTGCAAATGGTGGGAATGCACCGAAAAGGCATTTTTTGTAGACAAACCAAAACATCTACTGCTACAAAATTGGGATCATTTTTCCACGTCTTTTAAAAATTTTTTTTTGTTTTATATTTTTTTCAAGCAAAATCAGCTAATTCATATTCAGTTTCACGCAATGATATTTGCGATTCATGATCTGCCTCGAAATTTCACTTGAAAATATAAGAAATAAATATAAAAATGATTCGTTCTTCACACCATTTCCGAATTTCTCCAACCGTCTTATTTAAATGAACATGCTGAATGTCTCCAATTTAGTGAATGTAACAGATGGCTGTTCTGTTATCTATTCTCAATAGAACATAAGAAGAATTTAAATTTCTAGTAAAACAGTGAAGGCCAAAGACCTTTTATGTCTAAGTCATTAATATTGAGTTCTTGGAAATTTTGAGTTCAAAATCCGTGATCTTTCTCAGAACCACGAACAGCACCACAACCACAAGGGAATCATCTGTGAAGATTTCAATTGCAAACTTGACGTTTCTTAAAGATTTAAAACCCAACATTACATTATTTTTCACACCATAATACGTCGCTCTTATTTATTATTGCTATCTTTATGAAAGTGTGCACAATTCTTTTTTCTCTCAAAGTCTTTTGTGTATAACCTACAGCAAGTGTAAAGGTTAATGGATAACCTGTGACTGGTTCGATATTCTGCAAGTCGTGAAACAAGGATGCGTTATGTCCTCATGGCTATTTATCATATTTATGGATAAGTGTCTAAGAATGGCCCTCTTCGACGAAGAAGGTGTAGATCTCGAAACAGTGAAGGTGCGTGGGTTAGCTTTCGCAGATGACCAGTTTTTTATGGAAAAATCAATCGAGGACTTGCAAAGAATGTTAAATAAACTTAATACAAGCATGAAAAACGTGGGCCTCAAAATTAACGTAAATCAAACAAAAGGCATGGTGCTTGAAGGAAAAAGTGAGAAAACAATGTGCAACATTGTCCTAAATGATGAGAAATTAGAACAAGTTGATAAGTACTTATATCTGGGTAGCTTATTCACTAACGATAGAAAAATAGATGGGGAATTAGATAGACATATAAGTGAGGATTTCAAGTAATTTTAGAAAACTTTAAAAGTTTCAAACAAACTCAAATATTAAATGTTTAAAACAATATCAAAATACACTTAAAACCGGTTGTGCAGCTAAAGGCCTCTGATTGGGAGTTGAGGCGGCGAAAAAACCACCAGCTATTTAATTATTATTCAACATTGAGATGTTTGGATTCTCAAACTGAAAATTAAAATTTACAAAATATTAAATTCATAATGCAAAAACAGTTTCTCAATTATCAACCTTATTAACAACATAGAATTTAATTTCATTAAGTAATCAATATTATTCATAGCATTTAATTCGTTATTACAAACAGGTTTGATAATTTAAATCGAACGTACAATCAATATTAATATTTAAAACATTTTTTTAAATGTTACATAAGTAACAAAATTTAGGAAAATATTTTTGGGGTTTTGAGAATTTGATGAAATTTCAACGTTTCCAAAGTATTTCTAAAGGTTTCAATAAATTTCAAGGCATTTTAGACTAATTAAAAATATTACAATTTTATGAGATTTCAAGATATTTAAAAAGATTTTAAGCAATTCCATATACTATTCAAGAATTACAAAGTATTTAAAAGAATGTAAAGATTTTCAAATAATTCAACAGATTTCGTAGCACTTAGAAAACGACTGTGAATAACTTTGTAATATTTTAAAGAATTTCACAAATTTCCGAAAGCTTTCAAAGAATGAAGAATATTCCAAAAGACTTCCAAGAATTTTTTGAAAATCTTATAGACTATAAAAGGATTTTCACGGCTCTCACAAAATTCTTATGGATCACAAGTAAATTATGAACACATCTAGACATTCAGAAAGATTTAAAGCTTAAAAGTTTAATAAAATAGAATCCATACTTACAACAGGCCGTGGACCAAAAGGCATCTGATTTGGAATTGGGGCGAAAAATGCACCAAATCTTGAAGTATCATTTGTCATTGAGACGTTCGGATTATCAAGCTGAAAATTAAAATTTACAAAATGTTCAATTCATTATGCAAAAACAATTTCTCAATTATCAACCTTAATAATAAAACAGAATTTAATTTAATTAAGTAATCAATATTATTCATAGCAGTGAATTCGTTATTACAAACAGGTTTGATCATTTAAATCGAACGTACAATCAATATTAAGATTTAAAACATTTTTCTAAATGTTACATAAGTAAAAATATTTAGGAAAATATTTTTGGGGTTTTGAGAATTTGATGAAATTTCAACGTTTCCAAAGTATTTCGAAAGGATTCAACTGATTTCAACCAATTTCAAGGGATTTTAGACTAATTAAAAATATTACAATCTTATGAGATTTCAAGATATTTAAAAAGATTTTAAGCAATTTCATATACTATTCAAGAATTGCAAAGTATTTAAAAGAATTTAAAAATTTTGAAATACTTAAATAGATTTCGTAGCACTTGGAAAACGACTGTAAGTAACTTTGGAATATTTTAAAGAATTTCACACATTTCCGAAAGCTTTCAAAGAATGAAGAATATTCTATAAAAGGATATTCACGGCTCTCATAAAATTCTTCTGGATCACAAATAAATTATGAACACATCTAGACATTCAGAAAGATTTAAAGCTTAAATGTTTAATAAAATAGAATCCATACTTACAACAGGCCGTGGACCAGAAGGCATCTGATTTGGAATTGGGGCGAAAAATGGACCAACTCTTGAAGTATCATTTGTCATTCAGATATTCGCATTCGCAAGCTGAAAATTAAAATTTACAAAATATTCAATTCATAATGCAAGAACAGTTTCTCGATTATCAACCTTAATAAGAAAATAAAACTTAATTTCATTAAATAATTAAAATTCTTCATTGCATTTAATTCTTTAATACGAACAGATTTAATCATTTATCTTTTGAACGTACAATAAATATTTTGATTAACATTTTTTTTTTAAATTTACGAAATTCCAAAAATTTCACAAATTATTTTTGGATTTTAAAAAGTTTGATAAAATTTCAACATTTCCAAAATATTTCGAAATATTTCGATTGATTTCAACGAATTTCAAGAAATTTCAAGGGATTTTAAAATAAATAAATTACAAGGAATCTTATAAGATTTCAATGAATAACTAAGACTCAAAAGCCCTAAACTTCTCAGAAATTTAAAATAATGTTTTTATGATACATGCATTTACAAAATTTAAACGTTTAAAAAGTATTTCGAAATATTTCTGGTAATTTCAACAGATTTCAAGGACTTTAGACTAACTTAAAAAATTACAAACAATCTTATCAGACATAAAGGGATTTAAAAAAAAGTTTAGGCAATTTCAAATACTTTTCAAGAAATCCAAATGATTTAAAAAGAATTTATAGTTTTAGAAGTATTTCGAAGTGATTAAACATATTACATAATAATTAAAAAAGAATTGTAAAGAAACTAATAATATTTCAAGAGATTTCACATATTCCTAAGGATTTCAAATGATTAAAGAATAATTCAAAAGATATTTGAGAATCTTTTGAGATTTCACGATCCATGAAAGGATTTTGAGTGGGTTTTACAAGTTTAAATAAATTTAAGGAATTTCAAATAGCTTTAAATATTTTAAAAGATGCAAATATTTTTAGAAAATTTCAAAAGATTACAGAAAATTGTACTGTCTTCAAGAAACTTTACTAAATTTACGAGACTTCATTAATTTTAATGAGTTGCTATTCGTTTTATTGCTCACTAGGGTGAATCGAAAAAAAAAATTGAAATCAACCTAATAGCGCTGAAAAAATTAATTTTCGGTACATTATAACCTATATGAAATTTAAAATAGATCGATAAATATCCTGAGGTTCAACGAAACAAAAATTACTTTAAAAATTCTTAAGTCTCAAACTTTTGGAATAATCGCTGATATTAATTTTTTTATCTCCAAATTAATTTTTTTTTGTTATAAATTTCAGTTTTTCTACATTTTTGAGTTTCCTCTGGTTCTCAATCTTATAATATCAATATTATAAACACATATTTTTCGAAAAAATAAATGTGTGTGTGATAATAGAATTATATTCTTCTAAACTCCTTATTGAATAAAACTTATTCCCCACATGAAGAAAAATTTGTGTTCTCAAAACCCTGGAATTGTTTGACGTTGGGCAAAGCTTCTACAAATTATTAAAATTTTTTGAGGTTTATGAAAATAAGATTTTGGTCTAGAAAAAATGAAAATATTAAAATCTTACAAGATTTGTTGAAACTGGTCTGATTATGTAGCATACGAATACAAATTAATATTAGCAATATTTGCTAGACTACTTGACTGGTTTTTGTCTTTTATTTTTACATTCTCATTCATCAAGGTGCAATGAAATCATACAAATACTTTTTCAACCCACCTTCCTGCACACTCCATATCAAATGACTTAAGGAGATTTCAAGAAAATTCATTTAATTTCAAGAGAATTTTTGCGAATTAAAGTGAGATTTCAAGAGATCTCAGATTAGAAAACTTTAGAAAACTTTAGAACAATTCATGAAAAGTGTACATCTGACTTCACGAGTTGTCAACTTCTCGATAAAAGTATACTCACACCAACTCTTAATGCCGATTGTTCTTTAAACAACGGATTGCGCAAAAAACATACTTCGTCCGAGTTATCTATCAATAGATTTTCCATCGTTGAGCACAATTCACCTATTATAATAAATATTTTTTTCAATGTGCTTAGGATAATTTTGAATATAAATTTCTATCAAATGACACCAACTTAACACCATTATTGTAATATTATCAATGTGAAAATTTCGAATATATATATTGATATTGATATAATTAATCAAGAGGTTTCTATAAACTTGATTTAAAATATATATTCATTTCATTTTTATTATTATTTTTCCAAAGACGGAATAGCTCCCAATTTGGCCAATTTGGGTCGGTGATTTAATATCGTTCGAAACTTAAAGAAACAAATATTTTCATCAAGCATGACTTGGACCTGGACACTGTTGAAATGCACGAAGCTCTGAGCTAAACAGTAGCTAAACTAGAGAACATAATGGATAATAATGTTTAAAATATTAAAGTGCTTACCAGTATGTAAATATGAAACCAGAATTATTGTATAGAAAATACACGTTTATTGTATGAAGATGATGACACATATGCCACGCCAAAAGAACTGTTGCTCTTTTGAGGCAAACCAGTCATCGAGCCATTTTCGTACATCTTCGTAGGTAGTTAAACGCTGTTCAGCAAGTGCGTATATCATCGATGCAAATAAATAATAATTGGACGGAGCCAAGTCTGGTGAGTAAGCCGCATGCGCAAGTATTTCCCAACTAAACGCCTCAATCGTTTGCTTGACCAGTTGTGCTGCATGTGATGGTACATTATCATGAAGCAAAATCACTTCGTGTTGCCTTTTTAATATTCCCATCTTCTGGATCTTTTCCAGGTGGTCTATACTGTTGTATGAAACTTGTATTGTTGTGAGTTGAAAATCTTTATTAGATACGTCAACAAGGAGATAGGGCCAATGAAGCGGTTTGACGGTAACTACATTGACGGGTATTGTCATCTATGGGCAGATTCCGGTTTCATATTTACAGACCTGGTACAAGCAGGGTTGCATAATAATGAGTAAGCCTCATTTGTAAATATAAATATAGCTGTTATGCCCAACACACAGCGTCTGAGAGGAAGATAGCCATCAATGAGGCCATCACCAACATTTCTGAACCTAATCAACTCGTTTCTTTAAGGAAAAGGAGGGGTGATTCACAAGACGTGGGCTCTCTTGACAAGTATGTGAACAGGCAACTCCTGCAGGATCTGGGTAGCGCACAGACTGACTGGATGGATCTTTTATGAGAAGGACAGGAGTTCCAAGCTTTGGTTCTGCAGGTGTTTCATCAAATGGAGAGATGTGTCGATAAGTCGAGTTTTGGTGTTTGTTATTGGAATATCAGTAAGTATTGGAATTATCTAGACAAATTGAACTTTTAAAATCGCAAATGCCCTGTGAATATAAACGAAAAATCAGGTCGACAGATAAGCTTGGAAAATGGAAGGCTACAGAATATCGGGTCTTCTTATTATATGGGGGTGTCATAGTTTTGATCAGCATACTTAGTCAAAGGCTTTACAAAAAACTTCCTTTTATATCACGCAGTTTGTCGAATACTGTGTTCCAAAAAGCTTTGCCGTAAATATACAGGTGAAGCTAAACAATACTTGAGAGTATTTTTCGTGGCCATGGGAGAGTATTGTGGTCTTGAATCTTAAGTGCTCAATGTACATCAGTTAATTCGTCTGGCTGATGATGTCAAAAACATGGGTTGCTCTCTCAGTCAAGTTACTGCTTTTTCGTTCGAAAACTTTTTAGGAAAATTAAAAAAGTACATTCGAACCGCAAATAGACCTTTAGCACATTTATGCTGACGTATGGGTTAATATTTAAGATTTACTCAATTTTATTTACATTTCTGAATGTTACTTATTTTACATTATTTAATATCTATATCGATATGAAGAAATTTATATTCAATTTCAATTGCAACTAAATATTAATTGTTGATAAATTCACCAATTTATAAATATATTATATATTATCTAATAAATTACAGTATTATTGTCACATTATTGAATAATAATATTTAGTTATGTTTTAAACATTTGTACATTATAATTTGGCATTAGTGAGAAATTGCTAAATTACTACAAAGTAGATTTCGGTCAGATGTCAAAATCAGAAACTCAGAGTTTAGAATTATATTGCATGGACTGAGAGTTAAACTTCAGAAAGCTGAAACTGGGATCTAAACCTATAACTCGTTCGGATTGCAGTCCACTCCCTTCGGGATCGTTTGAAAGCATCTCCGGTTGAGCTCTCATCAGAAGTAAAACCTTCGGGCAGTCTCTAGGTTTAGATCTTTCAAAAATTCAATCCCGGAAACTTTTCTTTGATCAGTATACAAACTGAAGGATCGATCCTCTGTACCTTCTCTCCTTGGGATTCAAACGCTAACCAGTTGCTGCCACGAGCCATCCGTTTCTGAGTGCTTGAAAAGCAGGCACAGTCTAGTCTAGTCGGCTCAGGGTTTAAAGCCCAAAGTGATCAACACGTTTTAAGGTAAATCCACCTATTTGCGTCCTAACCTGATTGAAAAATAGTAAATTTAAAAATAAAAATCGTTCTAATTGGGTGTCGGTGCAGTTCTCCCAACGCGGGCACCTTGCACTACTGCGTGTTACGTCCTGCCTGTTGGATCTGGCAGAACAGATTTTCAACCCAGCGATGATTGGCTGGCATCCTTCTGTTCGTCGGCTGGCTTGCGTCGATTTAAAAACCGACTACCGCGAAACTGGCAAATGTATATAAACGGGAAAATAGGGATAATAATTTAGATTTATTCTTAATTGTTCCATTACTAAAATATAACTTTATTCACTAAAAACACTGTAATCCAAGAAATGCACAAAACACACTATTGAAAATAAACTAAATTAAATATGTTTGATCTAAATCGTATTAGATATTAAATTTCTTAAAAAACAAAATACGCGTTAATTTTGATTCGAATTTCGCCGCAAAGCTACGCGGAGCTTAAAACTTTTGCAGGTTAAAGGTTTCACGAATGAATGAGATCTGCTCTCCCACCCTGGTCCACATATATTTATAACCTCGCGTTTTTTTGGCTTACGTACAAGGGTGGCATTAGAGCGGGGGAGCCAAGCGCAAGGCCCAGCCGTTAAGCCTGACCAATAGGAGCGCAGCTCACGTAGGCCATAACGCGTGGAGTTTATCACGTAGGCCCGATTTACGTGACTTCTAGCAGGGCTGCATTTTACCTTTCGTAGATTGAATCAGGATTATTCTTTTTTCAAAATATTATATATATTAAAGCTTCTTTATCATGGTATTAAAATTATTAAATATAGAAATTATTAAAGTAAATGAATAATTCCTCTTTTTGAATCTTTTGCATGCTCGTAATGGTAAGAAAGATTTCTTCTCTATCGAATTGGCTATAAAATAAAAATGATTTTATCGACGGCAATATGCATGCCGTCACACTGCGCGTGCGATGCATAAGGCGCTTCATTGGCTGCCGTTCGCGCGCTTATTTGAAATGATAAAAAATACAATTTTTTTTATTTATTATTAATAATCAAAACTAATTTTTTTGCATGTTCAAGTGGTACGTGGATGGGTTTGAATATTTTCTGAGCATTAGGTTTTAGACAATAAAAAAAATATTACATTGAATAACATGATATTTTTTATTTTCGGAATATTCATTTTATTTTTTAACTTAATGCTCAGAATATATTAAAACCCATCCGCGTACCACTTCAACATGTTCAAATATAATTATTTATAATTATTGATAAATTTACAATATAGTATTTTTTAACATTTCAAATAAGCGCGCGAACGACAGCCAATGAAGCGCCTTATACATCGCATGCGCAGTAGTGCAAGGTGCTCGTCTTGGGAGCACTGTATCGGTGGCCCACTGGACAGTCCGCGATTTCTTTGTTGGTCATTCTTTTAACCACACTGCTGTCCATATTTATTTTCGCCCTTGTTAACTTCAGAGAATCACTTTCGAATAGTGAACGGAAATTTTTTTTTCTGATTGGTACTTTTTCCAATTTTGCACAGACGTCGCCATAGGGCGTTGATAAAAAAGTTCTTCGGTTGGCGTGGGTATAAGGCGATATTTTTCATTTCTCAATCGAACAGGTTTGTCGAGAGGAAAAACTATCTTCGAAGTTCAAATATCCGGTTCGGATTCTCCTGGAAGATTAGTAGAATCAGTCTAAAGTAATCGAATTTATAGCCACATATGCGAGGAAAAGCTGGTTCGAGAGCATTAACCGTGAACCTAACACGAAAAGAAGTTTCGGCAGGTGGTGGAGAACCAGCAGTAGAATAAGGTCTGGCAGGAGAAGAAGGAGAAGAAGGAGGTCCACAACGAGGAACATCAGGATTAGGGTCGCCATTCAGATAACACTTGGATTGTAAACCTAATCCTGCAACAAAAAATACAGGCTTACATTTTTTTATAGAATGCAGTCGCATTTTGATACATCATGACTTGTAAATCTGGTTGTTATTTGGAAACCTGATTCTACTGTCGCGCATTAATTCTTCTTCTCACTCAACGTCTTTGGCCCCTGGAATCTTCTCAAACAAATTTTAAATTTTACTTCTGAAAACATATATTCTGATAGGAAATTGAATTGTGCTCAATTTCCTTTCGACAAAAAAGCTGTAGCTTTTGCCGTTTTCAAAACTCACTCGAAAACCCCGTTTTCAAGGAAATACATGTTTTGTTCACACATTATACATTATTTCTTTAAAGTTCGTCGCCCAAAAGTTATACTACGCCATGGCCACTTTCTGAAATGTTTAAACTATTATTTTTGGCTCAGAAAATGTGATCGTCCGCTAAGAAAGGGACCTAACACAGAACAAATCGATTTCTTGTTTTTTACACTAATCGATAGTTTTGTATTTGCTTTTATATAATAAAAAAATATTATTCCTATATCTGACAAATTCGGAATGTTATTAAACTGCAAAGTGAGGCCCTCTAATTTTGAACTTCACGCTAAAAATTACGAAATTTAATGTGACGGATCTATGAGAGCAGGATGGGAAAGCATCTTTCTTCCATAAAAATAACTCCAAAAGTAACTGTCGGGGAAAATCAAGTAACCTAACATACAGTATTGTAAGAAATTCACAAGAGACGAAATTTATTGTTAGGAGATTGGAATAAATTTTATAAAAATAATTCTACAATTCTATTCTAGAATTATTTTTATAAAATTTATCATAATTTGCTAACAATAAATTTCTTCTCCTGTTGATTTTCCCTGAGAGTCACTTTTGGAGTCATTTTTATGTGAGCAGAAAGCTTTCCCATCTTGGTCTCATAATAGAAATTTTTTCTTTAGTTTTCGTTGCGTGCGTTAATATCTTTCTTATGAAGAATTCTACAAGGAGAGTTTTCTTACTTAAACTAACACTTTTACTAAGCTCCGGTCTTCTCAAGCTAAGCTATTAAAATCTTTAGCTTTCTTGAAACGATGCAGGGACAACATCGTTTAAAATTATTATGAATGAAAAATCATTTGGGAACAACTAAATCGAAATCAATTCTACATAAAACATATTTGCTTCTCTTGAAACAAAGAATACACCATACGAAATTTGTCTTGCACACTACCTTAAAACAACTATTAAAACTTCACCTTTCCCTACAAATACCCTCGGATTTCACACTTGTTCTACATTGGACAGCATATCATTTGGCGAATCCCAATGGATTAAAGATCTTTGCGCGCGAAAACAAAAAATAAAATTTAACAAATTACTTCCAGTAAGGCACACACCACTATCTAACACAGTAAAAACATCTGTAACCAGCCACTCAGAAATGAAATAATTTCAGTCTTATTTGAAGGATATAGTTTTGCAGTAATTCCCTCTAAAATCTCGAAAGAAGAAATCATCAGAATTTTGAAATCCACAATGTATACCATCCCACCCAAAAAGCGAATGATATACGGCGTAGGACGGCCAACATCTTACACCAAGCACAACTTTCCTCTTCAAACTTAACAAAACAAGAAAAAACAATAATAAAAGAACTCAATCGGAATAAAGACATCATGATATAAGCTGCAGACTGAGCAACACAATAGTAATAATGAATGAAGAAGACCATAACAAGAAAATCATGGACCTCCTAACTGACGATAAATTTTGAAAACTTGAAAAAGACCACACAAAAACAATAGCAAAACAAAAACCCTTCTAAAAGACTCTAAACTTTACAGAAAAACAATATCTGAACTAATAACTACTAATCCCATCTCTCCAAAACTTCACCGTCTCCCAAAAATCCACAAAAACAACATTTCACTCAGACCGATCGTCAGTGCAATCAGCTCACCAACTGACAACCTAGCACGCTTCCTTACCAAAGAACTGAATCCTTTCACAGGAAACTCTATCACACACGTCGAAAACTCTTTTGACTTTATCAAATAGGTACAACAGATTCACATTCAACGCCAAGACAACCTAGTGAGTTTCGTCGCAGAATCTCTCATTACGAGAGTGCCAATCTCTGATACAATCTTTATGAAACATCTAGAAACTAAAATCTTCAACCAATCCAAGCTTAAACCAGAATTTTTATGCCATTACTTTGACAACACTTTTGTTATCCGGAGACATGGACTTGATGAGATACACAAGTTTTCCGATTCCATCAATCGATTGCAACCCCATGTCCAGTTAACCATGGGATCGTCCATAAGTTACGTAAGACGTTTTTCTTTTGTTTAAATAAAGACGAGAATAAAATTGATGTGAAGTTGAAAAGGACACAACGATATAAACAAAAGAAAAACGTCTTACGTAATATATGGACGATCCCCATGCAAATTAAACAAAATGGACAATTGCCTTCCTTGGACGTACTAGTTTACAAAAAATCTGATAACACATCAGCATATGAGGTTTTCAGAAAACCCTCACATACAGATACCTACGTGCTTCATTCCACCAACACCCATCTCAACAGCAATCGGTCATCAACTCCTTTGTATGTAGAGCTGTCTCCATAACAGATAAAGATAAATTACAAAAGGAATTACAAAACTTCTAAACAACCCTAAACATGAAATGGAACCTCTCAGTGATCCGGAAGTATATAAAATACCTTGCTCTTGTGGAAAAGTCTATATTTGAGAAACCGTCCTCCCGGGTTTTAAAAAAAGGACTTGATTGGCCAATCAAGTCCGACCAGTCCCCCGGTGGGGCTCTTGACCAATCACAGGCAATGTTCACGATAGGTCATCAAGATTCGTAATTTTGCACACGATTGAAATACGAAACACATAATTTTAGTATAATGAATTATCGTGAAGGCATTAAATCTATTATATTGTACCTATCTTAAAACATCTTTCCGTGCCGCGTCGTGGCGGCGCAGATGTAAATCATTTTTTCAATTCAAAGTTTTGCGAATGATCAAGACTTTCAATTACTTCAGCTACATAAAGCTCACTTAGTAAAAGCAAACTTTTTCTCAGTGCATGACTATTGCATTTTCTATACTTTGTTAATCATTTTAAATGTTATTAAAACGTATATTCGTTGTTGAAAATTGAAATATTTGATTGAAAATTTGACCTTCTGGGTCATAAATTTACTTCTTCTGGTAGGAAATCTTTGCTGGTTGAAAATTAAACTTTTTTGTTGGCAATGCAACATATTGGACATGAAATCTCAAGAACTCAAAGCGTTTCATATTGAATTGCATATGGTATTAACATTAGTGGTATTTAAAATTATTCTTGATTCATTATTGGGATATCAAAAAACGCAGAATAAATATAAAATCAGCATTTAGCCAACGGCTATGTTACTTTCGAGTGGGAGTGCAAATTGACGTCGTGTCAGGTTTCAGGTTCGCAACACGGCCTAAAAACAGGAAAGTCTAGTATGGGTTGAAAGTTCCAATCAGCCCGAAAGTTCAATTTGTAATTCATAAAAATTTCTAGGACATCGAGAAAATTACAAACAATTTTATCTTCTACCCGCTATATACATTGTAAGTTCACAAAAACGAAACGTGTTCATTCTGTGTCGCTTGAACTCTATTCTTTAAGACTTTTGATATTTGTTAATTATATTCAGTGAATAAATTTTAATAATCCTAAAAAGCTGTTCTATCTACGAACGTTTTTTTAAAATAATCGTTACAGAGCCATGTTTCAATGAAAAAATTTAAAATTATGAGAATTGTAATTACATTCGAAAGATTTCTTTACTTTTAAAATATTTTTGTTACAATTAAAACGCATTGCATGTGAAAGTAAAATAGTTTATAAAAAATTTATATTTGGTTCATTATAAAAAAAAATCAATAAGAGACATCACATGAATTTATCATATTGATTTATGCAATAATGCAGCCTCGGAAGAGATCAAATTGGACCAATAAAGATCTGTTTTCTCGAACCTTCGTTCAAACCATGAGCGTATGTCGATATCATTTTTCAGATACCGCTATTTGTTTTATAACATACAGGATCACGAGAACATAGACCAGTAAATCTCTATGAAACTTCATTGTTAAATAAATAAGTGTTTGGCTCCAGGCTTAAATTTACGATGTCGAGTAAGATAGTGACTATCGGCTTTTCGTATATTACGTGGATATTTTTTTGCGTGAGTGGGGCAGGAAGTCAAGTAGGGGCAGTCAGCAAATCACAATTGGCTACGTGGAATACGAAAAGCTCACTAGTATAACATATATATGGAAACATTTCAATGAAAATTCCTTTTTTCGCTGAATCAGTATCATCTACTGCCATTTACTCTCATCTACTCGATTAGTAAAAAATGGGGATCACCCTGGGTATTCTATTCCTTGCTTTTGCCGTCTTCCTTGATTCTACTGGTAAATATATAATAATGTAACATCTTTACTTCTCTTACTTCTCCCTCCTCACATCCCACAATTACACTCGCTTCTCCTTCACTTATTTCCCCTAATTCCACTTACATACTTCTACTTCGTCTCCCTTCCCTTACTTCTTCCTCGCCCATGTAGAATCCATTTGTAGGATTGATATATATCGGAAGTCTGTCCCTTGATTTTTGTGTTTTCAGACGTCATCACCGAACGTATTTTTTCTAGTAAAACATTGTAGTTGCAGTTGAGTAATAAATACAGAAATATTAAGCGTATCCTTTAATACAGGATCCTATAAAATTGCGCATAAAATATTAACTCATGCTTTTGCGAATCTGATATTAAAACTGATAAGTTCATTTTGAAAACAAAAACGTCATTCCCGTACGTGCGTTAAAAACCAGTTTCGAAGTGAAAACAAATTATAAAAACCATTCCGTTACTTGCTCAGCGGTGTTTTCCTTCATAACTAGGTGACTTTTTATTATTAAAATCTGTTATTTTTTTATAAATATCACAAATAGGCTTAACTTCATCATTATTCTAGCATCATTCCTGTACGGTACTTTAGAGGAGCGAACGACTGTTTATATGCGCGTGCGCGTGGATCACGTGGGCTGATTTGTTTACTGTTTCCTAACCTCTATTTATAGATATACAGATTTCAAGAAGTGATGAGCTGAATAAGCCAATTAGAAAGGAAAAGGTAGGTTTGTTATTACAGCTGAAAGGTGCTGAGATTCTCATATAAAAATTTTAGAAAATAAGTAATTTTATGTAGGTTTCCGTACACCTGTTGAATTTTCTTGAGTTCATATTTTTAATTTTGATAAAAATGGAAGCATAATTTATTACTCAGTTACTTAGTGAGTATGTGACACGATGTAATAAATAGATTTTAGTACATTTAAAAGACTGCATAATAAATCATGTAAATAGTTTCAGTGAATGTTGAATCTTTAATTGTACATTGTACTACAGTCACGTTGTTTCCATGTTTGTAATTTAAAACGTATTTATTGAAATAAAAAATAATAGTAACAATTAGGCTTCAAATTCCTCACGTCAAGTACCTTACTTATATTTGAAAAAATTATCCAACAGCCATACCACGCTGAAAAAACCAGTTCTCGTCAGATCACTGAAGTTATGCAGCGTTGGGCGCGGTTAGCACTTGGATGGGTGACCATTCGAGCAAACTGAGTGCTGTTGGCACATCATGGGTGTGGTGAGCCCACACTTGTAGTTATTTACTACAAGTTATCAACCTAGAAACACTACCCGAATCGGGTAGTGTCACGAAAGGGAAATGGCTTAGTGGTATCTACAATAGTTAAATATTTCGTTTTTCCTAAATGGCATGCACTACATTATTCACTTTTGAACTTTTTAAAAGCTCGCGCTGTCTTTCATCAATCTCCTAACCTTGAATCCACTTCCCGTATTTCATGTACGAAGTTCATTATTATTTCTTATTTCCATAACTGCCCTTTTTGCATTTAAAATTTTTAGATGTGATAAGATGAATTTCCGTTATGAAAAATTTAATTCCTAATAATAATGTGATTGCCACTGTAGGTGTTAACATTTGCCTACAATTTGACAATTACCCATATAATAGCGATTTGTATATTTACAATGCAAAAACTAGAGACTTTTTTTTGTATGGCTTTTTTTTCTTCGCGTTCCATTTTTGAAAAGGATAACTTCATGCTGTTATTTTCAGTGCAAAAAGAAACGATTCTGGGTTCCTACTTGTGGTCTCATTTAAGTACCACTTGCGACTAATTTTTGTTAGTCTTATTGTTTTCACAGTCTATGACGTCAAAACTTATGACGTCATAGATATGCATGGCACACCAACGAACTTGAAAAGCGGCACTTAAGGTCGGTTTCTACGACTCGCACTGGAAAGATACACTCATCCATAATGTCCCTCGTTTCCCCTTTGGTACATAATATACTATTAAGCTTACCACAAAGAAATTACCTTTTAACATAATACTGCATTTTCAAGCATATAGTAGAAACTTAACAAACTAATTTTTTAATTTTCCACCAAACAGCTGGACTCACGAATAAGGACTTAAATTTTCAATTAAGATAGAGAAATTTCCAACAAAATAGCTCATTTTTGCTTGAAACAGTTGAATTTTCAAGCAATGGAGATGAATCTTCAGAAAAATAGTTTAATTTTTAAATAAAATAAATTAAAATGATTTTTTAAAAATTTCAAAAAATATATAATACGAAAGAAAAAATGATAAATTTCCTTAAAAATGGATTGACAAATTGCAATTAAATTATTTACAATGATGTTAATATAGAATGGGATAGTAGTATATGTATATATGTATTATTATATTATATATTATTATCTAATATATAAAATGAAGTGGCCTAAAACGTATGATGCTTATGTAAATTCATAGTTTTTTATCAGTCGGCATCAAATCATGCACACATATTCGTTGGGCTCTCAGACAGGTCGTAAAAGTATTGGTTGCGGGAGGCAAATGAGATTTTGTTTTTATATACAGTTATTATTATTATTAGTTCTGGGTTGAGACCGTAACAGCCCCTGACGCTTGGGTAATCCCGTTGCGTCCCATGGTGAACCTAAGCATGACCCCGTAGCCCTCTCCATAGGGAGAGGATCGCGGCCACGCTATTGGCTGATATCTCTAACTCACTGATGCAATAATTGCCTGTGAGTGTTAGACGTTCCCCCGCTACCGCAGGACAGTAACAAAGGATGTGAGTAGCTGTCTCATTAACCTTTCCACACAGATGACAGAGAAGACTTTCTGCAAGCCCCATCTTATGTCTGTGATATCCTAAGTTTCAATCTCCTATGAACAGTTCTGTTAGGACTTTGACTTCATTTCTCCCGAGCTTGAGTATTTCCCTAACTCGGTTGGAGTTAAGCTTTGAGACCAAGAGTGTTTTGGCCAGTCTGCAACCAGAGACCAAGCCCCACTCATTCTGATGTGCCTCAGTCAGCCAACTGTTAATTTTTTCTGTGACTCACCTGCTAGAAATATCTACAACTGGCTCGGGTCCAGTAAAATTTCTTCCTGCTGCTAGCTTGGCTAGCCTATCCGATATCTCATTGCCTTTGATACCGCTGTGTCCAGGGATCCATAGCAGAGTGACTCAGTTTTCGGTCGCTAACGTATTTGGTGCCTCAAAGCATTCCCATACTAATAGCGACGTAGTCGTTGTTCCATTCAAGACCAGTATAGCAGACCTACTGTCTGAGCAGATACGGATGTTCCTTTTATTGTCATACTCCTTTGCCTTGCAAGCGCACTGGAGTATGGCCATAATCTCAGATTGTAGAACTGTGGTGTAGGACCCCATCTCAATTGTGAAGCCCATTCCATTGATTTCTATGATATACGCCGGCTCCTGTATTCTCCTCGTTCCTGGAGCCATCTGTAACCCAGTTGTTTCCATCACTGGGCAGGTATGCTTGGTCGTTAACCCATTCCTCCTTCGTGGATAGGCTAACTCGATACTTCTTGTCGAAGAGGTAGCGAGTGACCATTTTGTCCCTGAGCATGTTCAGGGTCGGCCTTCTCGCGATGTCGACTCGGATCTTTAGTGCTGTCGAGATCCTTCTGTCATTTACCAAATTTAGCCTCCAGGCCGCCTTCGCAGCCATGGCCTTGATGGTAAGATAGAGGGGCTCTAAACCCATTAGTGCCCCCCGTGACATCGTGGGTGTCGACTTCGAGGCTCCAGTGAGGCCTCTCAAAATCAGTCCCCTGATCCTTTCCAGTCGCGACTTCACAGTCGACAACTCGACCCTGCTCCACCAGACTACCCCCGCATAGGTCAACCTAGGTCGCAAGATCGCTGTGTAGATCCACATAAGTGTCTTCGATGTCAAGCCCCACATTTGCCATATGGCTCTCTTACAGAGCCATAGTGTCGTACTCGTGGTTCCCCACTTGTACCTTCTGGTGAAAACAACCGCATCTGTCTTACTCGTATTAACCGATAATCCAGTTTTCTTGCACCATTAATCCACTATCATCAGTGCTTGCAGCATTACTCCGAATAGCACATCCGGATGCTGACCGCGCACGATAATCAATATATCGTCCACATAGCCTACGACGTGAAGGCCCTGACTCGAGAGTAGATAAAGCAGTTCATCCCCTACTACGCACCACAGTAAGGGCTATAAAACTCCCCCCTGCGGACATCCCGGGTCAGTGGTTCCACATAGAGTGGCATCACCCTGAGTCGTAGTTAGATTACTGTTGGCCAACATGTGGCACGTCCATTCCACGACTGCAGTAGGCCTCTCCAGGGGTGTTATTGAAGGCTCCTTCGATGTCCATAAAGGTTCCAATCGCGAGGCCTTTCTCCTTTAGTTAAACTTCAATTAGGTCCACTGCTCCGCATAGGGCCGTCTCCATCGGGTAACCGGCCCTATAGGCGTATTGCTCCTTGTGGAGCGGTCTACTTGACAAGAACTTATCACGGATATATCTGTCTACAAGTCTTTCCACTGTTTTGAGTAGAAAAGAAGTTAGGCTGATGGGCCGGAAGCCCTTGGGTGAGGTATAACCGATCCTACCTGCCTTCAAAATGAAGACTACTCTCGTACCCCTCTATGCCGTCGGGACATTTCCCAACATCAGATCAGCCCTAGCAAGTCTCACTAGCGGCCGTATGGTGATCTCTCCAGCCCTCTGTGAGAGGGCTGGATATATGCCTGGAAAATATGCCTTGATCAGATGGGCCAAGGTATCCCCGTCCGACTCTGAGTATCCCCCTTCGGGCAATTTCAGAGTGCCGAGAATAGCGTCCGTATTTCGAGAAAGCATCCTGTCCAGTCTAGCCGCATCAGCTCCCTTCTCGATGTCTGTACAAAAGTTGGTCCAGCTCTCCTGCTTTGCCTTACGTATTGCACCCCTGTATTCGTCCCTCATCGTTGTGAATGACGTCCATAGTTCCTTCGTTTTGCCAGTACTGGCATGTCTGAACCTCTCTCTGGTTTCCCTGCGAAGCTTTTCGAGTTTCCCGTTCTACGAGTGTGTCTCCCCAGCCTTTCGGACTCTTATAGGTCGACAATTACTTTCATAAGTAGCTTTGATGGCTTCCGTGAATGTTTTGGCTGCCACCTCCAGGTTGTCCACGTCTCGAATTGACCTGGGAACCTCTGAAAGTGCACATCTTTGTTGCGTGGGAAACTGATCCCAGTCCGTTCTTCTTGGATTTCTGATCCATTTGGGGCCAGCGGGTACAGCGGATTCCAGCACGAACTCTATCTGTGAGTGATCTGAAAGAGTGGGTTCATCTGAAATCCTTCACTTCTTGATACTATCCCTAAAACTACTGGTGCAGAGAGTGATGTCAATGACTCCTTCCCTGACCAAGTTACGGAACGTCTAGGTGTTCCCCGTGTTGAGAATATCTAAATCAGTGGTTATTAGGTATTACAGTATGTCATTACCTCTTGAGTTGACGTCCGTGTTACCCCACAAAGTATGGTGGGAATTAGAATCGCATCCCAGCAGAAGATGAATACCCCTTACTTTGCAATATTCCACCAGTGTATGCACCTCCACTGGTGGGTTGATATCGCTGTCATAAGGAAAATAAGCTGATCCCAGAACTAGCCTTCCTATTCCTTTGACATCCATGGCTATCACCATCAGGTCTCTCAAACATAGTTCAAGCAGCGGGACAGCCCTAACTCCCCTCGTCAGTAAGCACGCCCTTGGCTTGGCCGCCTTGGGGTCGCTGTAACAAAAAAAACCAGCCCCCTTACTCCCCTTATGGTATCTCGAACTAATCATGGTTCTTGGATTAGCGAAAGACCTGTATGCTTCGCAGCCATGCCCCTCTGCAAAACTGCAGAGGCGCCTTTGTTGTGATGCAAGTAATCTGGGTAATGGTTAGACCAGGAGCAGCTATTTAGGTCTGCTACCAATCTTCCTGTGTCTTAACAGGCTTCTCCTGTCTCTGGCCGGCAACCTTGAAGTTGATCTGTCCAAAGTAATAGAAGGGCCTGTTTTTGAGGGCCGCAAGGGCCCTCTTTTGGGACTCGGGAATATACACAACTAGGAGATGCCTAGTTCCTCCTAGTGTGTCCTCTTTCTGGGGCCTATCGTGCCTGACGATTCGCCAGGACGCTGTTTTCAGTGAGTGGTTGCATCCATCCGACCGACGGAGCACCGCAGGCGGGTCTACCGGTTTGCCCGGGATCCACGCCGTAGCCCTCCCGATCTTCTGAAGCATCTCAAGCCCACCCACCTTGAGAGATGCACCTTCCCACGACTCTGTCTCGACCACTGCTTTGAGTAGCCAAGCTTTGGCCGCTAGGTCGGCTGCCACAAATACGAAGACCTCTTCTCTGCAGAAGGAGGTCACGAATCTTGGCCATTGATCTGGGGACACTTTTCCAAGCACCCTCCAGGTAGCCTCCCTGAAAGTCTCATACTGCTCCGTAGTGAGCTACGGGTCCGGGTAGTTGGTGTCGGCCACCACCACCGACAGGATGTCGGTCCTCTGAGCGGCCGTCAGCCCAGCTCCCGACGACTGCCTGTTCGTCGGCTGCTGGGCCGCCTTGTGCCTCTTCACAGGCTTAGCCACCCCCGTTGAGGTGCCCTCCGTGCCTCTACCTCTCATCTGGGCCTCAGTGCTGGATGTCGGCCTTGTAGTTGCCGGCGCTCCTGCTGCTGCAGCTGCTTTTCTAGCTTGCTGCACTTTCCTCCTCAGTCTCCTTTTCAGGGAACCGTTGATGCTTCTTTTCTTATTTGGGTACTTAATGGCCTCTCCCAATACCATAGCCTCGTTCAGAGGGACCGTCATTCCATCAGCTCCTAAGGGAGCTGGGGGCACAGCCGTCATCTGAACTTGGCTTGCCGGAGAGACAGATAAGTGACTAAAGTATATTAATGATATGTCTAATGTTCTTTCAAATTCAAAAGAGTTCGATGAGGTTTATAAGAATTCCAGGAAAATTTCAACTAATTAAGAATAAATCTCAACAACGAGTTAAATTAAATTCAAACATGATTAGCCCTAATCATTTTCAACTTGAAATTTTTGACGCGCAACTCTTCTTCATGGATCTTCTTCTCATAATTTGTATTGAATCATCAAAAAGATGCCTTCTGCAAAGAAACGTTGAATTCAGCTAAGGATATTAGTCATAAATGTGGCGAACAAAAAAAAGAATATTCTGTTTCTTCTTGCAGAATGCAGTTCACAGCCCAACGAAAAATCGAATATCGAACCTAATCCTGGCCCTTCTTCTTCTTCTTCTGCTGCTCGACAAGAACATTTGCCTGGCAGAATTTCTCCAGAAGAGCCTCCTGTTCGTGGTAGTTCCAGGTTTCCTGCTAGAAGGAGTCCTAATAACGAACATAATCCTGGTTCTTCTTCTGCCAGACAACATTCACCTCACCGGCCATCTCCTCAGGATCCTCCACTTCGTTCCAGATCCATTTCTCCTCCGGGCAGGCTTCCTTCAGATCGAGTTCTTGGATGTGGAATAGAAGAACTTGGATATGTTCGGCTTGTTCCTCGCACAAATCGGAACCAGCAATTTGAATTTCGAAGATACGTTATTCCTGCCGGTATGCCAATTAAATTTCGAGTAGAACAGACTAAATATGTGCGCGTGCCAACCCAAGAATATATTGTATTATCAACATCCAATGATGAAATTTGTGCAACATTGGATTATAGTGGGACTCTTCGTGGAATTTATAGGATAGGCAGAACTCATTTGCGAATAAAAATAAATATGATAAGCGGCGCAGTTGATAATTTGACTCCAGAGGAAAAAAGGGATTGTCCAGTTGGCAAAGGGCAAGCAATCTTTTCAAGTAGTTTCATTAAAACTTCTGCAACTAACGATTCACTACAGTGTGAACGGAATCCCAAAGTCGAACGTAATCCTAGTTCTTCTCCTTCTGCTACACAGTCTAGGTCTTCTCCGGGCAGGCGTTTTCCTCATGAAGTACTTGGATATGCACTTGCAAAACTTGGATATATTCGGCTTATTCCCCAGACAAATCAGAACCGTCAGTTCGAATTTCGAAGATATGTTATTCCGGCCGGTTTACCAATTAAATTGCGAGCAGAACATAATAGATATGTGCCCGTGCCAACCCGAGAACATATTGTTTTATCAACATCCAATGGTGACGTTTTTGCAATACTGGAGTATACTGGGATTCTTCTTGGAATATATAAGGCAGATACATATAGTTCGAGAATAAAAATAAACATGATAAGCGGTGCCGTTGACGAGATGACTGTTATTGAAATGAAGGAATGTCCTGTAGGTAGACGTCACCCAATCTTTCCACGTTGGTTTAAAGAAGTTGCTTCCAATGAAGATAGTCTGCAGTATCTGTATCATTAATTCAATAGAAAAAAGATAAACTGAAATATAATATTCTTTGTAATCCGTAGTCGGATCGAAATTAAATAAAAAGATTTAAATGCAAATGTATTATGGTTATCAAGGCTTATTTTGTGTTATATTTTGCTAATCGCCACAAAGTCATTCAAGTTTTTATTCTTCGGATATTCAAAACTCAGAGAGTTACATGATTTTGAGTTTTCAGACGCGAGTTTTTTTAAAACACCATATTTCCCTAACTGCCAACAGGAGTTTCATTATTTTTTAGCTACAGGGTATACTTTGAAGGGATATTAATTTTTTAGTGCAGTCGCGTAGCTTCATTATCCACGCGCAGCGACAGACACAGTGGGGCGGAATCAAATAACGAAGTTGACGATAACTTGTAGGACGCAATTTTTTATTGATTTTAAATTCTGTTTTAGTCGAAAAATTTTGTTATTGAATTCACAACTAATATGTGGAAGCGATTTTTGAATTTTTGGTGTTCAAAATTTCACATCAATGCAAATAATGAACAACTGTTGATTCTTTTTTTTTCGTCTATCATTCCGTAAACAACTTTCCTACTTTTATCAAGTAAATAAGACAAACAATAATATAATGGATATTTATAAAAGATATAATGTAGCGAGTTGTGACGAAAAAGATTGAACGCATGATGCAAGATGCGTATTAATTACCCCACGATCATAATACCCACCTTGAAGCATATATTTTGGTTGTCGCAAAACCCTAGACTTAATTTTATATTTATTTAATAGTCTTTTATGAAAATTCACAACAATGCCATAATTTGCTAATAAATCGCGTGTAAAAACTTTGGTAAACTCGTGCAAAGAATAACCATTACACATATGATGAAGAAACATAACACAAAACTGGCCGCACATATCCGAAGACGCACTTTGTAATTGCGTTGTGTTCCATCTGAACAAGGTACAATTTCCTCGCAGACGAAAAAGATGTTGAGGGATAAGAGGCCGTATTCCATAGCTGTCACAGTACGTTCCTCGACTATTTTTACTTACGTGCATAGCAATCCAGTGTGATCCAGGTTTCTTCACCCCGTCAAGGTTGGCAACGATACAGGCCGGTATCATCCAAATTTTCGAA
Organism: Andricus curvator; assembly: GCA_932195095.1. Classification (NCBI taxonomy): domain Eukaryota; kingdom Metazoa; phylum Arthropoda; class Insecta; order Hymenoptera; family Cynipidae; genus Andricus; species Andricus curvator. Next base: position 387,735 of record CAKNYM010051957.1, read on the forward strand.
ATTCGATCTGCTGGAAACACCCCAGTCGTGCACGCTGGTATAGTTCGAATTCCTTGAAGAATCTCTAAACTGTTCATCCTTTTTTGGCGGATTGGTAAACGATGTTAAATTCGGTAATAAGTGATTTACTTCACGTGATGTAGATTGCTCATTGATATTGTCCATGAAGCTCTCAATTTTCCCAACAAGCGTACGCAATGCCACCAACTCTGCTGGAGGTTTACTGATGGTCAAAGTTTTGATTTTGTTGATTGAAGACAAGCTCTGATTATGGTTGGGGGTATTTCGAAACATCATTCCATCTTTCCTCTGATTCTGCAATCAATTTTTTAGTTTAAAAGCATTGTTCAGAGCACATGTGAAGATTTCTCCCTTTTTACACCATGATGGAAACAGTACTCGTTAGTAACATTTATCTTTTTGAAAGCAGGACAAGTTAATTTCTCCAAATTGATAATTTGCCTACTCATAATATTTTGCAAAAGTGTAGCCTTCTCCCGCTCGCGTGTGTATATCTGACCTGCTGTTTTAGCGACTTCTCTGAGATTTGAGTGAAAATGCTTCACTGGGACGTCAACCTCGAACCACTCGATCCCATGGTAATAGCAAATGATCCAATTATTTTGTTGTCTTGTTCGATCAGGTAGGTCTGTGAACGGGTGTGGTGGTGTCGATATCCAGTGTGCAATATAATTTCGATCCACAGAAACTAGAGCCACTTCTTTGGCGATGAAATGATTTTCGAGACTTCGGAATCCTTGAATATCTATCACGTAGTCCATATCCTCTTCTTGGTAAGAAAGTGTATGTAATGGTAGAGTTGGTTACAAAGAGTTTAGGTGGACGATAAACGAGAGACCGCTATGATGTAACTAATCAACACGACAGTGTCCGATTAAATGAGCGCTGATAACAACTCGTCTGTTTGCTTAGGACTGATGCTGCTCGTCTACACAGGTGTTTCAGGAAGTAAAATGATTTATGATCACTGATTCTGAGAACTGGACGTTATATCTCATTCTCCAAAGTCAACAATAACTTGTCTGAACGCGTCTATTTCTAAAACGTTATCATATTCAGCGTAAACAAGGCAGTTTATCGTCTCGGCGAGTGCTTCCTCAAATCTTACCTCGATGCGAAGACTTCCATGTTTTATAAGATTCCAGTGAGAATGACAGTTTGCAGATAGGTCTGGTGTGAGATCAAAAGCAAAAAGTCAGTAACCATTCCCGTGATCAAAAGTAGAGTTTGATAAGCGTCAACATAAAGATGCTCTTTCGTAAACTCTGGTTGTAACGGTTTTGAGGGAATTTGTGTCTAGAGTATCACCATGAACTCCGGCGTGTAGAGTGAGTGTCTTGACTTCGACCCTTGCAATTGGATATTTTGCCGTTCCGTGAGAAAGAGCCTTTGCGTGTGCAAGTAGAACTCTGGGCCTCAGTTTTGACCATCGAACTAAAAGTGCTTCGTCCATGATATGCAGACGGCACTCGTTGGTAGGATCCATGAGGCAAAAAGAGTCTTTTTTTCGAACAAACCGAAGACGCATTTCGACTCCGTTGAGAAGAAATTTGTTCTGGTTGAAAATATCGCAATGCAAGTGACCGATAAGGTCCAATGTCTTTGTACCTTGTACTTTTTTGTACTCCCACTCTTTGACCATGAAATTCCTAGACTTTTTATACAACCTAGGGATTTGTAATATAATTTTTATATGCTGATATTAGAAAGTATTTTCAAGAAAATACGAAAAATACCTTAACTACAAAATACAATTCTTACATGTATTTCAAATAATATTTCAAAATACTCAAATGTATTTTGTAGCTGTATTTGAACTACATCCGCGAACTGTATATTCCTCGTGATGTATTTCAAATGTATTTTGTCTGAATGTAGTTTGTATTTCAGATACCACAAATACAGTTTTTGTGAAATACTGCCCACCTCTGACATCGAGACATCGCAAGATATTAATAAATTCATTTCAAATTTCATACACGTTATAAGAGACAGAAAATCAAAGTTTATAGTTTTTTTAGATAATTAAACTACAAGAACATATCGGCGTGATTTCATTTTTGCACTTACATGGACCTCAGGTCTCACAGACCGCTGTATATGTTTATATTTAATCAAATAAGTAATGAAGTTTTTGTTATCTCATTTATACAAGTACATGTAGGGACATTGGAATCAGTGAAAAATGTATGAATTTAATTATCTTTTATCATTAATAATCTTTTACACTAGTTTGGGAGGGACCCATACACGGAAAAAAATGGAACTGAAAAATTGGGTCTTCAGAGTTGGTAGTCGAGGTATTCATTACTTAACTGAAGAGATTACAGCTTGTCGACGGTCTGACTCCCATAACGCACTGCACGGGGTCCAGTCCAGAATAGGAATCGTTCCTATACTCGCAACAGTAAAGAATGATCGGCCAAAAAGAATTCACAAGGACACAGAGCGGCGGCTGTTGACGGGTCGATATAGTCACTTTTCATTTCATAAACTTACATTCATTTATATATTATACATACATATATTCAATAAGTTTTAAACACTGAATTATGATATTTGCTGAAACAGAAAAAGTCGAGTTAGATGAAAGACGTCGTTGCCGAGAATTGAACCCAGATTTCCAAGACAGCAATCAGCTTCTCTCTGCAATCTGGTATTCTGGATGCTAAAGTAAGAGGCACTGAACGGCGTTATGGTATCATGCAAGCAAGCTTCGTTTCGGTGCTGTCCCCACGTTATTGAGTTCGGGGCATCCAGGAATGGTTACTGGACGGCTGCAAACTCAGTCAAGTTCCCAATAGAACACTATAAACTATACTTCAATTATGACTTCGTCCTTCCGGCAACTAAGACACGATATATAGATTTCCATTATTGATTCTAGAAAGTATAGTAATTTATGCTTTCTATTCTTTTCTGAGAGAACGCACTTTTTAAGAAAGACTAGTTTTTCATTTGTGCAAAGGTTAAAGCACTTGAATTGTAGGTGGTATTGTACGAAGTGTATACAATAACTTTAAAGTATTAAAAAATAAGGTTCTATGCAGAAGAGATACAAACTTTTAATGATTAGTGTGTAGTTTCACAGTCCTTCCCGTGGCTTGTTTACAAACCTTTTTCCATACATTCGTGTCATCAAAAAGTAATGTAAACCAAATTGTTAATGTTTTCCAGGTGAATGATTTTGTTCTTAACATTTTTTGTAACTAAGCTCCTTTGGCTGAATATATTAATTGCCTCATCAACTGTTCTGTGCAGAATGATCTATACTTCCGACACTGTCCCAATTAAAATGCCTTATTATTTCACAAAAATTAAAAAAGTATACTTTCTAAAAATTAAGAGAATTATTTGAACTTATTTTAAAAAAACTTTCCGGAAGTAATTATTGTCATGTGATAAGTGGCGAAGTACTTGAAATATATACACACATGATACATATGTAAGCACGATAGATGAATAAGCAGTAAACGCATGACTCATCGGACTAGAATCAACTAAAAACTCAATTACCTGTGCTTATCGGAACAAGTAAAGAAGTATGTCGCTCACCAAGAGGGTATACTAAATAAATTGTACTCCCCTCCACGTTTACAGAAACTGCCTCAAAAAAACATCCTCCATGAAAAGAAACTATAGAAGATTTTACAGCAACCAGAAATATGAAAATTGCTATGTAGAAATCTGCAAACCAGCTAGTCAGCTTTTCAGTCAATATATTTAGAAATTTTGAGACATTTCGTCTTTCGGTCGTCTAGTCTGTCATACAACTTCAACTTGGAATTTCGGAGTAAAGTTTGGATTAAAGGTCGGGTCTTAGCTGCCATACAACCATTCACCATGTTGAATCTGATTAAAATAGAGGTCAGTCCCAAAGTACCCTTTTTTAATTATCTCTTTCTTGTCCCTCCGATCCTCTTTCATCTTTAAAAAGCTCAATAATTGCCTGGTTTTCTTTCCAGCTGCAGTTAGCGAGTTCTGGTCCAAGAGTTACCTCATTCAACCTTCTATCCTCGTGCGTTTTCGCTTATGTATTACGAAATAAATTGCTTTATATCTATATCAATGCGTGTATTTTTCGACTTGTGTTCTCGTTCCTAAATTACAATCTTCATCAGTTGCAACCCAATCGAGCAATTACGGAAACTTGCTTTTTGGTACGTTCCAAAGACGTTACATTATTTCCAAGTTTTAGTGCTCTTTTAATTTCACCAGGGAGAAAACATATACGAATATACATAACAACTGAATTGAAAACTTGAGTTTCTATTTTAAAAATCAAAAAAATTAAGGAATTTTTCATTAAACATCTTTAAAATTGAAGAGTTTTCAATTGTAACTCTTTGAAATTGCTGAAATTTGAAAACATTGCCAGTTTTAAGCTTAAGAATGACTGAATTTTGCGATTTCCATGATTTAAATTTGAAACTTCTCCAATTTGCGAGATTTATAATGAAAAATATTTAATTCGATTTCTGAAGCCATCAAGATTTGAGAATTTGCATTTAAAAATTCATTTAAAAACCTGCACCTCCTTCCTCGCTCTACTAAATTAGTAGTAGAAGATTTAAACAGATCATGTTATTCAGCATTTTCACTGGGAGATCCACACTTCTTTTGCTTCCAGATTTCGTGCAGTCTGGTCACTACTGAACTACTACCACTATTATAATTTAGTTTATTGTTGTCATTATTTTCAGTCCTTTTCTTCAGACTCAGGCAACTTTAGCTGGAGAATAATATGTCGGTGGTGGTAGTGATAAAGGTGTTGGAGAGGATGGGGGTGGTGGTGATGATGGTGTTGGTGGAGGTGCACGTGGTGTTGGTGGTGGTAGAGGTGGTGTTCAATGTGGTGGTGGAGGAGGTGGAGTTGGAGGTGGTTGTGGAGTTGTCGGTGGATGTGGTGGTAAATGTGGTCGTGAATATGGTGATCTCCACCACAACCTTTATCGCCATCACCAACACTACCACCTCCGCCACCACCGTTGAATTAACTCTGTACAATCTTGAATAACCTATGTTCAATGCTGAAAACTAGTCGCCACCTTGGTGATCGTGGTGAACATTTGACTTCAACCATTGCTTTAAATATAACTATAACAAAAGCGGTTAATTAGTGCTGATTTAGCTGCAATCATATTATTATGTATTTCAGCAAGAAAAAGCATGTTTTACGTCGTATTGTTAAAACCAGCAATGCGATTCAACGGAAGCATCGAATGCTAAAAAGTAGTAAAGCCGACGTCGAGAGTATGATGAATGAAACGTTCAAGCCTATAGTGACACCACTACTGACACTAGTAGACATCGATAAAGATTCTATCAATGAAGATTTCAATCAAGTGTTGCCTGAATCGAAAGCTGAAATTAAGCAACCACCATTTTGAGTGAAACATGAATTCCAACAATCACCTGAAGAAATTAAACAAGAGGATAATGATAATGATGATAATGATGTGAACGCATCATTTATGACTGCTAATGCTGATTAAGAAGTGGCTTCAGGACAGTCAGATATAACAATTTTTGAAGAAAATACTGTCAGAAAGCCTGTTGATAATTATTATCAGTGTCTTACCAGCAAGTTCCTCAGGAAGCTTCGTCAAAATTGGAATCAATATTTGGATATGTTGTACGGTGTACGTATACTGAGTAATTTTCTTATGATTGGTGTTACGCCTGTATATTTTAATGATCAATTCATTTACGTGGGGGATAAACAGTATTGAAAAACCGCTGGCCTCCTCCAATTATTATTTAGGTAGACACTTGAGGCAACCCGAGTCACAAGAATCAAATCCTTTTTATTGCTCAGGAATTGCGTAAGCAGGTTTTATTAACATACATATGTGAACTAACTACACAGCCTCCTTCTTCACCACTACTGCCAACTGCCTCCATTACCATAGCCACATCTACAAGCGGGTTGCCATATACAGTATGTCGTCATTGGTTAAACGCCATCCACCACTTATGCAGCATGAAGATGACTTCTACTTGTCAAGATTGTCTCAAAGTCTATTCAAGAGTCAAGAGTCGACGCCTTTAATAGGAATCAGATGTACTCATGCAAGAAAGCAAAAAATCTTTCCGTCAACGAGACTGGGTATGGAAAAACCAGCTGTCATTAATGTTTTCCCTTGAAGTTGCCTGAATCTCAAGAAAGAACTAAAAATAATGACAGCAATGAATAAAATGGTAATAGTAGCAGTAGTTCAGTATTGACAAACCTACAGAAAATCGAAAAGCAAAAGAAGTGTGGGTCTCTCAGTAAAAATGCTGAATACCATGATGTGTTTGGGTCTTTTACTACTCAGAAAACAAAGATGGAGGCGCAGGTTGAAAAAGACAAGAAGCATGATTATATGGATGAGGAAGATGTAGATTGAAATGCAGATGAAGAGGAAAATCAAGAAGAATTTGGGCATAATCCCTGAAAGTGAGGCCAAAGATTCCTCGAGTTTCGGTACGTCTACCCTAGCGTGCACGAAAAGCGACCTTTGATGCGATACGAACGAAAAACTGTCCATTTTTCGACTTTTTGACATAAAAGCTTTTTATGGGGAATGTCAATATCTACAACATATTCAAAGTTCAGAAAAATCCACTGAAACCTTTTTTCAATGTATCTGGTGCGGGGTCCTTTCTACCAAAATGATGGAAAAAGTGTAAAAGTTAAATTTTAAGTAAGAAATTTAATTTTCAAGCAAAAAAACAAACAAATAACAAATAGTTAAATTCGTTTCTTTTTTGGTTCAGAATTAATTTTTGAAAATTTAAATAGTTCATTTTTGGTATTAAATATATCTTCTTTTCTTTTTAGTTAAAAAAAACCAAGTACTTTTTCAAATTGCCCGTGAGCCCAAAGAATCTACATGCGAAATTTGGTGCCGATTAGTCAAAAACTGTGGCGGTGTCCCTCCTGTCTGCCCCCCGCCCCATTACTCTTACGACCTCTCCGGCAGCCCGAAGAATATGTTTTTCTGGAACCTTTCTTAAAACTGTATATGTATTTTGATATAATTTTTCAGATGCCGCTATTCATTCTATAACGTACGGATATACAAGGAAACAGGCCAGAAAATCTCTATGAAGCTTTATTGTTAAATAAGTAAGTGTTTCTCTCCAGGCTTAAATTTACGATGTCGAGTAAGATAGTAACTTGCGGCTGTCGGTATATGACGTGGATATTTTTTTGCGCGAGAGGGGCAGGAAGTCAAAAAGGGGGAGTTAGCCAATCAAAACTAGTATATACATGAAGACATCTTGTTTCCTATACGTCAGGTTTCTGAGATATCCTAACCTAAAAGTGAAAAAATGACTATTTTCAGCCATATTTGAGACAATATAACACGATCAGCCATTTTTTTCAAAAAACTGCTAACGGCATGCATCGTTTAGTACCGCTTTTTATCTTCCAGTTTCATTTTTGATCATCATCATCATTTTTTTTCTCCGAGATATCGCACATTAACTATTTTAGTTCCACAATTGAAAACTAGCAGAGAAGGCGAACCGTTGCCGGATGATCAAAAATGGAAATGGAAGATAAAAAGGAGTACAAAACGATGGCGTTAGCAGTTTGAAAAAAATTGCTGATCGTGTTATATTGCCTCAAATATGGCTAAAAATAGCTTTTTTTGACTTTTAGGTTAGCATAGCTCAAAAACCTCACATATAGGAAAAATTTTAATAACAGATTCGGTTTAAGGATACCAAAATCCTTCGGAGTCAAGTAGTCCGGTCTTTGGGTACAAAAAATATGTCATTTTTGTCCGCCTGTGTTATTAAAGGGAAAAATCTCAGAAATAGTCAAACTTGGCGGGCTCTAAATATCAGCCTTTCGTACCTTTCGGCCTTTAAATATATTATTTTCAAGGCACGGTGGTAGGCCTCGATTACATAGATGGTACGTGGATAATTCATTGAATAATGAATTAAACTTAACACCCTGGTAGCTTTTAAGATGGTATTCTTTAACTTCTTAGGATTCTGTGTTATAAGATTAAATACGTTTCACTGGATATACTTTCCAAGCACTGTCTTTGGCATAAAATTCTTTCCGGGTTATCAAACAATACCTACAAATATAAATTGTCTTGCTAAAACTTTCGATGAAGCCTCCTAGAGAATGACTACAAAAATGATCGCGAACCAAAGTAAATAAATAAATAAATACACATTGCAAAGAAAAAAACGGTTAAAAACAAAGACAAAAAATATTACAAAATAAATATATGTGCATCAATTCACCTCAAGCACTTTAATATCACTGAGATCTAATTTACGGATGAATAAATTCCACTTTCGCGCGCTTTCTACATTGCGCGGAATGTATTAAAGACGAACTCTAACTTCCTTCTGCAAAAGAATTTTGTTCCTTCCAGCGTGGGGTATTTTCAAACTGCGTTGGTTTGAATTCGAAATCCTGAATATTGCTCGCTATCGTTCTTTTCAACGCTGGACTTCAAGAAACGCCCTTGGGTTGAATTTAAATTCCGCACTCTTGGCACTCATACCATTCAGCACTAGTATGTGCTACAGAAGCCTACTGCGCATCCATTATCATCATATCATAGAATTCCACTGCGCAACCTTGTGCACCACCAAATTATACTGCGCATCCATATGTGCCATAGAAGCCTACCTAACATTTAAGAGTCTACTGCGAACCTATAAGTGTCCCAGAACTGTACTGCGCAGCTTCATATTTGGCTGAACTCTACTGCGCATCCATATGCATCACCAAACTGTACTTCGCATCCATGTGTATCATAGAAGTCTACTGCACATCTGTAGGTGTCGTAAAAGTGTACTGCGGAGATATAACTACCATATAACTCCACTACGCAGTACTATTTACAACCTAACGGTGTTACGTATCCGCGTGTGTGATAGAAGTTTTCTCCGGTGACGCTCACTGCTGATTGTTGAATGACACAACTGCGCGGCCCTATATATCTTACCTAAATTCGAGAAATAACGGTCGAACTTTTCAGATGGGGTTATTGCTTTTGCGAATCCATGCATCGAAATATCTCAAAAAACTCGAACGTTCGTTTTTGAATTTAGCTAAACATTACACATGCAATATTGGTGGGTCAAACAATTTGATGCAGGTAGAGCCTCGCGTGCAACGAACCTTATGGAAACTTTGATCGTTCTTTCTAGAATCTAAGCATGTGTTTTCCAGCGCCGTTGGCAGCTAGTCTGTCGTACCGTCTAGAAGCGACCAATGGATCGTTCCTACCATAATCACTATAACTTATATTCTGTATCCATACTTCAAGAGTCTGTGCCAGGGATCTACCTCACTGATAGTTCAATTACCGATTTTGAGAACGGACCAGCGGCGCCATCTGTCGTTGGCAGCTGAAAATACGTAGTGGTGTCCCTGAAATGGCATGGCTTAACTAGTAGCTCATACGACATCGACTAATCATTTACATGTATGTGACAGATGCCCTGCATCCTATTTTCGAGAAGCTATTCGCTTCTTAGCGTGCATTTTGATAATCCTAGAAGTAGGTCTAGTTGCTCTTTATTTATAGCATAGATCTTCATAACATCCATGCAAAATGCACGCATGACCTCATGCTTTCGATAACCGGGTTCGCCTCAGAAGTATCATTAGGAAGGACAAAGAGCGAGAGATAATGACAAGTAATGAGAGGTGAAATAGGATGAGGCTCATGGTGTCGCTATAAAAGACGCCTCACTGGAAGGTGACGTTCTTAATTGTCACACGATGTCTCCCAGATGATTTGTTAAATCTGGTCTTCCAAAGCGATATCAGCCTCTCTATGCACCTTAGGATGTGCGAATGAACCTTTAAGCTTCCCAAAAGACTATTGAGAGATGTTCTCAGGTAGTTTAGTTCATTGTCTGAATAATTCTGTTATTTAGGATAGCTGTGGCTTCAACCTATCTATGATCTTTGAGTTTTGTTTTAGTGGGTGCTTGACTCCTCCGACATCTCTAAAATGCTTCGGCCTGCTCTGGTTTACGTGAGAGTCGACAGTAACGCTTGGGTAATCCCATTGCGTCCCCTTGTGAGCCTAAGCATGAACCCATAGCCCTCTCCATAGAGAGAGGACCGCGGCCATGATATTGGCTGATATCTCTGACTCACTGGTGCAGTAATTGCCTGTGAGTGTTAGATGTTTCCCCGCAACCGCATGGCAGTAACAAAGGATGTGAGTAGCTGTCTCATTATCCTTTTCACATAGACGATAGACGGGACTTTCTGAAAGCCCTATCTTATGTCTGTGATATCCTAAGTTCCCATGTCCTATAAATAGTTCTGTTAGGACTTTGACTTCATTCCTCCTGAGCTTGAGTACTTCCCTAGCTCGGTTGGAGTTAAGTTTTGAGCCCACGAGTGTTTTGGCCTGTCTGCAACCAGAGGCCAAGTCCCACTCATTCTGACGTTCCTCAGTCAGCCAACTGTTAATTTCTTCAGTGACTTACCTGCTGGAAATACCTACAACGGGCTCGGGTCCAGTAAAATTTCTTCCTGCTGCTTAAGAATATCTAAATCAGTGGTTATTAGGTATTACAGTATGTCATTACCTCTTGAGTTGATGTCCGTGTTACCCCACAAAGTATGGTGGGAATTAGAATCGCATCCCAGCAGAAGAGGAATACCCCTTACTTTGCAATATTCCGCCAGTGTACGTACCTCCACTGGTTGGCTGATATCGCTGTCATTAGGAAAATAAACTGATCCCAGAACTAGCCTCCCTATTCCTTTGAGATCCATGGCTATCACCATCAGATCTCTCGAACATAGTTCAAACAGCGGGAGAGCGCTAACTCCCTTCGTCAGTATGCAGGCCCTTGGTTTGGCCGCCTTGGGGTCCCTGTAACAAAAAATACCAGCCCCCCTAATCCCCTTATGGTATCTCGAACTAACCATGGTTCTTGGATTAGCGAGATACCTGTATGCCTCGCAGCCATGCCCCTCCGGAAAACTGCAGAGGCGCCTTCTCTGTGATGCAAGTTAATCTGGGTAATGGTTAGACCAGGAGCAGTCATTTAGGTCTGCTCCCGACCTTCCTGCGTCTCAACAGGCTCAACCTGTCCCTGGCCGGAAACCCTAAAGTTGACCTGTCTAAAGTGATAGAAGAGCCTGTTGTTGAGGGCAGCAAGGGCCCTCGTTTGGGACAGGAATATGCACGACTAGGAGATGCTTAGTGCCTTCCAGTGTGTCCTCTTCCTGAAGCCTATCGTGCCTGGCGATTCGCCAGGACGCTGTCTTCAGTGAGGGGTTGAATCCCTCCAACCGACGGAGTACCTCAGGCGGGTCCTCCGGTTTGCCCGGGAACCACGCCGTAGCCCTCACCATCTTCTAGAGCATCTCAACCCCACCCACCTTAAGAGATGCACCTTCTCACGACTCTGTCTCGACCACTGCTTTGGAGTAGAGGAAGAAGAGGTTAATAAATTACGCCAACATCTATTCGACTAGAAAGTACACGGAAACATTCACAGAAATGTAGAACGTCACTCCTTTTCGATGGAGCAAACTTTCGATTTTCCTCAGATCATCATGGATCATGGCCAACGGCCATGGCACGCTGAAAAAGCCAGTTCTCGTCAGATCACTGAAGTTAAGCAGCGTTGGGCGCGGTTAGTACTTGGATGGGTGACCATTCGAGAATACTGTGTGCTGTTGGCATATTATGGGTGTGGTGAGCCCAAACTTGTAGTTATTTATAACTACAAAAAAACTATCCACCTAGAAACACTACCCGAATCGGGTAGTGTCACGCCTACCCAGAAAGAGAAATGGCTTAATGGTATGTATCAGAACTTGATGCAGCTACAAAGAGTTTTAATTTTCGCATGCGAAGTATTGTCTTTTCCATCCTAGCATACCGTAACCGCATTTTACTACCGAAAGTTCCCGGCGTTAGGTGCAGAGCGTGTCATGCACACACTGAGGGCCTAGAACACATACTGTCCAGGCGACCCACTCATGCGGGAACGACGTATCTCGACACACATAATTATGCCCTGCCAAACGATCCGAGGAAGATGAAATCAATTTTCCCGAACCAGAAGTGCCAAATTTTCTGGAACTACGATTTTCGGACAGCAATCTCCAATGCACACTTGACACCTGACATCGTTCTCTTAAAGTATCGTTTCATTAAAATTTTATTTTCATATACTTCTTTTTAATTACAAAAAACAAGCAATAAAAAATGTATACTTTTATCGCCACTGTCTGAAGAAGAAAGTTACTTAACTCCGTGAATCAACATCATCTACTGCCATCAACTATAATAAAAAATGAGGATCACCGCTGGTACTCTATTCCTCACTTCTGCAGATTTGTTTAATTTTATTAGTAAATATATAATTATATAGTATCAAATCTATAATTTGTATGACACTAAGAAACTTTTGCACTTCATCTTATCTATTCTTTTCTTCAAGGTTCAAAAGTTCACGAGATCTCGCATACAGTTTTAGAATAGTTTTCGCCTGATTAGATTTATTTTCTACCAAGAAGATTAGTTTTGCTACAAAAGACGAATTATAACCAAATCTTTTGAAACCTAACTGAAACAGATTAATTTTCAACGAAACGTTTGCATTTTTCAACAAGAAAGATTAAATTTCTAACAAATATACATTATATTAGTACGGTTGTATTTTGCATATCAAAAAAATTTTTCTCATATAAACAAGGTACATTTTTCTTACAATCACTGAAAGCATAAAAACCACTTGTAAATAGCCGATCTCGCTTAAAATCCTGTCAGACCTGGATATCAGCCAGAGCTACAATTCTTCTAAATTTCACGAGCATAGCCATAAGAGACATTTTTCCCTCACTTATTTTAATTCGTTTTTGTTCCTTCCAGTGAATTTTTATACTAAAAAATTTCCATCCTCCTAGATAAACGGGGAATTTCTGAGACAATTTTAAAGCTTGGTTCGGGTGAAAACTTTTAAGTTTCCCAAGTTTTCCCTCAATTTCATGACAGTACATTCAAAATTGATCCTATTACATCAATTCAAATTTTGGGGGTTTCTGCACAATAAATAAATTTCAGAATTAACCATTTCTAGCCTTCTAGAAACAATAGGAAATATTCTTAAAAACTATCAAAATTCTTCTTTGGCCTGAATCAAAGAAAAATGCTATTATTTTGTTTTCATGAACAAACATTTAAAGCATTCTGGAATCCGTGAAAAAAAATTTTCTGCACAAAAGCATGCCTATGGCTTAATCGAAATACAAAATATGTTTTTTGCACATTTTCGAAATGTTCTAAATTCAGCAAATTTTTTATGTATTTGCTACTTGTTTATTATTGTTATCAGAACTGCTTGAACTCTCCAAATGTTGCGATTGCAAAATTTGGTATCTTTTTTATAGAAATAATAAAATAATACACTGGAATCTAGATTTAATTACGGTTTTGGGCATGTTCTTCAATAATTGGCCTCAAGGCCTCAAGGCCTAGTCATCTTTTGGAGTAAAGTTCATTATGATTCAAATTTAATTTTAAAAATCAGTAGTAACGTTAAAAAAAATGAACGGGTATCCAATTAAAATTTAATATATGAAAATTCTGTAAAATAATTAAAATTTGATTAGCAGTTAAATTATCATCATAACGATAGAGGTTAAGTTCCAAATAATAAAAAATTATAGTTAACCTATTTCAATTGTAAGAAGAATGCAACATTTATGTGGTGAATAAACTTAAATAATTTATGAAAAACTGTTGAGCCAATTAAAATTTAGAAAATTAAAAAAAAAATTATTATGAGAGCAGGATGGGAAAGCATCCTGCTGCCACAAAAAAACTCCAAGAGTGACTGTCAGAAAATTGTGATAAATTTTATGAAAATAATTCTAGAATAGAATCGTAGAATTTTAGAATTATTTTTATAAAATTTATCACAATTTCCTAACTATAAATTTCTTCTCTTGTGAATTCCTTACAATAGTGTATGTTAGGTTACTTGATTTTCCCTGACAGTCACTTTTGGAGTTATTTTTTTGGGAGCAAGATGCTTTCCCATCCTGCTCTCATAATAAAAAATGTTTTTCAATTTTATAAATTATTATTACTTTAACCATTTTTAATAAATTACCATTTTTAATAAAAAATTTTAATAAATTATTTGAGTTCATTCATCACATAAATTTTGCATTCTTATTATAATTGAAATATGGGAACTATAATTCTTTATTATTTTGAACTTAACCTCTATCTATATTATGATAATTTAACTGATAATCGAATTTCAATTATTTTATAGACATTTCATATATTAAATTTTAATTGGACTCCCGTTCATTTATCTTTTTAAGCTTATTACTGATTTTTAAAATTAAATTTCAATCATAATGAACTTTATTCCAAAAGATGACTAGGACTTTCGTAACTAATTCGCAAGTGGTTTTGTACACCTTTCAAAATTGTTCACCTCAATAAATTTAGTAAGATTATTATTATTACACATTTTTTGATTTTTTGTAAGGATGGTTTCCTTGATGATGGAAGTGGTGTATTTCCGAAACGTTGAGTTTTGAAGATTTTAATCAACTTTTCCGACTGATTTCATACAAAATTTTGTTGAAAATTTAACTATTCTATTTTTGGTTATAAATTTATATAGATATTTAGATAATAACTACATAACATTTATATTCAATAGATTATAACTGCATAACATTTGTATTCAATAAATTATAACTACATATCATTGATATTCAATAATAAAACAACAAGCTGAAAGATCATATCCAATATCCAATTATTATTGTCAAAATCATATTATAAACAAACCTAACATTGTTAAGATCATTTGCGAAGATTAGATTTGTAACGAACAACGCAATAGACCATGATGAGCTGTACGCATCAACTTTCGCACAACAAACGGGCACACGCTAATCAAAAAGACATAAATTAATTAACAAGGTAACCAGAAAAGCTAGCTGCATTTTGTTTCCCATACGCTTACAAAATGCTGGTACCTATAGCACTTAGATAGCGCAGTAAACGAAAATAAGCAATACACATAAAAATGTCGCCTATTCAACACAAGAAATGGGCACACAATAATCAAAGGAGCATAAATTGATCAACGAAGCAATCATGAAAACTAGACACATCTTCAATCCTTTACGTTTTCAAATGCTGGTACCTGCAGCACATATACAGTACATTAAACTAAAATGAGCAGGCTACCTGAAATTTGCAGAACTAACACAGCCATCAAACACACATTCATTGAAGAGCTATAAATTAATCAGCAAGCCAACCTTAAGAACAGACCAGATTTTCAATCGCATACGTTTACAAAATGCTGGTATCTATACTACTCATCTACATGATTTAAGCATCTTGACCTACTTATGCCTATGCAACGGACACCAGCATCATCGATACAAAAGCAATAAATATCTCAATCAAGATGACAAACTTTTCTACACGTTCAACTTCTGTGCGGAGGCGCCGAGTCTGGAGTCAATAGAGCACCTGGCACAAAGGGACAACGGAGGCCCGAATTTCCTGACCTGATCGCCTCACCCATAGATCGGAAGAAGAATTAACCTTTTAACCAGCGAGAGGGTCAACACACGTGACAGACAAATAAATAAGTGAGTATTAAATTATTATCTGACAATCTCTTTACTCTATTGTTTGATTAACTAGTCATCCCTATTTAAGGTGGTCTAAATTCAAACAGGAAGAAGTAACTGAAGAAAGAGCACTCCAGCTGCATCATTTTTGATCTTTCAAATTAACTTGTATTTTATTTCGACCGTTTTATAATTTGTTTGAATAAACATCAATTACTCCATAAATAACTTAAATTCATGTATAATTAATTTATTTTGGTAATGGTAGTTATCTTCATCCCAGTTTTCCAATTAATATTTAATTAGAATCTAAAACGAGAAACCATCTTTTAAATTAATAAAATAAAAGGTAAGTATCGTTTGTTCTTTTGGTTTAATCTTTTGGTTAAAACTAAACTTCTCTGGTTAAAGATTAAACTATTTTCTTGACTTCAGATAAAAAACTTCGAAAGTTGTCGTGTTGACTCAATCTTTACGTAAAACCTTTTACCTTCCATTCGAGATCAGAATGTCTTAATTAAAATGATCACAATAAAAAATGTCAAATGATATCATTATCTTCAAGGGAAACTCTTGACACTAATAAAGTCGTTATTTCACATATGTGTGAGATAACGGCTACTTATGTATATATTTGTACTCTTATGATGCAATGGAATATTTCTCAGACACAGTTGTTAACCAATTTATTCACGGAAGTATTATTCAGTTTGTTCTCTAGCTTGCGAAAATGCGGGTGGTCTGTACTTTTGTTTGCACTTTGGCGGTCATCGTTAATTCTATTGGTGAGTATAATAATATACTATATCTGTAATTCTTATTATATTTCATATAAAACATGCACAAATACGGCTATTTATCAGGCCAGTGAAGCGAGCCTAAAGTTCCCCTTTCCAGCTCATAGTCACATAATAGCCCTTTGTATATTTACACTGTCAAAACTAGAGATTTCTTTTTTTATGGAATTTTTTTTCTGCTCTCCATTTTTGAAAAGGATAACTTCTTGCTGTTATTTTCAGTGCAAAAAGAATCGATTCTGGGTTCCCACCAGTGGTCTCATTTAAGTACCACTCGGGACTAATTTTTTTAGTCTTATTGATTTTACAGTCTATGACGTCAAGACTTATGACGTCATAGATATACATGGCCATTAAATACCTACGGACTGAATTTCCTTAAAAAAGGATTTAAAAATTGCCTAAAACGTATGGAGCTTATGCAAATCCATAGTTTTTGACCAATCGGCACCAAATTATGCACACATATTCCTTGGTCTCTCAGACAAGTCGTAAAAGTATTGGGGCGGGGGGGAAATGGGAAGAGGGCACAGCGGCGCATGTAAACCCCTGAGAAATTCCTACATATTTGAACGGTAGCATTTTCATCCCAGAGACAACCTTACATGTTTATACGGTAGTCTCAGATGAGGGTGGGGGGGGGGGGCAGACAGGGTAATCAAATGCAAATGACCGCGGCTAACAGCTAGTATATTTTATATTATATATCATTATTAATATTATATATGTATACCAACACATGCCTTTTTATTATATTTATATATAGAAAATAAAAGTCAATAAAGAAACAAAAGTAAAATTAAGTCTAAACGTTATTTGCAAATGAGATTTTGTTTTTAAATACAGTTCCTTGACATAATAACTGTTAAACCAAAATGTGACTAAAAGTAACTAAAAGTGACTATAACGTATATTAATAATATGTCTTATATTCTTTTTAATTAAAAAGAACTCCAGGAGAATTTTAACGAATTCAGCATAAATCCCAAAAATGAAACAATGAGTTAAGTTGAATTTGAACACGATGAACCTTAATCATTCTCAACTTGAAAGTTTTGACGCTCAACTCTTCTTTATGGAATGTTGAAATAAGTGCAATTCATTTCCTTATTTGGCTTATTTGAAAGTATTGTTTGTTAAGTGTTAATTGACAGTAAAAACTGAGTGAAAACATATTTGCCAAAGCATTGACGTAAATAAAACAAAAATCATGGTGCTTGAAGGAAAAACTGAGAAAACAATGGCAAAACATTGTCCTAAATGATGAGAGATTAGAACAAGTTGACAAGTACGTATATCTGGGTAGCCTATTCACTAGCGACGGAAAAATAGATATGGAGTTAGATAGGCGCATAAATAAGGGTAAGAAAGTTATCGGTAGAGCAGGGTCCATTCTCAGAAATGAAAACATATCAAAAAAAGCTAAAATGGAGATACATAATTCTATATTCGTACCGACTGTACTATATTATAGCGAGACATGGACCTGTCAAGATAAGGACAGGAGTAAAATTAATGCGATTGGCATGAAACCCCTTCGCACAATATGCGGAGAAGCACTGATGTACAAAGTCTGAAACGAGATAATTCTCAAAGAATGTGGTGAAAAAGAGACAATAGTTGACACATGGGAAAGAAATCAGTTAAGATGTTTCGGACATGTTGAAAGAATGAAAGATGAACGACTAAGGAAACAAGTGTATAAAGGTAAAGTAAATGGCAGAATGCCCAGAGGTAGACCTCCAAAAGAATGGTTAGAATCTGTGAATGAGACACTAATCCGAAGAGACTTAAGAAGCCATAGAAACACGAGAGCTTGCATTAAAAAATGCATGGACATGAAGGAAGCTAGAGTAGTATGCCAGGACAGAAAAGTGTGGCGACAAATAGTTTATAAACAGAGTGACAATAGAGGCAATGACGCCTGAAACAAAGACCTTGGATACTAAATGGGCCCAAGTGGGGAACCACACATAACAATTTTGTGAGGCTCTTCACCTGGGGTGATCGCTAGAGAGATTGATCAACAACCTGGGTCGGAGCAGTGCTGCGGAATGAACGTGTCATTTGAATAAATAACACGAGAATTCCAGATCAATCTAAAATATCTATACCTAACACCTATATACCTATCTACCTTATACCTATATACCCATCATACACACTACTATTTTCCAACCGAGCAAGTCACGCCTACCCCGAAAGGGAAATGGCTTAATGGTATAATAATAATACCAAGAAAAATGTACGGTGGGGAGTTCTCATAATTAAAAATTATTTCTCATAATTTGTATTCAATCATCAGAAAGATACTTTCTGCAAAGAAACGTTGGAATCAGCTAAAGATATAATACACAAATGTGCTGAACAAAAAAAAATGTATCCTCTATTTCTTCTTGCAGAGTGCAGTTCACAGCCCGACGAGAAACCTAATAGCGAACAAAATACTGGCCCTTCTTCTTCTTCTGCTGTTCGACAACAACATTTGCCTGACCGGATTTCTCCAGAGGAGGCTCCTTTTCGTGGCAGGTCCAGGTTTCCTGCTAGCAGGAGTCCTAATGGCGAACGTAATCCTGGTTCTTCTTCTGCCAGTCAACATTCACCTGACCGGACATCTACTCAGGAACCTCCACTTCGTGCCAGATCCATTTCTCCTCTGGGCACGCTACCTTCAGATCGAGTACTTGGATGTACAATAGAACAACTTGGATATGTTCGACTTATTCCTCGCACAAATCGAAACCGGCAATTTGAATTTCGAAGATACGTTTATCCTGGCGATATGCGAATTAAATTTCTAGTAGAACGAAATAAATATAGGCCCGTGCCAAGCCGAGAATATATTGTATTAGCAACATCCAATGATGACATTTTCGCAATATTGGATTATAGTGGGACTCTTCGTGGCATTTATGGGCCAGGTAGAGCTCATTTGCGAATAAAAATAAATATGATAAGCGGCGCTGTTGATAATTTGACTCCAGATGAAAAAAGGGATTGCCCAGTAGGCAGAAGCCAAGCAATCTTCTCAAAAAGTTTTATCAAAACTTCTGCAAATTACGATTCACTACAGTGTGAACGGAATCCCAATCTCGAACGTATTCCTAGTTCTTCTCCTTCTGCCAGAGAGTCTAGGCCTTCTCCGGGTAGGCCTTTTCCTCATGAAGTACTTGGATATGCACTTGCAAAACTTGGATATATTCGTCTTATTCCCCAGACAAATCCAAATCGGCAATTCGAATTTCGAAGATATGTTATTCCTGCCGGCTTACCAATTAAATTGCGAGCAGGAGGGAATAGATATGTGCCCGTGCCAACCCGAGAACATATTGTTTTATCAACATCCAATGGTGACGTTTTTGCAATACTGGAGTATAGTGGGATTCTTCTGGGAATATATAAAGCAGATGAATATCATTCGAGAATAAAAATGAACATGATAAGCAGGGCAATTGACGATATGAACAAAATTGAAATGAAGGAATGTCCTGTAGGCAAACAATACCCAATCTCTCCACGTCGGTTTAAAGAAGTTGCTTCCAATGAAGATACTCTACAGCATGTGTATCATTAATTCAATAGAAAAAATATAAACTACAATATAATATTCTTTGTAATCCGTAGTCGGATCAAAATTAAGTAAAAAGATATAAATGCAACAGACAAATAACACACTCAACGATAACTTGTAGGACGCAATTCTTAATTGATTTCAAATCCTCTTTTTTTTCGAAAAATGTTCTTATTGAATTTACAACTGATATGTGAAAGCGATTTTTGAATTCTTATTGTTCAAAATTTTAGATCAATGCAAATAATAAACAAATGTTGATTCTTTTCTTTTTCGTCTATCATTTGGTAAACAACTTTCGTGCAAGCGAAAAATAATTCATAAGTAATATTATTTGTTATGAAAAAATTATAGTATCAAATAAAATTATATTATCATTATCGATTATTCGATTTCAAGGTAATATTTTGACAAAGAATTACTTGCTTTTATCGACAATATGCAGTGGATCATAAAAAGGTTTCATTTCATATTATTTATTAATTTTATAAATAAAAAACTGAAAAATTCTGAAAATATAATTTACGAAAGATTACGAAAGATTCGATTCTTCTTTGCCTTGTGATATACACATAATCGTTTTATTTACAATTTATTATTTGAATCATTTTTCATATCATTTGCTTGTGAAATAAACAATTAGCATCGTGTTGAAGCACATCTCAAAAGTATGATCAATTTTAGGACAGAAATAGAACACTTAAATTTCTAGTGAAAAAATTACTTTTCAACTAAAAAACACTAATTTTCATAAAAGAGTTCATTCTTCAATCAATAAAATAAAGTTTTGAGAACGCTGTTTGTAGAGATTTTCAACTATGTTTTGCAATTAATTTGAATTCACCCTGAATTGTTACTAATGCATTCAGAATTCTTTTATTATGTCTTTCGAATTTCGTTAATTTACCTGAATTCTTTTAAATTAAATCAATAATTCTATTCAGTTCAATGGATATTTTTTTAAGTTTTCAGTTTTTGTTTTAATCGTCTTGAAGTGTTTTAAACTCATTGTGAATTCTTCAAAATATAATCAAATTCTTTAGACTTCCCTTGTCTTTTTCCAAAATCATTTTAAACTTACTAAAATCAATCACATTTTTTGGAGTTTTAAATTTTTTTCCAATTTATTTCCATGTTTTAAATTTTAACTTTAATTGTTTGAAGTTTTATTAATTGAATTTTTCAGAATGCTTCCAGATCCAAAAGAACATCAGTCACATTATTGCTGCGCCCTCACGAGATGTTCTCTGGAAATCTGTTTTTCGACAACTTCGCATTCAAAATACAATACTTTCGAATAATTTTCAATCTGACGTTTTTTGCAGGGCCATTTCTCTGCTTCTTGCGGTTTGAATAGGTCACTATTTTAAAAGAAATTAGGCTGTTGCCGCCCTTAGAATAATAAACTACAAATTCAGGCCTCGGGCTCAAAACACACTATTGACACTATTTGACCCTTTTTTCAAGCGATGACGCTGCTTTGCTACTATTTTCAAAAAAAATACACTAAAGACAATATTTATAAATCAAAAACACGAATTTATCAACCAAGATAGATTTTTTTTTTAATAAAAAATTGACAGATTTTCGCAGAAGGAAAAAAAAAATATTTTTTGAAAAGTTTTTGTTTAATTTAGCTTTTAATAAGAAAGATACTGTAACGTTTATAGAACCATGAAAAGTTCTATAGACAGGACTTTTTTCTCCTTATAATAAACGGATTTAATCATGTTTACGTAAACAACAGATACGATAAAAATGTTCACACAAAAATGTTTATGTATAAAAAAGTTATACTAAAATACATTTTACTTTTTCGTAATAACGTGCATCATTTATGATAAAAATTAGACAATTAATTTTTCATGAAAAAAATTCACTACATCTCTTAATGCATAATACAATATAATACATAATTCATTTTTTTAAACTTTGTAAAACTTATATAATAATGGAAATTAATATCATTCGTAGTATTTATCAATTTGAAATTTATATATGCTCATATACATGTTAAAACGAATAATTCACAATTCATTTTCTAAAAAACATCTCTTTTAATTTATCAAATAAAACATTTATTATGGCAATATAATTTACAAATAATTTAAGTGTCTCACCAATTTAAGAGCCGATTATAATAAATTGAATTATAATTATATTCACAATTTTTTCAAGAAGATAACGATGGCAGAATTTACCTAAAAATAAATTATGAGAAATCCATTACTCCTTTAGCTTTAACAGAGAAAAAATATAAAAAGGAGCACCTTATTGAAGGGTACGTACATCATCCTTATAAAAAAAATTAATAGGCGCGCGCAAGACTACTACTGTATATCTACAATAGGAATTTTTTTCGTGACTGTTGCGGTTGGTGCAGTAACTATTCCGGTGTAAGCAATTACAGCTAGGGTTTACTCCTCTCAGTGTAGTTGAATTTTTAAGTAAGATGATCAGTTTACTACCAAAAATGACTATTTTAAAACAATATATATAAATTTACAATAAAATTGTTGATTTCTCGAATAGAAATGATTAATTTTAAACCAGTAGTGGAATAAGTTAATTAACTGTTGAAACAAACATTAATTCATAACAAAATAGTTAAATCTTAATTTATACTGTTACCTACTGATACCAAAAAATTATGATACCAGCTTAAGACCGATTTCAAAAGCAAAACGGGGTATGCATCATTTCAAATCTTACGTGCTGCAATCGGTCATTGCCCTTCACGTATAATCATTACGTGTATACTTTTTTCCAGTTCAAGGTAAAATACTTCAAAACTGTAATTTTTCTTTCATTTTCGTTTGGCATATTTACAAAATGTGATTTTTTGTAAACATCGTGCCTCAGTTCGCAACTGTTAATTTGGACAGTACATAATAATGCACACACATTTTATCATGTTCTTTGTTGTTATTCAATTCACATTGATTTTTCTCTGTAGTTTTAGATTATTCAAAGAACTTTTGATATTTTTTTGTTGTTGCTTACATAGTTTAGATATAAAATGGAATTTTTCAATCCAATTTGCAGATCTTTGTGTGATGAACAATTTTTAAAGGACAAGCTAGAACCTTTGGCCAAAAATGGCCGTCCAACGAACTCGTCCTTTCTTTCATCACAGAAAAAATTGAGGTTTCCCTTATAACTCATTTTAATTTTATAATTTATATATATATATTCATAATTTATATATAATTTATATAATTTATTTAAGGAGCTGCAACAATAAGGACCCCCCCCCCCTCTAAGAAGGAATCTATTCTTCGCTTTGCCCACTTCGACATTTTATTTATTTAATAACACGACTTTGACCTGAAAGCACACATGTAATCGAACTCTGATGAACGTAATTTAATGAAGAGAAAAAATGCACAGAAGATTATCGCAATTAGAATAGATATAATGACTATTTGATGTAATTTGCAGGTTATGTAGCAAACTTGTTAACATAAAGGAAAATTCATATGCGAGAAACTTTTAGCCTCAAGTCAGCTGTCGACAACAAAAGGCTTCCAAGACCTCCGAGGTCATCACTAATCCTCTTTGAATTTCACAGAATGTTTATATTATTTATCTTCATGCACGGAGAAAAAAATATGCCTGTAATAGTAAGAACACTAGTCATGCTTTTGTCGCAGGTTTCATTCTTGCTATCCTGGTACAAAATTCATTCATTTTAAGCAAGAATCCCTTTATCCTAAAAAAGTACAAAGCTTCATGCTTTTAAAGCCGTTATCCCTTGCGAAAATAGCTCGAACTTCGCCTTGCTACGGTTGTAAGAACACTCATCCTATTAGAGTATGAGTACTCTTACAAAAGAGATATTGGGCCACGCGCAAGCTCTAAGGGCATCATGTCTCCAGCAATAACGGCATGTGCTTGATTCTTTTATAGTATAGGACATTTAATCCTAAAAATGTCTAACCTGATGCCAATATTGGTAGAAATTTATGCCAATTTCGCACATGAAGTTCCGTGCTGTAATATTAAGAGCTCAGCCTACTATAACAGTGCGATTTTTTTCTCCGTGTAGTATTTATTTTTTATGTTTCAATAATGATATTTAACTGCAATAATTATGATATTTGGATGGTAAATCTAAAGATGTTCTCCATTTTTTTCAATCGCCAACAGTTCACTAGACACTGGTAGAAAATCACAGTTTCAATGATAAAAACGTTTGAAACTTTAGTGTTCTACAATATGAAAACACGGAAGAAAGTGATGCGTTTCAAAAATTGATGTAGTGGTTTTCAACAGGCAAATTTCATATTTTGTGACAGGGTGAATATTGACTTACCTGTCACTTAAATTTTGAATTCCCGCTTCAGGGGTTTAAAAATAGATTTTTTTTTAGTAATCCACCGACCAAGAGCGAAAGTCACCTCGGCCAAGAGCGTTCATCAAAATTTGTAGTCCTTGATCATTAACCTCGCGAAATTTGTATGCTTTCATGTATGTTAACCTCTACCTGTCCAATCCGAGTCCTACAACAACAAAACCACGGTAGCCAAAGATGGATCGTCGAATCTATCATTAACTATGGTTCGAGCAAAGATATTTTACCTAGATGCGGCAAGGGTCAGGAGTGGGGATGCCGAAAATATATAGCTAACTATTTTTCGCCTATATCGAGGTGCTGCCCTCTACAACTTTTCATTGTTTCCATAGCAACCGCGTCAAAGCCCGTGAATGAGTCACCGTCAATGATGAGAATGAGTGAGCCCAGGAATATCCAGGAAGTACTATTACTTGAATTATGTACTTCGCGAGTGAGCAGAAGATTTTGAGGATCAATAGATACAAATAAATGGAATTTTATACTGCAGTAAAATATTAAATTTACGTAGATGATATATCGATTATTTACCAGAAATGTTTAATTTAATTTAATTTAAATTAAATTTTAAGCGTAATTTTTGCAATTGAAGGGTGTCGCGGCAAAAGCATGAAGATCCATCGAGATACATTTTTTAGGAGAGAGAAAAAACCTTCTCAAAAATTGAATTCTTAAAAAAATGAGAAAGTACATTTGAGATTTGATCGAGCTCTACAGATCTCAATAAACAAAATTTTAAAAAAGTTAATACTTTTCGAGATACATAGCATCAAATGTCGACTGCGGTCAAAACCGTGTAAGTTCATCGGAATTTTAATTTTTTTTATTGTTTTTTTTTAGTCTGAATTTCTAATAGCATGAAAACTAATAGAAGACTTTTCATGAAAATTTTTTACATTCTCATTCTAATGAGAAGGTATTGGTTTTATGTAAAATTTGACATAGTCGGTTTTCATCAAATGTCCACGTTTTGAGACCTCCTGAGTCAGAAAAAACGATTTTTACGAAGGTGTCTGTCTGTCTGTAGTCTGTCTGTCTGTCTGTCTGTAGCCACGATAACTTTCGAAAAAATGATCAGATTTGATTGAGCTTTGGCACACTTTTTTATGGCCGAAAAATAGAGAACGAGTTCGTTAACCAGCTATTTTGGATGAAAATCCAAAAAGTGAGCACATTTTGAAAATTTTTGAGACCACTTTTTTGGAAGATTTGAAAATTCTATGTACGGTTATTAGTAGTACGCAAAATGACGAACAAAATATTCTTATGACTTTTCGTGATAAAAAAAAAAATTACTGGAGTTATAGCATTTTCAAAATTCCAAAAAACAAACGAAAATGAACATTTTAAGCCGAAAAACGCACGATATGAAAAAAATTCAAGAGGAGAAAAACGTTGATTCCTGAACACCCTATAATATTTTCATGACAACTTTTTGAATTTTTCGAAAAATAAAAAATTCAAATTTTGATCGCACAAAAAATTAATGAAAAATCAAAAAAGCCATTTTGCTGTAAAACTATGCAAGATACCAGAAAAGATCATCTCACCAAAATTGTGCAACTAAAAAAGATCTACAAATTTCTTATCATTCACTTTTTGATATGATGCGTAGTTTTTGTTTTATTCGTAAAAAACAGAATTGAAAATAGAAAAATCAAATTTTCAGACGAATATTACCAGCTACGAAAAAATGACCCAAACAAAATTTGTTCATCCATGGAAGAGGTACAAATTTATTGTGACTCATGTTTCGATAGGATGCGTGGTTTTTGTTTTATTCGTGAAAATAACATTGACAGTAAAAAAAATCAAAGTTTTGAAAAAACAATGCAAGGTACGAAAACATATAAATGAACAAAAATTGTGCATTCAAAAAAGACTTACACACCCGTAATCAATTTTTGTGGTAAGAATATATTCAAAATGAAAAAATTAACTTTTTTGATAAACGGCACAAGCTAAAATAAAATGTTAACTAATGAAATTTGTCGCCTCAATTATATCATTACTTTTCATTTGAAATCAAATACAAATTTAGTAATTTGTATATGAAGAACATATAACACGAAGCACAAAGTGCGCGCTCAGTGTATTTACCAAATCGCACGCCGTAAGTGCGCTCCAACTTTTTTGTTTCTATCATACGGTTCAAATGATTTTCAAATCAAATATCGAGCGCGAAGCGCGAGTGTCTGGATGAGAATGTGTTCCTTAAGGTCGATAGAACCTCGAGTAAATAAAGTTCCTTTTCAGTCTAAAATAAAAGCAAATTTAACAATCACTTAATATGTAGAGGTTTTGATAATTTTATAATATTTGCAAACAAACTTTTTCTTTTCATCGAAGTCGAACACGAAGTTCAAAAATCTAGAGGAGCCTAGCGTAAAGCGCGATGCAAATACGCCCGAGCGCGTAGCGCGAGGTGAATACATAATCGAGCGCGAAGCGCGAGATAAATATATGATCGAGCGCGAAGCGCGAGATCCAACAGTCGCGCGCCCTAGGCGCGCTCAAACTTGCGAGCGAAGCGAGCCGCGCGCGAAGCGCGCCATGAGAATGTGCCCGCGAAGCGGACAGATTTTTTTTAAATTGTTTAAACAATTTTTGTATAAACAAATTGTTTAACAAGCGAAATTCGGAAAAAATAATAGTGCCATTCGATTCTACGGAAGAAATTACATCAATTATATATGCATTTCGCAATTTTTTTATGGACTTGATTGGTGACGAAGTATAAATAAACACTTAAATGTTATAGAATTTGTATTTATACTGCATAACAAGTTGGGTAGAAAAAAAGTTGTCCAATACATGGACTTTATATAATTTTTTCCGCAGAATCGAATGGCGCTATTATTTTTTCCGTATCTCGAATTTTTAAACAATTTGTTTAAACAATGTCAAAGCTCAAATTTTTTTCATCAAAATGTGCGGTGGAATTTTAGAGAATTTTTAAGCCAATAAAACGTGTTTTTAACAAAGTGGCACTTACACGGTTATGCCGTCTTCAATAGTGCATAATTGGAAGTCTTGTAATTTAAATGAAAAAAAACTACCTCCGAATTGAAACCTTTTTAAATTTGACTTTTTCATATGGAACTGTGTCACATTAAGGGAATAATCGAAAATACCGAATAGATAAATTGACGAAGAATAGAAATATCGAATTATAAATTCTTAAATTTTAAAATTTCCAGAATCCAAAATTGAATTATATAATTTTCAATTTATATAATGAACGAATTATAAAAGTAACAAATTATTAAATTTCCTAAATAATTAAGATTCAGAAATCAAAATCTTTGAAGGATCTAGCACATCGGGATTGATAAAATAATTTATAATTATTTTGAATATTTAATCATTAAATTATTAATTATTGAAATTTAAATTTCGCGAATTAAAAAATTTAAGTTAGTTTAATAATTCGTTAATTGAATAATTTGGAAATTATAGAATTCGATAAATTTGGATTTCTGAAATATTAAAATTCGGGCATTTATTATTCGGTACTTATATTTTCAGAGTGCTTGCTGAAATCTAAGAGTTTAGTTTCACAGAGCAAAGTTCAACATTCCAAAAAATTATTTCTAAAAAATTATAACTTCTACCGACTGCATTTTTTGCAACGTTTTTTTGTTTATTTTCAAATTAATTTCCCAACCAAAAAAATATTGAAAAGAGTATTTCATAATTATTTTTCTCCAAATGTACGTAATGTAATGTAAATGTATTTTTTTGTTTTGATTTTCTAATTTTTCTTCGTGAAAAGTTACCCTAAGAAAAAAATTCCGGGCTATTCAAATTTTCAATGTTCAAAACTTTTAATATAAAGTATTTTCTAACCAAACTGAAATTCTTCAATATAGAATTACAAATAGACATCTCTATTTGTACAATTTTAAATAGAATATTCAAGGAAACGTCATAAGAAGTAAAAATGGAATTAAAGTGATGGGAATCAAAAGTCAAAATTAAATTTTTACTAATGCAACGTTTTAGTTTTGAATACAAAACTTTATTATGAAATCGCTGAATAATTTAATTACAATCGTAATAACAAATTATAGAATTCATTGTAAATAATTATGTAAGTAAGTAAATTCGCGCAAGAAAAATCGATTACCAGAAAAAAAGAAGAAAGTTTAGAAATTAAAAATAAAATTTCAATACGTACCTGCTTCAAAAAATACTTTTTTCTTAAACATCTCCACTGACGTTATAATTTTTTCTTTCCAATAATCTTTGAAACCCTTTATAAGGATTTGTGCGAAAACTAACCATAAATCCTAATTTATTAAATTAATTATTTATGTAGGGACTGATAAAAAGTGAAGAGATAATAAATACACAAATTAACGGGTTCCGAAAATATAATTTCATGAATTATGAAATCTCTGAATTTTTAAATGACAGGATTTTAAACTTATCGCAAAACTAAAAATCTCAATTATATCCAAAATTAAAATCTACGGAACTATATAATTGTCCAATTATTAAATTCTTCACATTTTTTTAATTCCCGAAATTTAATATTGACAAAAATAAATAATTATTATTTAATATTTCTTTAATAACTAATTGTTTATTTTCGTCAAATCTTAAATTTCGAAAATTTGCAAATTGTATGGGAATTTAATATTTCGTTAATTTCGAAATTTTTTTACGTTCATTTATGTACTCGGCATCTAATTTTGAATTATTTTTTATTATTCATCATACTTTTTATACTAATTCTAATATTTAATGAGAAAAATGAAAAGATGTTCAAGTTACTGTCCAATGGTAAAATTGTCCTATCATTTATAGGTTTGTAATTACTAGAATGCTGAATTCATTATTATATTCAATGACTTCTTAATTTTTTATTACGTCCTATATTATAGGATATTTTTTTCTTTTTCAGTCATAAGAGTAAATTATCTGTACTAAAAATATTTCAAAATAGGAAAAAGTCCGTTTCAGTCCTTTAATATACATAAATAATTCATAATAATGCAAAAATTTTAAATTCCCGCTCGACGTTTATTGCGCCGCCTTGCGGTATGTGGTCGAAACAATCCCTTTAAACGAAGCGGCAATACCGAATTTAGCCGAAAAGTACCGAATAAAGTCGAAGCCAAAAAAGTGAAGTCAGCGCAAGTCAGTACAAGATGGCGGGCCTCAAATATCCAGTAGTTGGTCCCACTTCCGGCCGCCATCTTTCACTAACCTCACTGCGCCATATTCCTGAGGCGGGACGTCATGATACCAGTTAACGATCCTACGAAAACTAGGGCTGAGTCGCCATGTTAGAGGATTACCAGGGATTCTGGCACGCTGGAATAGTTGCTTTGGTTCATGCAAAACAACCACTAGCGACTACCTTATCACCATGATTAATCTGAAACGGAATACTAAGTAACGTCATATTGCCTCCACATGTGACGTCATATTGAGTAAACCACGATTAATGACCGGGAACTTGACAAGAGCGGTCTCAACAGTCATTGGCTGGACCATCAATTGGACTTCAACTTCGAGATTCGAACGTGCAGGGAACGACTACCGAGTAATGTGCATCGAGCATTGTAAATTCGGTAACTTACGTATATTGTAAGTCAGATATTAGTTGAGGTTGTGTCTAAATGAAACCTATCATCAAGCATAAATTATTCAAGTACCTATGAAAGATTTTCTTGAGACAAAAGTTTCGAAACAACGCGGAAAGTCTCATTAAAACGTATGCGCATGCGCGCTCGCGTCTGGTCGAGGTTAGATTATTGGCGCGTCGCATCATAGTTATTATAAATTCACAAGCCTAGGACCACGTACATTTAGTTATTTCACCTCACGCGATGTTCCGTTCACATTTTTATTTTTGAATTTTCCCGCCAAACCGAAATTGAAAACTTTCCAAGATTCGTGAAACCTTATTTTGTTAAGTTTCATGAATCTTGGGGTCTAGGTTTAGAGTAAGAATTTGTTTGTAACAATTTGTACGTTATTTGTATTCGATTACTGGAAGTAGTTCATAGTTTTAGCCAGTGACCATTTAGTCCACAGTCCCTCTACTAGGCACGCTGTATTTGGAAGATCGGTAAACTTCGATTCCGACGTAGGTTTTAGGATTTAGCTTTTTGGTAAATGATAATTTTTAGTTCATAGTTCTACCGGTAGTTGCGCTGTGACTTAAGGTTTGTGAACACGCCTTCATGCGCGCACCCTTCGAGTTCACGGTCTTGGTGCGTCGCATGAAATCTGTCACTTTCTTTCTTGGTCTCTTAATGGCGATACGTGCCACGCACTCTCGATAACCTTGTCTTGCGAATTTTGAATGTGATTGGAATTGTGAACCTACGGAACTTGATCTGTATTGAAAATTATATTGGATATATAAAACCTGGATTTAATACGAGAATAGGAAAATACCAGACTCCAAGATGTTTAAGGTAAACCTTTTGTTACTACGGTGAGCGACGCGATGGTGGACTTGGGTCTCTGGGACTTATGGATCTTGCCCCCTTCCGACCCATTGCCTCGCTTGACCTGATTGAGAGTGCTCTATTATATTGTTTTTACCGGGTAATTGGACTCATGCACAACCGTGACCGTTGTAACTAGGATGTTCGCGAGAACTTTATAGGTTTGCTCAGATTGGGATGAATAGCGTGCATGGAATTTTTTTGGCTATCGGCCACGTGGTCGCAGTTGAGTCGCTTCTTTTGTTGAATTAATTTGGTAGTTTCTCGCGGTTATATTGTCGCGTCTGACCTGTCAGGGAAGTGGTAATGATGTCAAAGCCTTAATTTTCTCAACGGTTTCTTTTGAATTGTTGTAAATAAATACAGAATCATATTCTTTTCAAAGTTTTAAAATTTTTAGTTGTCGCCAATAAATGTCGAGATAGAAAATGGCCGTTCTGTCTCTGAAGAACCGCCCCTGAGATTCCTTGCTCCGTTAGCTTTTCTCTTTTTAGGCTTTCAGGTTTCATTTAAAATTTCGTATTTTCCTTTGAGAATTTTTGCCGGGTCACAATTTCCTTTCTTCGATGTAGGGGCCTGGCTGGCGCCCAGATATTATAAACCACGCACGTATACCCATGTATATACGTATATAGATACGTATATACATTTGTATGCAACACAAGCAAATTAAACTGCCATTGACAGGGTGGGCAATAAAATATTCAGTATAGCAAAGTAAACGAGCAGTTTTAAGACGGCATGAACGCAATGAATTTGAAGGACTAAAACAATATTTTCAAACTTTCGTAGGAACAATATGAGATTCTGAAATCCACTATACGAAAAACGCAGAAATACATACTGAGTATATCTGAAAATCACTTATATACTAAACGTAAAATATAATAGCGCTTGCGAGAAAAATGTGACCCTACTGAGGAGGGTCTATTCGACTTCTATTGAGAAAATATGAATTAACACTCCCGCCAACTTCAAATGAAGATTTTGAATTAAAAGTGAAAATTTGTTGTTATTTACAAGAATAATACCAGAGGGAATATTAACCTACATACATACATACATACATACATTGATTAGCAGTTCGAACTCGAAAGTCCATTGCCTCACTACCCGATTCGGGTAGTGTTTCTAGGTGGATATTTACTACCAATGTGGGCTCACCACACCCACGACGGGCCAACAGCACGCAGTATTCCTGAACGGTCACCCATCCAAGTACTAACCGCGCCCAACAATGCTTAACTTCAGTGATCATACGAGAACTGGTGTTTTCAGCGTGGTATCGCCGTTACCGATTATTAACCTACAGGCAATTTAATTCAATTTTGAAGGTTACATATATGGAAGACGCTAAAAAAAATGTTATTTGGAAATATTAATTTTCAGTCTGCGGGAATGAGAAGCTTCTATTTTCCAATTGAAAATAGAAAAATATTTATATGATTTTAAAATATTTAATTTAAAATCAAATAATTGAAAGTTCATACTGAACTGGATAATTTACATTAAAAATTGAAGATGACATATGAAAGTTATTCAGGGTGGCTACTGATCCGGGAAACCGGGAAATTACCTGGAGTTTTTTGTGACCGGGAAAATATGTCACGTGATGACATATTAATAAATTATTATCATTATTAAATTTTCAATTTAAAGAATTTCAAAATGCAGTTTTGACGACTTAGGGATCGTCCATAAATTACGTAAGACGTTTTTCTTCTGTTTAAATGAAGACGAGAATAAAATTGATGTCCCTTAAACAATTAAAAATTAGAAGGGGTTGGAATTGAAATTTTTTTTTAAAACGTTTTTAATTGATCAACTGTAATTATAATTTAATATTTTTCTCAATTGAACTATACTTTAAGTTTTATAAAGTCAACAATAATTGATTTCAAAGATGACTCTGAATCCGTTCAAAATTAAAGAGTTTAGAGATTTTATCTCTAAAAATTGAACTGTTGCCATTCGAAATCCTTAGTAGTTAAATAAACGTCAACGTTCAAAAGATTCAATTTCGAATTCTATTCAAGTACAGTTTCAGTCTAAAAAATTCCATTTTGAACCCATTAAAATTTTAATGAAAAAAAAGAACAATAATTTAATTATCAAAAATATTTGACTGTTCATATAAATCGATAACTTTATCAGTCATCAAAAAAGAGGTGGTCGTACATTTTTGCCCGATAGTGTATTTTTAAACAAAGTTATGTGTTGCTAATTTCCAATTTTTTTAATTTCAATTAGATTTCGAAGCTGTAAATGGTGTCATCTGTAAGTATAAAGATGATATCATTTAGAGAGTCATTTTCACGAGAAATTATAAAGTTCCGAAAGTTGACGCTCCTGTATTCTGTTGTGGGAAGCTGACGTTTTCAGATTCAGTTAAATATCTGGGAGTAATCCTAGATAGCAAGCTGAACTGGGCAAAGCACCTGGAGACCCAATGCAGGCAATTCGTCATGACTTTTTGGATGTGCAGGAGAGCCTTTGGGTTGTCGTGGGGGCTAGGGCCTAAATTGCTTGCTTGGCTCTACTCTGATGTCCTAAAACCCAGGCTCCTACATGCGGCCGTGGTCTGGTGGCCACGGGCAGAACTTAAAACAATGCAGGACAGGTTGTGAAGATTACAAACGCTAGCATTTAGGGGTTTGACTGGAGCAAAGAGGACTGCGCCCACAGCGGCGATAGGATTCATGCTCTGCGTCTTGCTATGTCGGAATGGCCATTAAAAGATGGATCCGAACAAAACACCGGGAATACTGGGAACAAACCCAGGGTATCCGTCAAGCGAAAGCCATCCTGGGGTATACTTACAGGATGGAAAGAGCTAGGGAAATCCTGGATTTACCCAAGAAAGATATAAGGGCAGTAGTGCGGATCCTAACAGGGCACAACCACTTGAACTACCATATGCACAAAATGGGGTATAACCCCACGACAGAGTGCAGGAAATGCCGCAGGGATGACGAAACATCCCTGCATGTATCATGCCAGTGCCCTAGCATTAGCTAGGCTCAGGCAACAGACCCTCGGGGCCCATTTTATGGAAACAGAGGAAATTACAACGCGATCAGTGGTCGACATACTGGGCTTCGTCAAGAGGTCTGGGGTCGACTACGGAGAGTGAAGAAGTAAGGGTGTTGCACAATAGGCTTTATAACTTGAGCGCAAGGGGAGCCCTCCATGGGCTTCCCGCTCGAAATTAAAACTAACTAACTAATTAAGTATAACGATGATATCATTTATAGAGGAAAATTTAAATTAGTATTCCACAGAATAGTGTGGGATACTAATTCAAACTTCCTTCTACTGATGCCCCTTCAGCAGCGCAGGTTTATTGAGAGCATTAGTTCCGCATTTAGTCAGTGTGCAGCGCTAGTGATACGCTTTCTCGCAACTGAGATTAATCGCCAAGGTTATAAGAATGCTTCAACTTCAAACCTCGAGTAAATTTGCGAGACGGCCGCGGCTTGCCGATCACCATACGTTTTTGATGTTCATGACGTTAATTAACGTTTTCGGACTTAAAAAATAAATACATTTTTCCTCGTGGCGACATGATCTTGAGGAATTTTGATGAATTATCGAAATGAAAATTTAATCATTCTTCACAAATGTTTCAAAATCCCCCAAAAAATTTAATTTAGCAGATGAAATGTCTAGGTCTACCACTTTTTTAATACAAATTAAAAATTGTAATAAAATCGATTTCTATGAATTTATTTTTTTTTAAACCAAAAAATCGCAGCGGACATGAACCTATGTTTTAACCTAGGTTTATGTATAGGTCTAAACCTAGGGCAGACCTAGGTTTTTCTCCAGGCCACTTGGAACAAGTCCTAAGAAAAGACCAGTTTTTTTCAAGAAGTGTGCTATGTGGGTTATCTAAATAATTTTCCACCAAGAAGTTGAAACTAAGAAAAAATAGTTAATTTTTTTAACGAAATAGTTGATTTTTCAAGTCAAAAAGACGCATTTTCATAAAAATAGTTGAATTTTCGGGAAAAAGAAATTTTTCTAACAAAATAATTGAATTTTTAACGAGATAGCTGATTTTTCCATCTACAAAGACGAATTTTCAACCAAACGTCGAACTCTCGAACAAAAAAGATTAAAATTACAGTAAAGAGATATGAGATATGATATGATTTATAGAGGTCCCCTTTTGTTTGTTCTTCTTTTTGTCTTTCTGATTTCTTTATATCAATTTTGGTCCCAATGTCAATTTGTGGTCCTATGTCCATAAAGCTGTCAAATCAAATAAGGTCTCATAAAAAATTTTCGAATTTTAATATTTAAAGACAATATCTAGATGTAGAATTTCATTGCGCATCTTTCGTCCCCAGGGAAAAAGTTTTAGCTTCTTCAATTTTCTACTTAGAGCTAAGAAACTGTCTTGTTTGGAAAAATCGATTTCAATTTGATTTTCATTTGAACTCGTGCTCAGTTAGTCAGATTTGGAATTTTTTAATACAATTTTTAGGGAATGCTGACCAAAGGTACTTCGACTGATAGGGCAAAAAGAATTAAAAAAATTGTTAATAATTTTTTTCTGATGCTCGACGCATATGGGACTCCTTTAACTGCCAGCGTTTCGTTCATCGAGCGAATTTTGAGCAACAAAAAGGTACAACATTTTTTCTTGTTGCCGAATATTAACGCATTTGCGGCGCAATTCAATGGGCTATAGAATGGAAGAAAATTAAGAGTGGGGGGGGGGGGGGGGCTGGTGTAACTGACCTGAGAAACAAGCGGACGCTGAAAGTATAGGGCTAATAATTGTATAATCTCATTATATTCCCATGTAGAACAGCATTGCTTTTCTACAACAATTTTTAATCGACACTCATTATAACCAATTGCAGCAAATACTGAACTAAGAAAATGATTTTCGAAAGTGATTCATCTAACCTCTGCGTAATAAAGTTTATTCTAAAAATTATGGTAAGAAAAAAATATTCTTTTTAATGAAAATCTAATCAGATTTTACAATTATGCCCTATTCTTTCGCTGTACATTTGTTTGTTCTAGGGTAAACGGTCATGTGAGGCCACGTTTCTTCTAAAGGATTTTGAGGGCTACAGTAGGGCCTAATCAGAGGACTAACGAGGACCCATAGGGGGCTAAATTTTTATTAAATTAGGCCCTCATTTAGCCCTAAAAGTGTAAAAAATAAACACTTGTGCCATTTTGAAGAACTAAAAGAGCTTTAAATCTAATACGAATTAAGACCTCTATAAACGCTTGAAAGTCCTACTAAGTTCTACAATTTAGAGTTCTAAAAGAGGACTAAACTTTTGACTTGGGATGCTTTATATTTATATCAATCCAAGTATTCATTGACCTGTGTGCTCGTGCCCATGTTGTAATCTTCATCAATTTCAACCCAATCGAGCAATTAGGGAAATTGGTTTTTTGTACGTTCCGAGGACGTGCCATAATATTCAATTTTTAGTCCTCTTTTAATTCCACCAGAAGAAAAAGCTCTCTCCATGCCGTTTTTCTCA
The DNA here is from genome assembly GCA_932195095.1 of Andricus curvator. Taxonomy (NCBI): domain Eukaryota; kingdom Metazoa; phylum Arthropoda; class Insecta; order Hymenoptera; family Cynipidae; genus Andricus; species Andricus curvator. The sequence goes on from CAKNYM010051957.1 coordinate 424,077, forward strand.
ACCAACTCATATACCTTCCTTTCTTCCTCGTGCATCCTTCTCACTGCATCCATCTGCAATCCATTCGTTCTAAAATACCTTTCCCTTTCAACCTCCATCTTCCCACCCCCTCTCCTGTTCTCCTTCTCCCACCAACACTCCCTAACCAGCTTACTTCCCCTCTCTTCCAAAAATTTCTCCTCATATTTACACGCCCGACTTCCCGCTAGAATCCCTACACTGGTTGTCCCCGTCTCCCTCCTCGCAATATAATTAGACGTTTTCCTTGCCAACCCCAGTGTCCACTTTACATACCTCTCCTGTATCCTATTTACCTCTTCACTTTCCTTCCACCACCACACCTCTACTCCATACAATAGCATACCGCCTTTCCTTTCCATTCCCCTCCCTTATCCCTTCCCCCTCCTTTTCTGAACACCATAACCTTGGACTTTTCCGCATTCAGCTCTAACCTGTTCTTATCTAGGAATCTTGTCAACCTCTTCATTATCTCCTTTGAGGCCTCCTCGCTTCTTGCCAGCAACACTATGTCATCTGCATGCGCTAGTAACCAAATTCTCACCCCTCCTATCCTGACTCCTTCTACCACCCCGGCCTCCAGCTTACTTTCCATATCCGCAACTAAAATCGCAAAAAGCGTTGGGCTAAGCGGACACCCTTGCCTTAACCCCCTATCCATCCAGAATCCCTCCGAAATCCCTTCCCCTCCTCTCACCTTATCTTTGGTCTCTTCATATATCTCCCTTACCCTCTCGATCAGGCCTCTCTTCACTCCCCTATCCTCCATCGCCTCCCACAACCTCCCCCTATCCACCGAAGAAAACGCGCCTTTTAGAACCACAAAAAACGCGTACACTCTCGGCCCCTTCTTCGCTAATTCTCTATCCACCACGTGCTGCAGAACGTAGATATTGTCGATAGTACTCCTACCAGCGCTAAAGCCCGCCTGCGTCTCCGGCAATATTCCTTTCCCCTCGACACCCTTCCGCAGCCTCTCCGTCACCACCATCGCGTACACTTTATACGCCGTATTCATTAGCGTAATCCCTCTATAATTTTCCTGCCTATCCCTATCTCCTTTCTTTTACAGTGGCACTATTAATCCTTCTCTCCACCCTCCTGGCAACCCCTTCCCCCTCCATACTTTCTTCACTGCCTCCTTCAGCCTCTCCCTAACCTCTTGTGTACTAAACAGCCATGCTTCGTTCTCTACTCCGTCCAGTCCTGCTGCTTTTGACCTCCTTAACTTCCTTATCTGCTTCTCTATCTCATCGTCATTCAACTTCTCCATCTCTGCCTCCCCCGTTCTTCTACTCCCACCACCCCTCTTCCTTGCATCCGAGCCCTGAAATGATTCTTCAAAAAACTCCCTCCACTCCTCACTCCCTATCTTCTCGCTTGTCCCCACTCTACACGTCCTAAAGCTATGTATTATCTTCCAGACATCCCCCTCTGTTTTAACATTACCTAACTCCTCCCTTTTCGCATTACCCTCTTTCCACTTCTTGTACTTTCTCTTCACCTTTCTTTTCATCTTTTTACATTCTCTACCCCATACCACCCTTCTCACCTCCTAGGCTTCCACCCTAACACTCCACTCACACCTTCCACACAAATTCCGTAAAATCCTCTCACCACCTGTCACTGAACACGTTCTCACTTCCGCCACCAACATGTAAGTTCCGACTGGAAACTATGTAACTATTTAGTTTTTCAATTACTAAATTTTGGAATTTTAATGACTTTCATTCGAAATTTCTTCATTATGTCAGATTAGAAATCGAGAACTTGAATTTTAATTCTCAAAACCATTAAAATTTCTTTATTTTTATTCATACATCTCTGAAATTAAAGAGGTCTTAATTGTATGTAACTCTTGAAAATTGTTGCTATATAGATTATAAATCTCTATGATTGAAGAGTTTTAAATCGTTGAAATTTTAGTTTAAGAACTGTACAAATTTTAAGTTTCGCAATTACTTGAATTGAAAGCTACCGAAAAATGCATAGTTCTTTGTATTTTTGCTACCTATCTTTTATCCTATTTATTCGCATTTCTTCGAAACAAATAAAATTATTAAATTTATTCTCGATGAACGGAAAATGTCATTATACTATCTAAATTTGAATTCGTAGAAATGTTACAAGTCCATTCAGTGCACTTATTTTTAATTGACGAATCAGTTATTTTCAGAAGTTTACTCATTTTAACAGTAAAAATACCGTAAATGAAGTTAATCAGTTAATATTATAATATAATATTAATATAATTATAATTATATAATATTAATAATATTTATAATATTGAAGTGTATTTTTATATTTTCATTTTAATAAATAAGTAAGAAATTATTACATGTGTAAACAAATTTTAAACTTTAAACAATATTACATTTACAAATGGTACGTAAATATATTTGGAACACAACCTCTTAAAATTAACTGAACCCAGAACTAAACGCTAACAGGTCTCATAAAAAATTATCACAAACAAATTTCCTTATTTCTCGTTTTCGAACGTAGCCAATTCCTTGTGTAAATCACTTATTTTTCCATTAAGAATAGTATCTTGACGCAATAAAAAAATAAGAAAAGGTAATGATTTTTGAGCAATTTCTAAAACGTTAGTTCAAAGGTAGGAAAGGATGAAATAATTTTTTCCCATTCTTGCAACATAATTTGTGGAATTTATATTAGCTTTTTATAGTTACTAATCCATTCAGTGCACTTATTTTAAATTGACGAATCAGTTATTTTCAGAAGTTTACTCATTTTAACAGTAAAAATACCGTAACTGAAGTTAATCAGTTATACCGTACCTGCAGTGAATCAAATATAGACTTAGAATAAATGTATAGAAAAACTATTTTTGAAGTAAGCTTTTGTTAATACACCAATAATATTTATAATATTGAAGTGTATTTTTATATTTTCATTTTAATAAATAAATAAGAAATTATTACATGTGTGAACAAATTTTAAACTTTAAACAATGTCACATTTAGAAATGGTACGTAAATATATTTGGAACATAACCTCTTAAAATCAACTGAACCCAGAACTAAGGGCTAACAGGTCTCATAAAAAATTATCACACACAAATTTCCTTATGTCTCGTTTTCGAACGTGGCCAATTCCTTGTGTAAATCACTTATTTTTCCATTAAAAATAGTATCTTGACATAATAAAAAAATAAGAAAAGGAAATGATTTTTGAGCAATTTCTAAAACGTCAGTTCAAAGGTAGGAAAGGATGAAATACTTTTTTCCCATTCTTTTAGCATAATTTGTGGAATTTATATTAGCTTTTTATAGTCTTAAATGGGCCATTGCAGTACACATTATATCAATTTGAGATGTAAAAACCAGCTTTCCTTAAAACGTAAATAACTACATAAATTGCGACATCAGTTTTAGATAAATATGTTAACAGATCTTTTTCACTGAAACTGACTCTTATCAAATGCAAATATTTCTGAATGACAGACTCAACGCAATCGATGTCAAAGATAACGACAAATTAAATAATACATTAATCAGTCGTTCCACTAATTGGAAAGATGAGGATTGTCTGTACTCTGGTCATATCGTTGGCAGTGATCCTCAACTCTATTGGTGAATATAATAATATAATATATCTATAATTGCAAGTACATTTTTTTGAGCTTTACGTAAATCAGAAACTGTCCACTTTTGTGCCCTCATCGACCCATCTGTGAACGTATAAATTTCCACGTGGACTTATATAACACTCTCAACTGTGCACGCTGTTTAGATGTGCATATATGGCAATGTCTTCGCTGTGCACGTGCACAGATAGGATATTCTGAACTCTGCACGTCTGAACTGATGCGATCAGATTTTCAACTGGGAGTCCACGTGCACATATGGTATCTTTATAACTGTACACGTATGCATATATTCAATAGAGTTCCCACCGTCCTTATAATTTATTGTTAATTAATACGCGTTTTCGAAAACATTTCGAAGTCCAAAGAACCAGCCAAAAAATCTAAATCTGAATCTAAATTATTTCTAGTCCCTGGTTCCAGCGACATAATTACTTTTATTAAAAATAATTATGAGTTTAAACCGATTAATTTTACTGCTACACTGTTAGAAAAATCTGTACTAAATTTAGTATACATGTAATGGAAGCGAGAATGCACAACATGAAATTAAATTCAGTATACCAGCGTACAGTAAATTTAGTATATTTATACTGAATTTAGTACACGCGTATACTAAATTTTTTATACGTGTATACTAAATTCAGTATAAAAATACTAAATTTACTGTACGCTGGTATACTAAATTTAATTTCATGTTGTGCATTCTTGCTTCCATTGCATGTATACTAAATCTAGTACAGATTTTTCTAACAGTGTAGTGAATTTACAGTAGTTTGTACCTATTTTGAAATATTTGAAGCCTAATAATATTTTTATCCATACGGATCATTTTAGACAAGACTGTCACTATTGATGAAAATCGTCCGCTATGTGCGCGCGATTCGCTTCGCCTGCGCATTTGAGCGCGCCTAGGGCGCGCGTCTGTTGGATCTCGCGTTTCGCGCTCAATTTTCTCCAAAAAGCGAACTTTTCTACATAAAGTTTAACTCTATTATATCAAATGAATATTATATTTACTTGTGTACCTCGGTCTGGGACTGTTTATTCATATATTGTAAAATAAAAATTTTCATGATCACTTTTAATATTTCTTCCTTATTTTGCACTCATTTTTGCTTTCAACTACCCTGATGAATGTATCATTTAATCAATTTATATTATTCATAATATGCATTCATATTGGAAGATATGTTTTCGTAGTCTTGCTTTTATATTTAAAGAAAATGCGCGTCCTATAAAAAAACAATTTTTTAATTAACATTTTATTGAACTCTGTAGTTTTTTCCAAAAACTTAATTTGTTTATTTTCAAGGTTATTTATTACGATTTAAACAGATCATACGTATCCTATGAAAAAATAATTACTAAAAATTTGTAGATTTTTTTTTTGGATGAACAACTTTTGTTCATTAATTTTTTCTGTACATTGTGTCATTTTTCCAAAAAAAAATTTTTTTTAAATTCAAATTTGAATTAATTTATTTCTTATTTTTTTATTCTCAATGTCATGTCACATTTCGCAGCACAAGAACCTGTTCATGTAACCTTGACGGTTCCTGCGGAGGAATTCAGTGAAGGAAGGTGTACACGATCCTGCGAAGGAACCCGCACTGACAAAGAAACCTTTGAGTGATCCAGTAAAGGTTCCTGTACAGGTTTCTTTGCGTAGTAAATATAGGAGCTGGTTCCTGTACAGAAACACGTATAGCGGTAAAAGGTCCTTTACAGAAAGCCATCGCAAAAACACCTGTCGCTTACAGCTATAAATTTGCTCTCCTCTTATTCCCTTTAATATCAAGCTCACTATCGAGACAGCCAAGCCATAAGCGAAACCTCCTGCATTAGTTCCTATGCAGGTTCATGTATGATCCAGAAGACCAGAACAAGTTGCTGTACATAAACCCACGTTGAATTTTTACCTAAAATGATAATTCTTTTTTAAAAAAAATACATTTTTTTACAACATTGTAGTAGTCAATATTTCAAGAAAAAGAGATTTTAATTTGAAGTCAAGAACATTTAAATTCAACCCAAAAAACGATTTTTTGACAGATTATTTGAATCCTAAGATAGATTAAAATTTTTAATTTTTAAGCTTTTTCGGGTTTCAATCGTGGGCGAAAATATGAATGTCGCCAAAGTTTCGTGAACATTGCAGTTCACTTCTTATCTGATGATAATATAATAGTTCAAGCAACGTAATAATATATTGAATGTGAAATGGAAATCATTATTTAAAGATCAGACAAAAGTCCATTCTCGAGCTAAAGTGTTCCTGAATTGAGGCCAAGAAATTTGAATTCAAAGAAGTTATATAGGTTCAAAGAAATGGAAGTATAATTTGACAACAATGTGACAGTAACTTAAAATTGCAGCAGGTTCGGCTACGGATTGGGATAAAAAAATCAATTTTCAGTTGAAAATAAAAGTTAAGACATTGTCTCGAAGAAGACAATGTCTCGGGTTTACTTTTAGGCGAATTTGTATACCTGTGCGGTCTGCGAGATTTTCATATTTCTTTTGGATTGTTCGTACATTTCAGAACTATAAAGTTTCACATGTTGATTGAACAGAAATGTGACGCAATAAATTTGTGAAAAAAATAGCATTCTCGTATCACAATCGTTGAACGAATGCGAAGCAAATTGTATGAGAAGTTATGTGCACAATAGAAGTTGAACCTCATTGTAAGACAAACGTGAGTAATCAGTTGGACTTCATGCTCTTATTTTCAGTGCAAAAAGAAACGATTCTGGGTTCCCATCAGTAGTCTCATTTAGGTACCACTTGAGACTAATTTTTCTCAGTGTTATTGTCTTAACAGTATATGACGTCAAAAATTATGACGTCATAGATATACATGGCCATTACATACCTACGAACTTGAAAAGCGGCGCTTAAGGTCGGTTCCTACGACTCACACTGGAAAGATACACTTATCAATAATTCCCCCCTTTTTCCCCTTACCACAAAGAAATTACTTCTTAACATAGTAATGCATTTTCAAGCAGATAGTAGAACCCAAACAAATTAATTTTGTAATTTCTCACCAAACAGTTGGACTTATGAAAGAAGAGTTAAATTTTCAATTAAGACATTTAAGGCAATTAAGGCAATTAAGGCATTTCCAACGAAATAGCTAATTTTTTCTTGAAACAGTTGCATTTTCAAACAAAGAAGATGAATTTCGATGAAAATAGTTTAATTTTTGAATAAAATTAATTATTTTTCAACAATAATTCCTGAATTACTAATCAAATAGTTAAATTTTAAACCTACAAAAACATTTTCTCTACCAAAAAGTTGAATTTTTAAAAATTTGAAAAAATATGAAATCAGAAAGAAGAAATTATAGATTTCCTTAAAAATTTATAAAAAAATTGCAATTAAATTATTTACAATGATGTTAATATAGAGGGGGTAATTGCATATGTATATATGTATTATTATATTATATATTATTATCTGATATATAAAATCAAGTGGCCTAAAACATATGATGCTTATGCAAATCCATAGTTTTTGACAGAACGGCACCAAATTATGCACACATATTCTTTGGGCTCTCAGAGAGGTCGTTAAAGTATTGAGGGCATAGCGGCGCATGTAAACTCCTGAGAAATTCCTTCATGTTTAAACGGTAGCATTTTCACCCCTGTGACAACCTTACATGTTTATACAGTAGTCTCTGATGAGGTGGGGGGGGGCAGGCAGGGTAATTAAATGCAAATGACCGCGGATAACAGCTAGTACATTGTATATTTTATATCATTATTATTATCATATATGGGGCATAATTTCTGAAGTGTACCCACCTCGAAAATGAAAGTTGTCCGATCGGGCTGAAAATTGGCCCAATTGTAGTCCTATTAGATAGTACTCTTCACACCAAAAATTAATTAATTTTGATAATTATTTATCAAAGTGGAGGGGGTACAATTTTTGGGTTTTTCAAGCAAAGCCTTAGTTTCAAACGTTTGTAACTTTTGTCCTATTGCCTTAAACAAAATTTCACCTCAAATATTTTTGATAGATTTGTTCACAAACTTTCTGGTGGTGATAACAAATTTTTGGAAAAAGTCAAAATTTGACCCGAATTTTTGAAAATCAAAAAAAAATTTGACTTTTTTTCAAATACGGGCACTTTTTTTTTCTTCAAAATATTTTTAAAAGAAAGCTGATATTTTTTCCTATAAGACCCCCAATTTTCAGAGTGGCAAATTAATTCGTCTTCGAGTAATAGAACGATACGTAAAGAAGATGTCGTGATAGGGCGGGTGGCGCGCGATTTACCCTAGTGCGCTCACGCCGAGGATCTTTGTGCAACGCTTTAGTGCCAGTTTTTCAAGTTAAGTAATATTATATGCTACAAGAATGACTGCTCTCTGCATTTTTAGGGTGAAATTAACAAGGCCTGCATTACGGTCAGTGTAAAATTAATTGGGAATACGCTTTAAAAATTAGAAGTGAGAATATATATCTTTTGAATTTACCCGCGTATTTTTCACTTCCTACTTCTGCCACTAGATGGCTGTCTGCCACTAGATGGTTGTCATTCTCACAAGAGAAGATCATTTTTAACAGTATAAGAAACTGGAATTTAATATTCGTATTTTACTCGCAGATTTGATCTGAAATCGAGTTTATCGAAGCAGGTTTGTACGTAAATTTATTTTATTCTTCATTTTCTCATTCTTATTCTCCTTTATCTATTATTCTCATAATTGTATTTTTGGAAAAATCGTGACTTTGGTCATTCTCTTCTAAAATTTTTTTTTTCAATTTAAAAAAAATACTTTTTGCACGATGCCCTCTGAAAAAGTGATTAAAATTTGGAAGAGTAGATGTATTAATCCTTTTCAAAAAGTGAGGCATAAATAAACTAAGCTTAAACTCCGTTGTGTTTCCCAGGACTTGCGTTTCAAATTGCCTACACTACCAGAAGGAGCTCGAATTTGCAGTTCATGTAGATACCAACTCATCAACTCAGCGGGAACATCATCCTTGAACTTTGGAGATGTTGCAGAGCCTTCTGGTAGAAATAAGGTAGAATATGAGGATCATGAAATGATTTCTGACGATGATGAAGATCAGCTATGTGACAGCGAAGAAGAGTTAGATGTCTTGGACACCAAGCTGCAGTGTGAAAACAAATATCATAAAGCTGGTGTTGAAGTACTTGATCAAATCATCGAAAAATGCAATGCCTCTAAAGATCTTCAAGAACAATTTCAACTTCTTTCGCTTGCGCCAAAATCTTGGGGACGAAGAAAACTGATGCAGGTGTTCAATACATCAGAGCGAAAAGCAAGAACTGTCAAAAAATTAGTTTCAGAGCATGGAATTCTTACGCTTCCGAATCCAAAAAGAGGAAGAGCATTGACTCCTGAAACTGAAACTCTAGTGAAAACCTTTTACGAACGCGATGACATAAGTCGAATGATGCCAGGGATGAAAGACTTTGTGTCGATCAAGAATGATGATGGAACTCGTTCACATGTTCAGAAAAGGTTACTACTGTGTAATCTCAACGAGTTATATGCTCAATTTACGTCAGAACACGTAGGCCTGAAGATCAGTATTTCGAAATTCACAAAACTCAGACCTCGTCATTGTGTTCTAGCAGGAAGCAGTGGCACTCATAATGTGTGCGTTTGCGTGCATCATGAGAATGTCAAGTTGATGTTAAATGAAATAAATATTCAACATTTAACAGAGGATACTGACATGGTGCTCACAAATTATCACGACTGTCTGGATGCTATTGTATGTCCTAACTCTTCAAGTTCCTGTCATTTAGGAGAGTGTGAAAACTGTCTAGGTACTGCGAACTTGAAAGATAACATCACAAAAGCTTTTGATGAACATTGTATAAATGAAGTGAGATTTGAAATTTGGTTACAGACCGACCGATGTAGTCTGAAAACTCTGGTAATGGATACTGATGAATTCCTAGATGATTTATGTGAAAGGCTGTTGAAATTAAAAACTCATCACTTTATTTCAAAGGAGCAATCATCTTTTTTCAAAAACCTGAAGGAAAATTTATTGCCCGAGGAGTTTTTGATTTGCTTCGATTTCGCTGAGAATTACGCCTTCATAATTCAGAATGCAGCGCAATCATTCCACTGGAATAACGACCAAGCTACAATATTCACTGTGGTGATTTATTATAAAAAAGATGGAGAGCTCAAGCACGTAAGTATCGCAATCATATCTGATAACTTAGCTCACGACACGGTGGCTGTTCACGAGTATCAAAAGATAATAGTAGATTACTTGAAAACTCATTTCAGGCCAAAGAAAATTTACTATTTCACTGATGGTGCAGGGCAACATTTTAAAAATAAGAGTAGCTTTGTTAATCTCCAAGCCCATGAAGAAGATTTTGGTATCCAAGCTGAATGGCACTTCCATGGTACATCTCATGGTAAGGGTGCATGTGATGGTATAAGAGCGAATATAAAGAGACAAGCAGCACGTTCAAGCTTACAATGTTCTCCGAAAAATCACATACTCACTCCCCATGCTTTGTTTCAGTGGGCAAAGAGTAACTGTAAGGAAACCGAAATTTTTTTCAGCAGCAAAGAAAATCATGCCTTAGCCACCGAATTACTGAAAGCCAGATTTGACAAAGCTGTCACTATACCAGGTACATTACAGTATCACGCTTTCCTTCCCACTCAAAATGGAAAACTTCAACTCAAGAAGTTTTCGTCCTCTGAGAAATACGACATCTTCTCGAATGGCAAAAAACAGAAACCGCAAAAGAGGCCTGCAAAGAAAACAACTGTTGAAACTATCACCAAAAAATCAAAACGAAAGACACATAATATTACTATATAATATTACTTAACTTGAAAAACTGGCACTAAAGCGTTGCACAAAGATCCTCGGCGTGAGCGCACTAGGGGAAATCGCGCGCCACCCGCCCCATCACGGCATCTTGTTTACGTATCGTTCTATTACTCAAAGACGAATTAATTTGCCACTCTGAAAATTGGGGGTCTTATAGGAAAAAATCTCAGCTTTCTTTTAAAAATATTTTGAAGAAAAAAAAAGTGCCCGCATTTGAAAAAAAGTCAAATTTATTTTTGATTTTCAAAAATTCGGGTCAAATTTTGACTTTTTTCAAAAATCGTTATCACCACCAGAAAGTTTGTGAAAAAATCTATCAAAAATATTTCAGGTGAAATTTTGTTTAAGGCAATAGGACAAAAGTTACAAACGTTTGAAACTAAGGCTTTGCTTGAAAAACCCAAAAATTGTACCCCCTCCACTTTGATAAATAATTATCAAAATTAATTAATTTTTGGTGTGAGAAGTACTATCTAATAGGACTACAATTGGGCTAATTTTTAGCCCGATCGGACAACTTTCATTTTCGAGGTGGGTACACTTCAGAAATTATGCCCCATATATGTATGTCAATACATGCATTTTTAATATATTTATATATAGAAAATAAAAGTCAATAATGAGACAAAACTAAAATCAAGTCTAAACGTTATTTGAAAATGAGAATTTGTTTTTAAATACAGTTCCTTGAAATAATAATTTTTAACCCAAAATGTGACTAAAACTAACTAAAAGTGACTAGCGTATATTAATAATATGTCTAATGTTCTTTTGCATTTAAAAGAATTCCAAGAGAATTTTAACGAATCCAGAATGAATCCCAAAAATGACACAATGAGCTAAGTTAAATTCAAACGCGGTGAGCCTCAATCATTTTCAATTCGAAAGTTTTGACGATCAAATCTTCATTATGGAATGTTGAAATAATTGCAATTCAATTCTTTATTTGGCTTATTTAAAATGATTGTTTGTTAAGTGTTAATTGACAGTGAAAACTGAGTAAAAACATATTTGCCAAAGAATTGGATATATTAAAGACCGTTTCCTTCATGTAGGTTTTTGTATAGAAAAATGTACGGTGGGGAGTTCTCATAATTAAACATTATTTCTCATAATTTGTATTCAATCATCAGAAAGATACTTTCTGCAAAGAAACGTTGAAATCAGCTAAAGATATTATACACAAATGTGCTGAACAAAAAAAATGAATCCTCTATTTCTTCTTGCAGAGTGCAGTTCACAGCCCGACGAGAAACCTAATAGCCAACAAAATACTGGCCCTTCTTCTTCTACTGTTCGGCAACAACATTTACCTGACCGGATTTCTTCGAAGGAGGCTCCTTTTCGTGGCAGATCCAGGTTTCCTGCTAGCAGGAGTCCTGATGACGAACATAATCCTGGTTCTTCTTCTGCCAGATAACATTTACCTGACCAGACATCTCCTCAGGAGCCTCCACTTAATGCCAGATCCATTTCTCCTCTGGGCAGGCTTCCTTGAGATCGAGTACTTGGATGTACAATAGGAGAACTTGGATATGTTCGGCTTATTCCTTGCACAAATCGGAACCAGCAGTCTGAATTTCGCAGATACGTTATTCCTGTCGGTTTACCAATTAAATCGCGAGCAGAAAAGAATAAATATGTGCCCGTGCCAACCCGAGAACATATCGTTTTATCAGCATCCAATGGTGACATTTTTGCAATATTGGATTATAGTGGGACTCTTCGTGGAATTTATAGGACAGATAGATATAGTTCGCGAATAAAAATAAATATGGTGAGCGGCGCAGTTGATAATTTGACTCTAGATGAAAAAAGTGATTGCCCAGTAGGCAAAAGACAAACAATCTTCTCAAGCAGTTTTATTAAAGCTTCTACAAATTACGATTCACTACAGTTTGAACGAAATTCCAATGTCGAACGTAATCCTAGTTCTTCTTCTTCCGCCAGACAACATTCACCTGACCGGACATCTCCTCAGGAACCTCCTCTTCGTGGAATTTATAGGACAGATAGAAATCATTCGCGAATAAAAATAAATATGGTAAGCGGCGCAGTTAATAATTTGACTCCAGATGAAAAAAGGGATTGTCCAGTAGGCAACGGTCGAGCAATCTTCTCACCAAGTTTTATTAAAGCTTCTGCAAATTACGATACACTACAGTTTGAACGGAATTCCCATGTCGAACGTAAACCTAGTTCTTCTTCTTCCGCCAGACAGTCTAGGTCTTCTCCGGTCAGACCTTTTCCTCATGAAGTACTTGGATACGCACTTGCGAAACTTGGATATATTCGGCTTATTCCCCAGACAAATCAGAACTGGCAATTCGAATTTCGAAGATATGTTATTCCTCCCGGTTTACCAATTAAATTGCGAGCAGAACAGAATAGATATGTGCCCGTACCAACCCGAGAACATATTGTTTTATCAACATCCAATGGTGACGTTTTCGCAATACTTGAGTATAGTGGGATTCTTCTTGGAATATATAAGGCAGATGAATATAGTTCGAGAATAAAAATAAACATGATAAGCGGCGCCGTTTACGATATGACCGTAATTTAAATGAAAGAATGTCCTGTAGGCAAACATTACACAATCTCTTCACGGTGGTTTAAAGAACTTGCCTCCAATGAAGATACTCTACAGTATGTCTATCATTAATTCAATAGAACAAAGATAAACTAAAATATAATATTCTTTGTAATCCGTAGTCGGATCAAAATTAAATAAAAAGATTTAAATGCAAATGTATTATGGTTATCAAGGCTGCTTTTGTTTTATTCTTTGCTAACCCCCACAAGACCATTCCATTTTTTTTTCTCCCAATATTCAAAATTTAGAGAGTTACATGATTTTGAGTTTTCAGGAGCGAGTTTTTTTAAAACACCATATTGCATTAACTGCCAACAGAATATTCATTATTTTTTAGGCTACAGCGTATATACTTTATAGGGATATTGATTTTGAAGTGCATTGCGCAACCTCATTATTCATGCGCAACGACAGACACATTGAGGCGAAATTAAATAACACTATTATTATTATTTATTATTATTATACCCTTAACTCATTTCCCTTTCGGGGTAGGCGTGACTTGTTCGGTTGGAAAATAGTAGTGTGTAGGTTATGGTTATTTGTGAAATTGACCTTTGAAAATGCCTTCACTCTGCATACAGGTATTATATATTTTTCTCGTCAGCAAACTCGGACCACTGTATTGATGCGCTCTAAAATGTTTTATTATCCTCAGACAACGCAAAAGCATTTTTTATTAATTGGTAATTTTAATTCCCGTGTAGGAACCCTGAATAGTGAAAGTTAACAAAACATTAAAAAAATTGGTGCAGTCCCTTGAATTGTGCGACCTAGTGCTCTGCAATGGTGGTACATTTTCTGATAGGCTGGGTCAATTTACCTACCTAACGAAAAGAGGCTGCAGTACTATTCATTTACGTTGGTTAGATTTCAATTGCGCAAATCTTGTTGACGATTACTCTGTGCACAATATTTCGGACAAATCAAATCATTTACTTGTTGCTATCGATTTGAGTATTGTGCTTAAGGGTTCTAGGGATAGAGAGCCTACCATATTTGGCGGCGTATCGATGTCTGTAGAATGAATTACGAGAGAGCGAACACCTTTTATACTGCTTTGTCAAATTCAACGCTCATATTCAATAATGATGTTAATGCTGATTTTTTTGATAAATTAATTTCCTCAATAATGCATACTGGCAGCGAATCAAATATGCTAGTATGGAGGCACGTTTACATTACCGCGGGCCCTTATAATCAGAAAAATGTCTGGTTCAACTCGCAGTGCGCTCGTCTTACTGAGCTTTGGGCCAAACTAAATGACCTTGGTGTGAGTGCAAAAATTATTAAAATTTTTTTAGCATTTTATGTCAACTTCGGTTTGAAGTTCAAATGTGGTGAGTCCTACTCGGAAATTGTCGACGCGACGCTGGGAGTCCTACAGGGTGACAGCTTTAGTCCTCTCCTCTTCATTCTTTTTGCGGATGATATTGTGGACTTTTATATAAAGAAAGGTATGAAGGGTGTGTTGCTGAATGCTGTCAGAACTCTAATTATGCTTCTGTTCGCGGATGATATAGTTATCTTTGCTACTGTTTGGCACGACGTTCGCGATAAACTAAAAGTTCTGGATCAGTATTGCGATCAGAATGTCCTTCAGCTAAACCCAAAAAAAAGATCGTCCCTTTTTATGAAGCCGGTAAGCTAAAAAAACTTCACCCACTTATGTGGGTAAATTAATCCATTCTTGAATTATTTACACCTACACGTACCTGGAAACCCCCTTCTCGACAACGGGTAAATTTAAAGTGGCCAAATACCATTTTCGCAGGAAAGGGGCGACACCAATTTACAGAGTGTGCAGTATTATAAATAAGTCTAAACATAATTCATGGAAAACCTAGAAACCCGCCTGCGCAGTTTATCCGAATGGAAACGAGATTAGATCAGGTAAGCGTGAAAGCTTTCGAACGCGCCTATAATTGGTGGATTTCTCTAACTAATATGAACGACGACTAAGATTTGTTTCAGGAACTTCTACGAGTTGGACAAGGCTAGTGCCGCAAGTATTGCATTTAATTGGGCTTCGCAATTTAAGTCGCTACTCGAATCTATAGGCGAACTTGATAACCGGAAACTGGAATGGAGTCACCTTTATGCGGTTACCGTAGAAAAGTCAAACTTAATAATTAAGTTGGGAAATCATATGTATATCACGGCTATTGATCGTGTGACGAAATCCAAATATAACAGTCAATTCGGAAACCTAAGTCAATTGAACCTTACTGAGCCTTATCTATATTTTAACTATAGTATGGGAAAAAAGCGGCTGGTTAGTCAATTAAGACTATCAGACACCACCAAAATTAGACTACATTTCAATTGTTCGGCGTATGCGATTGATTCATATCAAATTTGCAGCCTATGTAACTTGATGAAGTTTAAAGATCTTTCTCATTTTCTACTCCATTGTCCTATCTATAACGAATTCAGAGCGCATTACATTAACAAATATCTAGAAGGGTCCAGAACTGACTTAAAGTCTATCAACCGCCTTTCACTTCTACGAAATATTGACCGACGTTTTTGTAAATCTTATTCAGAATCCTCAATATTATCTCAATCGAGTTGAAACTCAACATTTCTCTTCAAAATTAGCCATAGAATATGAATAAAATATCACTTTTCAAATACCAACACCATAAGTCTGTTTTATAGGGTCCCAAACAAACCCCAGAAGTGAAAAAATGGGTTTTGCGAGTTTTTCGCGATAATTATGACTTTTTTTGCGGTTTTTTCAGTGAAAATTATTTCTGGCACATAAAAGACCATTTCATAGAGGGAAGTGATAGCTTATCAATGTTACCAAAAGTGATTATTTAAACAATTTATTATTAATGTTAATAATAATCTCTTAGAAAAATGCTACAAAATTGCAGTTTAAAAGAAAATCACTTTTAGTCAAATTTTCAATTGAGATAAGTTAAGTAATTAATTGGAGTCAAGAAAATTAATTGTTCAATCAATTGATCATCATTGTTAATAATATTCTCTTTTAAACAATTTATATGAACATCGAATCATCAGTGTAAAATGGTCTTTCATGTGCCAGGAATAATTTTCACTGAAAAACCCCAAAAAAGTCATAATCACCGCGAAAAACTCGCAAAACCCATTTTTTCACTTTGGGGTTTCTTTGGGACCCTATCAAACAGACTTATGGTATTGGTATTTGTAAAATGATATTTTATTCGTATTCTATGGCTAATTGTGAAGAGGAATGTTGAGTTCCAACTTGACTGAGATAATATTGAGGATTCTGAATAAGATTTACAAAAACGTCTTTTTTTCTTATGGGAAATACATGTTAAACTTCATGGGGCTTACGGCACCCCTAAATATAATGTGTTGTGGTCTCAATGACCACAACTGTAAAAAATGAGGTTTTCGTGGTGTAATTGGAGTTCAAATATCACTATGTGTGGATTCGAAAAGGGCCAATTTTTAGAGTGTATGACATTTTTCTCTCTAGATACCTGAGGAGATTAGCTCCAGTTAAGCCAAAAATATATGCGCAGTAATCCTTGGTAGGTCGTCGGCATGTGCAGTTGGTCATGGTGGCTCGTAGGCATGCGCAGTGGATCATGATGTGCTGTAGACTTGCGCAGTGGGTTATGGTCGTCTGTAGACGTGCGCAATAGGTTAGTTCTGGTTGAATTTATGCGCTATACGTCATCGTAACAATCATGGTTTGAACTATCGTACAGGCCACAATCACAGCCATAAATGTAGGTGTTTATATTATAAAGAGAGTTTTATTTTTAAAGTCGCACCTCAATAATTTTTCAGGAAAGCGTTTTATGCTAAAAAGATCGAGACAAAAGTTGTAGGGTTTGCAGGGAGGCATACGATAGTGACCTTGACTTTGACCTTGGCCTTTATTCTTGAGACTTGTTTGACGGTTAACTTGAATTTTTTGAATAGAAGCTTCCTTTTTAACACCGGATGTAACACTAGTGCGAGAAATTCTGCGTTCTATACCTCTATTTTATTGTCGCAAACTCATATCCCTGGGGTGTAAAGGTCATGTAGGGATCATACAGGCTACTCATTGAAAAAATTGTAAATAACTATAACAAACGCTTAAAAGAAATTCTAATTACATTTATTAAAATGAAGTACTTGCGATAAATGCATTTACCATTGTCCAGGGTCCACGACGAAGACGTAGAAGGTTGGATTTTGAGACCCCACACAGTGCAGCCAATCAAGGCAAGATGGGTTGCCCAGTCGGTAAAGACAAGGCGCTGTTGCCCAGCCTATTAAGGCAAGACGGGTTGCCCAGTCGGTGAAGACAAGGCGCTGTTGCCCAGCCTATTAAGGCAAGACGGGTTGCCCAGTCGGTTAAGACAAGGCACTGTTGCTCAGCCAATTAAGGCAAGACGGGTTGCCCAGTCAGTGAAGACAAGGCGCTGTTACCCAGCCAATTAAGACAAGGCGCGGTGCCCAGTCGGTTAAGACAAGGCGCTGTTGCCCAGCCAATTAAGGCAAGGCGAGTTGCCCTGTCGGTTAAGACAAGGCGCTGTTGCCCAGCCAATTAAGGCAAGGCGGGTTGCCCAGTCGGTTAAGACAAGGCGGCGGTGTTGCCCCGCCAATTAAGGCAAGATGGGTTGCCCATTCGGTGAAGACAAGAGGCTGTTATGGCTTTTGTTTGAATAAAGACGAAAAGACAATTGCCGTTAAGTGATAAAGGACACAACGTTATAAACAACAGAAAAACAGGCTATGTGGTTTATGGCCGCTCCCTAACTATCTTCAAGTTGACAGATGATTACTGAACAAATACACTCGAATTCCAAAGATACGAGAAGCTCGGGAATCGGAAACTCCAAAGATACGGGCATGAAAGGGGTAACCTGTATGATCCCTACATGACCTTCACACCCCAGGGATATGAGTTTGCGATAATAAAATAGAAGTATAGAACGCAGAATTTCTCGCACTAGTGTTACATTTCCGGTGTTAAAAAGGGAGCTTCTATTCAAAAAATGCAAGTTAACCGTCAAACAAGTCTCAAGAATAAAGGCCAAGGTCAAAGTCAAGGTCACTATCGTATGCCTCCCTGCAAACCCTACAACTTGTGTCTTGATCTTTTTAGCATAAAACGCTTTTCTGAAAAATTATTGAGGTGCGACTTTAAAAATAAAAATTTCTTTATAATATAAATACCAACATTTATGGCTGTGATTGTGGGCTGCACCATAGTTCAAACCATGATTGTTACGGTGACATATAGCGCATAAATTCAACCAGAAATAACCTATTGCGCACGTCTACAGACCACCATAACCCACTGCGCAAGTCTACAGCACATCATGATCCACTGCGCATGCCTACGAGCCACCATGACCAACTGCACATGCCGACGACCTACCAAGGATTGCTGGGCATATATTTTTGGCTTAACTAGAGCTAATCTCCTCACGTATCTAGAGAGAAAAATGTCATACACTCTAAAAATTGGCCCTTCTCGAATCCCCACATAGTGATATTTGAACCCCAATTACACCATGAAAACCTCATTTTTTACAGTTCTTTCTGGGGTGTCCCCATAAAAATTCAATAAAAAATTTTTCCAATGCATTTTTGGACCACCCTATTGTGCAAGCGCTGAAACTTACATCTCTTATTATTAATGAGTAAGAGTCTGATTTTGAGTACACTGACCTTTTTATGTATATTGCGCTGTTGCGGTTCGTGCAATCATTTTATTTATTTATTTTTATAACTATAACTTAGGATTATTGTGTTATTTGCGTAAATTCGAGACTTCACTTATAAAAGCCAGCGGCACATTAAAAGAAACCAGAATTGAGCGGAGTTGCGTAGATTAGTTTTTTAGTGTGAAACATATCTTATTGTAGTTATTTTATGTGCGATTCCTTTTGTATCTCACTTTGAACTCATAAAATAAATTAAATCTTGAATCTTGAGTGATATTTGTTTGCATAGGAAATTTGGCACTCTTGTGCCATTTTGAAGGGCTGAAAAATCTTTTAATCTAATACCAATTAAGACCTCTATAAACGCTTTAAAGTCCTATTAAGTCCTACAATTTAGAGTTCGCAAAGAGGACTACATTTTTGACTTGGGTTTAAAGTTAACTGTGTGCCCGGATACAAGTTCCTGCCAATTAGGAGAATGCCAAAATTGCCCCGGTATTACTAAAATTAGAGATAATTTGATTCAAGCTTTTGATGAGGAGGATTGGGAAGAAATAAAATTTAATTCGTGGCTTCAGACTGACAGATGCACTTCGGAGACGCTGATCATGAATGTTGATGAACTTGTGAATGAGCCTTGTGAAGCGTTGCTGGAGCTAAGATTCCATCTTTTCCTTGCGACAGGGCAGTCATTATTTTTCAAAAATCTAAAGATAACTTTGAAAAATGGTGAATTCCTTATCTCGTTTGATTTCACCGAGAACTTCAAGTTTGTGCTCTAAAATTCCGCGCAAGGATTGCACTGGAATAATGATCAGGCCACAATATTCACAGTAGTTATTTACTATGTAAGAGATGGAGAACTCAAGCCCAGAAGCATGGCAATCATATCAGACAATTTGAATCATGACACTGTTGCCGCTTATGAGAACCAGAAGATAATTGTGAATTATCTTAAGGCAAATTTTGCAGTCCAGAAGGTGTACTACGTCTCGGACGGAGCAGGTCAGTATTTTAAGAACAAGAGCAATTTGGCTAATATCCTAGCTCACAGGTAGATTTCAGAATCCCAGCTGAGTGGCACCACCAGCCTACCGCTCATGATAAGGCAGCATGCGATGGCATAGAAGCAGATGTTAAACGAAATGCAGCAAGGTTTAGCCTACAATGTTCTGCTGAAGATCGCATCCCAGATGCTTCATCCCTATTTCAGTGGGCAAAGAAGTACTTCAAGGAAACTGAAATCATTTTTAGTGGCAAGGAAGATCACGAAGCCACTGCTAATGATCTGAAAAGCAGATTCGATGCTGCAGTGACAATGGAAGGGACTTCGCAATACCATGCATTTATACCTGCTGAAGATGGGAGACTTCAATTAACGGAATTTTTCTGAGCCACGGAATGCGACTACTTTCCAAAGGAGAAAAAACGAAAAATAGAAAAAAAAATTAAAACAACTGTCACTAAAAAGCGGAAGGCGGAAAGAAAGGCTGATAGAAGGCCAGACATCAGCATAAAAAAATATCCGAGCTTCAATTTTACTTAATCCATAAAACACTTTTTCAACCAGACCTCTTATTCAATATCTTGATTTTCCAAAATTCTAATTTTTTTCGAAATTCATCAGGGAACGTACTGCAGGCACTTAAATAATGGCAGTCTCAACTGTATAAAATGCTCTAGCGCCAGCGTCATGCGCGTACCAGAGTACTCAACGCTTATTTTCATAAATTAAACATTTGAATCCCACTTTCTAATTTACATAGTCTTATAGGAAAAAACTTAAGCTTTCTTTTAAGACCAAAAAAAAAAAAAAAAAAAAAAAGCCTGTCTTATTTCGATAAAAAGTCAGATTTATTTTTGACCTTCATTTTTGAAGGTCTAATATTTATTTTTTGACAAAATGCGCAGGACCAATCGAAAGGGCGTGATGACCCCTATCGAATCTGTACTAGACGAAATTTTTTTCATCGCTATTAGAAGAGTTAAAAATCGCCGAAATAGACGATATCCACGAAAATCCCAAAACTTTCA